>JAEIFJ010001446.1:0-62358 GCA_018903435.1 Leucophenga varia | reverse complement strand
CTGTAGTGCCACTTATATATATATTTTTAAATATAATATCAATTAAGTGGCCACCTTTTAGCAGTACAAAATTGCGATCTTTTTATCATGTGTTTGCCATTAGCTTTTAAAGCATCTCGGGTTTCATAGCTTCGATTTCGGCACGAATGTTTGCCTTTATCTGATCGACAGTCTGAGGCTTTCTGATAACCCCACAAAAATAAATCTGGGAGGTTAAATCAGGCGATCTGGGGGCCCGTTAATGTCACCTCTTTTTGACACTAGACGTCCCGGACTTTTGCGTTGCAGGAATTCGGTTATGCATTCGTAGTGTGGCATGACGCAACGTCATGTTAAATCCAGTATCCGTCTATACATTTCTCATGCATTGGCGAGCAGACATAGTAACAATCCACCGCCAACATCTAAGGCACTCCCGTAAGCGGCGTGGCCTTATTGATCTTATTGCCGTTCTAGGAACGTTAGCCATAAATCCCAATTATTCATAAAATAATTGTTCCTCGAGTGACATTTTCGAAAACACGTTATTTCCAGCGTTTAATAAATTTATAAATAATAAAAAAAAAAAGGCGCACAACAAAATTCCGCTTCATAATAAATTCTTAAAACACTAAATAATTTAAAAAAAAAAAAAAAAAAAAAGCAACATGTCAAATAATTCTTATAAACTTTTTTAACACCTTATTACATTCTAAAGCTTTCCTGATTTGCACAGTAAAGTGTAGTTAAGTATGTGACATAAACAAGCATTTCCGTTTCCGCTATACACAAACACATATGCGCGACATGTATATGTATGTAGTCGCGATGAACACAAACACTTATGTGGCAGAGTAAATAAGGCGCTTAAGCGCAAATTACGAGGCAATTATTCAAAGTGTATGAGTTATCTCTATAATATACAATTTTATACACACATACATGTGATGTGGAAAGGTAAAATAATAATGTACATACAACACATGCTCATTAAAAATGCAAATGAGTACAAAAGAAAACAAAAAAGAAAAACAAAAACAAAAAAGAACAGAACAGAGGCAAGGACAGAGCAGAACAGAGCAGGCAGGCGGGCATTAAGAAAGTAAGCAACGAGGTTGCAAGCATCTAATATGCAAAATTAAGCGTCATATATCCTGTCACACTTCCTGCCAGCAGGCAGGCAGGCAGCGCCATTAGGTCTTCCATCAAGTGCTGTCGTCGTCATTGTCGTCGTCAACAGCGGCGAAAAACTTTGCTCAAGAGGTCATTATGCGGCATACAAAGTTCTTAGAGCTGTTTGTTTTCTCACACATACACATACACACTCACATGCATTCACTATTATATAACTGGTTATGCAATTTTCACAATTTTAGTTTAGTTTTTTTTTTTTTTTTTTCGTTGCCTACTTTTGTGCACTTGCTGCATCAAAGTGGAAGCGGAAACTTTAGCAGTGCAGTCGGCTCATCAACGTAGTCGTCGTCGTCGTCGTTGCTGTAGCAGAAAAAATGGCGTTAATGCTTTATTCGTCGTCAACTTTGCTGTGCCACATGTTACAAATGTCCTTGTGTGTACTGCGTTTTTTTTTTTTTTATTTATTTTTTTTTTTCTTCATTCTACACTAGTCAGTTTCTGTCTAAGTCTGTCTAGACGTAATTTTCACATTGTTATATAATAATTTTTTTATTTTTTCGTAGTATTCTTTTTTGAAGCACATTGCACATGCATTCAAACATTCACACTGTATAGCTTAAGTTCTCGCCTGTCTTTCCTCTTTATTCTTAGCATTTGATGCTGTCTGCTGATAACTGCACACTATATTGGTAGTTAGTGTCGAGTTGAGTGCAACTTAAGCCGGATTTGTGTTCTGTTCAAATATTAAGCACGTTTAATTACAGTAAATAGCAAGGATATTTCTTTAGCTGCTTTGTGTAGTAACTATATTTTGTAGCATACTTAAGGCGCTTTGATGTTATACCATACGTTTGCTCAATTAATACTTTAGCTAAAGAAAATAATTGCATACTTTTGTTTTTGAGTAAATACAAGACATATTTTACATGACATTGACATACATTTGCGGTATAATAATGAAATTTTATGTAATTACATCGATAATGATGATGTTTTGAACAGATGTAAACTGACATTTTTAAAAGCAATTTAATTGAATTTCCTTTATAATTGTTAAAATGTTTCAAATAAATTTTATATAAGCCCTAGTCAACTATAAAATGAAAGATTACGCTGCAAAAAAATAGGTGCAACTCATGCTAACGCCTCGGGTCCTACAATAATTCTAATTAAGCAAATAATAATTAAACAAATATTTGACTTATTTAACGTAAAAAAAAAAAATAAAAAAAGTCGGCAAGACACATAGACATAAATAAATAAAAACAGAACCTTGAAACAAATTAAGTAACAAGTAGACAAAATGAGTAACGAAAGCAACAAGGGTATGCAATACACGAACGACAAAAAAAAATGCTAAGAAAACAACTGATGAAGTGACAGTGTTTATTAAATGAAGTAACAGTGAAGAGGTCATATAGTATATGTGTTTATGTAGATGAGTAGGAAAAAAAAATAATAATAAACACAAATTACGCGCAGTCATAGACACATAGAAAAAAATGTGGAGAAAAAAATTGTAGCATAACAACAAGCGCCAAAAAGTTATAAGAAAAAATCAATAGTACGAGTAAAAACAAAAGTATGTGGCATGCTTACAGGCGTAAAATGCAAAGAAAAAAATAAACAAGTTACAAAGGATATGCGACGACGGTCGGAGTTAAAAACAGGAAAAAAAAAACAAAAAAAAAAAAAACGAAACAAAATATAAACAAAAACAAAAACAAGGCGCAGCAAAAGACATTCGTGTTGTCTTTCGAGACAAACAAAATTAGTTTTGCAGGTCAGCTGTGCATGATTAATGACCAACAAATGGTGAAAAAAAAAAAACACGAAAACAGTGTAAGCCTGCTGCATGTTGGCATGCGAAAAAAATAATATACAGAAAATTTTCAGTAAAAGTGAAAATGTCTTTGAAACTAGAAGCTGCTAATGCAATTCTTAAATGCTTTTACTTACCATATGAATCTTAGAAAGAGCACAGCAATCAGCAGCACAGCGTGAACGTTTCAATTACGTGCCGATTGGTTTTACGCTAAAAAGCAATTGCGGTTTATTGAAATATAACAAACATACAGAAAAGCAATGCTACAAAGCGTTAAGCGCGCCTAAAAACACTAAAAACGAGAAATATTTGCGAAAAAAATTACATGCAGCATACGTATGACTCAAAAACATTTTCACTCAATTGCTGCTTCTAAGCTGCTCTGCGCACTGCACTAAAGTGCTCTTACGCTTGCTTTAGTACAAAGAACAACGCTACATTAGAAATGGCGCTGATCAGTCCTCGCTCAGTCGTTCGGTTTGAGCTCTCGCTCTCTCTCTCCTCTCTCGACTTTTATTTAAATTTTTACTCGCCGTTACAGTTTTCTTACTACTCTAAACGATTTTTGTTTGTGTTATCCAATTTCTTCTTCGTTCTGTCGTTTCGTTTTTCTTTTCGTACTTTTTATTCGTCGTACTTGGTCGTCGTTATTCTCATCATCATCATCATCGTCATCGTTGTATCGGCTTTTGGCATGCAGACTTTAATGTCAGGCGGGCATTCAACAATACAGCCCCCGCTGAAACGTTTTTTGTCTTCATGTGTACACTCACACATACACACACTTACATACAAAATATTTTTACCAATCTATCGTTTCGTCGTTTTCGTGCTTTCATTGCTTTCAATTCAATTTTTCGCCAGCTGTTTTATTCTGCTTACTTTTGACTTTAAGAATTTTTGTTTGAGATTTTACCTTCGCATTTTATCTAATTTTCTGCTACTATTGCCTGCTTCAGTTTTTTTTTTTTTTTTTTTTTTGCAGCTTTTTAATCTGCATGGATTTTTATGCTTTTGTTGTTCTAGTTAAATTTTTTTTTTTCTGCTGGTTTTTGATATGCATGCAAGCAAATTATGTTGCATGCTTTTGGGCGACTTTTATATTTATTTACTTTTTTGAGTTTTTCTAAATTAAAAACGGTACACTAATCGATTGTTTAAAAATTATACACGTCTTTTAATCATCTTTGACGTTCATATAAAAAAAAATGTATTTCTCTTTTAGTGCTCGAGAGAATTTTTTTATAAAAATGTAAAAATAAAATCAACCTTAAAACATGACACATAATTAATTTTTTAATTATTTAACTCGCTGCTACTGCTAACGAGACCTCAATAAACTAGATAGACCAATGTACTATTCTAACGTTACAATAAAATACATACATTCTTGACAAGCGTACGACATGTACAGACTTTTACTACATATCTTATCTATAACATTTTTTATAATTTGCTGTATGGATTCACTAGAAACAGTACAATCTAAGAAAGAACCAATGTAGTAGCTACAAATGTATACGAGTATAGCTTAACATGGCAGCTAGACTAATTAAACTTTAATTAGCAAACAGCTGCAATGTTACAGCAGCACTATTTGCTACAAGTATTTCTAGTGTTCAACTGCAGCTAATAATCAATAATTTAAAATCAACTTCAATGAGTGGTATGAATGCAATACATGACATGACAAGTTGCTTGAAAATGAAAATCGAAAACTCCTTTTTTGTAAATTTCTTGTATATTACGCATACGTAGCGTTCAGCAACGCTGCAGTCAATATGCCGTTTTAGTGTCTAATCAGTTAACATTTTGCTTAAGTAAACATTTCTTTTAGTTTATTAGAGTACTATTTTTTTGGTTTTTTGGTTTTTTCTTTTTATAAACACATAAGCTTCATGCATGCTTTTCCGCTTCAAATATAGTTGACAGCGTAAATAATGTGTTCCACTTGCAGAATTTATGGCATTTGTTGTATTTTATTTGTTTTTGTTGCTGATTTTTTTTTCAACAGTATTTCTGGTAATTCTTCTTACTCAATGAGCGGCAAAGTAACACAAAAAAAAAAAACAAAACGAGATAGCTATAAATTAACTAGAAAAGGTCGGCGCTTTATTTTCATTAACAGCTTCCGTCTAGCATAGATACATTTCTATTGTATAAACGAACAAAATGTATCTGTGTTGGCGTTGACTTGCGAAAGGCTTTAAAGCTGAGATATATAAAATAAGACTTCATTATGAGAAAATAAATTGGCGTGCACTTAATTATATTAATTAAGTTTTATACATAGAACACTTTAATTCAAGATAACGTGAATTAAAGACAACAAAAAGCTAAATATGTATATAAATAAATCCCCAATACGCATTAATACATTTTTTTACTATTGTGACTCATTTACGATTTTTCAAATCGATAGACATGCTAAGATAAAAAAAAAAATAATAAAACAATACAATTATGCGCGATAAGATAAAAGTATGACAATTTAAAATTTATTTTTACTATATAGACTGTGTCAATTTGCTTAGTTTTTCAGTATATTTTGCGCATTTGCTGCATAAAGTAGAAACAATATTAAAAAAAAAAAAAGGAAAACCTAAACAAAATCAAACACAAAATGCCACATCACGATTTTGAACGCGATTGTCATCAACGTCGTCATTTTGGATTACACGTTGGCATGCATTTGGGTCCTGTATCTGTACATGCAGAATCTATACCGGCGCACCATCATCATCACTATGGACCACCGCCACACCACTACGAGCACCACTATCATCATGGACCACCGCCGTCGTATTATCATCATCATCACCATTGTTAAAATGATTGATGTGTTCGAAAGGAAACAAAGAATTAAGCAGAAACCATAATTTATGTACATGACTGATCTACGAATTTGCAGTATTTGTTTTTAAAAAAAAATTATAATAATAAAAAAATAATAATAATTTATCTATAACAATTGTATTACTTTTGAGTGTCGTGGATATATTTGATTTATATTTTTAAGGCTGTTATTACCTTTATAAGCTTTACGAATGCTTTCCTTATTAATCAATTAAAATGCAATCATTTCTTGATTGACATGTTCTGCTGAATGACTGATTTGAAGGATCTATAGTAATAAAAGATACTTAGCTTCGAGTCACCGCTCATATTTGTTACTTTAAACTCAAATAAATAATGTAATGGAACTGGATTTCAAGACTTTATGAAACATACATAAAATGCTGTATATATACTTGATTTCATTTCTGAATGAACAACATGATCTACGCTGAAATCTGTTCGATGCTTGCTCGCAATGAATACCGGACTTTGCAGGAACTGAATTGGCGATCACCTAAAACTAAACCTTTTTTATATACTTTTTTTTTGCTTTCAAATGGCACCATTTTTTAATTGTTTTGCAAGCGAATCACATTGATGTCAACACCACACTGTGAAAGGTTATACACTATGTGTGACGGGTATAAATAATTGAAAGAAGTATGCCCATTGTACAACGAAATTAACCGAATTAAGTCAGTGTGGTGTTTGTCAAAAAGTTTGTAACGTATAAAAGGAGACACCATAGACCCCATTAAGTAAATATATTTTTGATCAACTCGACGGGACGCGTCGATCTAGCCATGTCAGTCTGTCCATCTGTCCTTCTGTCCGTATGTAGTTACACTTTTCATTTGCTCAGTTTTAAAGACATTAAGATGAAATTCAAAACTTAAGCTTTTCTCAGTCCTAAGCAGTTAAAGTGTTAAAACTTAAGTGCCACGTCCATTTTAAGGCATAGCCCCTATACAAATTTTTGAGGTTTACCCAAAGGGCTGGAGAAACAAATCGACACACACCACCTATTCGTCGATTTCAAAGCCGCTTTCGACACGCCAATCAGATCAAAGTTCTTTAAAGCATTGACTGAACTTAAGATCCCTGCAAAAATCGTTCGCCTCTGTATGATGACGCTGACAAACACTCAAAGCGTTGTCAGGGTCGGTAAACATCTCTCCGACCCTTTTGACACCAAGAGAGCCTTCAGACAGGGAGATGCGTTGTCGTGCGACTTTTTCAATCTCTTGTTGGAGTTTATACTACGCAAATACCCACACGTCGATTTGACGCGCAACAATTTCTTACAAGAAATTATGCTGCTCGCGTATGCCGATGATATCGACATAATCGACAAAAATCCACGAACGGTGAGCTGGGCTTTCAACGATATTGAAGAGAATTCCCGCAAGATGGGACTGGCGGTGAACGAAAGTCAGACGAAGTACTTGGTATCCTCTCGCAAATCAATAACACGACCTAAGGGTTCTGTGACTATGGGGAATTTCACCTTCGACGTTGTAGAAAACTTCGTCTACTTGGGCTCTCAAAAAAATAAAAGCAATAACACCAGCCTAGAAATTAGAAGAATAATAACTCTGGCTAACCGTTGCTTCTTTGGTCTCGGTAAGCAAATGAGGAGTAGAGTTTTATCCAGAAAAACGAAAATCAAACTCTACAAGACGCTGATTATCCCAATCCTGATGTATGGCACAGAAACATGGGTCATGTTAGAGGCTGAAAAATCAGCGTTGGGACCATTTGAGAGAAAAATTCTTCGTAAAATCTTTGCTCCTGTCAGAGTGGACAACATTTTAAGGGGTACCACAAATCTAGCCCAAAATTCTGGGTTTTTGCATAAAAAGTAATTGCTTCTTATTCTAGGAAGTCTTAATTAGGTATTAATTATGTCTATGATAGTTCCAATGAAATATTCCCTTTTGGGTGGGACCAACCAAATTTTAGATATAGCCCCCATACAAATCCATGTCAAAATTTTGTGTTTTTGCACATAAACGTCATTGTTTCTTATTCTAGAAAGTCTAAATTTAGTATAAATTATGCCTAGGATAGTCCTAATGAAATAGAACAATATGGGTAGGTCAAACAATATTTTTGGTATTGCGCCTTTACAAAGATAAACCCGATTTTTTAAGTTTTTGTATGAAAATTGAATTCAATGAGGTATGGTAGTAAGATACGACTTAACTTAAGGTATATAAAGTTTGGTTACAGGGTATCTTGGAGTTTATATTTAAAAGGTTTATTTATGAAGCGATATATATATATATATATATATATATATATTTATTCTTTTTTTAATTTTCTCAAATGCAATTCATACAAAGGAACTAGCCATGCCCGTCTGTCCGTATGTCTGCCATCTGTCTGTCTGTAGTTACAAGTTTAATTTTTATACCTGTTACACTAGTGTAAACAGGTATATTCAGTTTGTCGAAAAGTTTGTAACGCATTAAAGGAGGCATCGTAGACCCTATAAAGTATATATATTCTTGATCACCTCGACGAGACGAATCGATTTAGCCATGTCCGTCTGTCTGTCCGTCTGTCCGTCTCTCCGTCTGTCTGTGTGTTGCTGCGCGGTTTATTCGCTCAGTTTTGAAGATATTGCGCTGAAATTTTAAACTTAAGCTTTTCTAGGTCCTGTGTAGTCTCTATGTTAAAATCAATGAACCACGCCCACTTTTAGGTATAGCTCCCATACAAAAAGTACAACATTTTTTTCAAGTTCTTATATGAAAAAAATGTATTTATAAAGCGAATGCCTTCAAATATGGTTAAAATGTTTCTTATACCATGCCAAATCTTCAGTTTAAAATTAGTCCAAATCGGACCGCGAATTCCTACATTTTTAAGAGTATATTTAATTTATTTAGTATTTTGAAATAAAATTTAATACAAATGCTGCACACGAAGGTCTATCAACGTCAAATGATGTGTAACAGGTATATAATATAAACTTCGGTCCAACCGAAGTTAACTTTTTCTTGTTTCTTATTTCAATATTAAATATATTGAAATGAAATTCAAAACTTAAGCTTTTCTTAGTCATAAGCAGGTGAGTGTTAAAACCAAAGTGCCATGACCATTTTAAGGCATAGCCCCATACAATTCATATAGCCACCTATGTTTAGAAAATGACCCATGGTCGAGATGGAACTACCATAGCATTTAATCCACATACAATGTTATATGCAATATTTTAGAACAATCGACAAGAGCTACAAATATACGATTTCCTAAGACACTTAGCAATATTTCTATTGAATAACAGTTTAGCTAACCGCCGTTTCAAGCGATGACAAATTAATCGGAAATGTATAGTAAACCACATCTTTGTCTGTAATTAAGATAAGTAAAATCAATCTAGTGCAATATGAAACTTCCTTTCGCGTTTGATGATATTAATTAATTAAAGCCAGACTTTGCTTCGACCTATTAACTATTTAGCTTTATACATAATATATGCTTCGTATTCATCAATATAAAAAAGTCTTGCAATTTCCGGAAACTATAAAAATTAAATATATGTATATATTATCAATAGATACTAAATATAAAGGTACTACTTTGCAGTCAACACAATAGCGATAAGATACAAACTGTCATTAAACGTTATCGCAACAATCGAAGCGCATTGTAAAAAATATTTTTACACAAACGCGTATTTTTCGCTAATATAATCAAGCGTATTGCAATGAAATTCAACAGTTTAGTAAGTACAGCGTAACAAAATAAGCTGCTGGCCAATACATACATACGTATTTAGTGTTTATTAACAAAATTAAAATAGTAAAGAAAAAAATTTTAAGATTAAAATAAAATGTCACATCAACACCATGGACCACACTGTCATAATGGAGCACATCCTGTAGTTAAGCCAGCGATTTATTACGAGCCGCCGCATCTTCATGGACCACCACATTGCCAGAAACCACCACAACAACATGGACCACCAATCCACTGTGGACCACCACATCAACATGGGCCACCACATCATCACGGACCACCACATCATCACGGACCACCACATCATCACGGACCACCACATCAACATGGGCCACCACATCATCACGGACCACCACATCACCACGGACCACCACATCATCACGGACCACCAAACCACTGTGGTCCTTCACATATACAGCCAAGATAAATTAAAAGAAAGACATCTGTGAATTTAAAGTACTCGTATTCAGTGATCAATAGAAATAAATAATATAAATAAAAAAAAAATAAAAAAATTATATAAAATATGTAATTAATTGTTTAATTATTTTCTGTTGTATAAATACATGTCAAGCATTTAAAAAAAACAAGAAAAAGTCGGTGGAACCGAAGCTTAAATATCCGCCTCACGAATCTTTGAATAGTTTATGTGCGATCATCAGTGGCCTATACACATTTATAAATGTACTTTTTCATACAAAAGTTCGGGAATAATCGGTAAGTTTGTATGGGGCCTATACATAAAAATGTGCATGGCATCCTGGTTTTGGAACTGGATGATATAAGAGGTATTTTTATCCAAATTTGAGTGACTACATTCATAAATAATACCTATTTTTATACAAAAATTCGAAATGGGCGGTAGATTTGTATGGGGGCTACACCTTAAAATGGGCGTGGCATGTTAGTTTTGACACTGGAAGACATTAGAAGTATTTTTACCCAATTTGGAATGAATACAGTCATGAATAAAAGCTATTTTCTTATAAATAACCGAAAAAAAAAGGTAAGTTTGTATGGGGGCTATACCTAAAAATAGGCGTGGCACTTTAATTTTCATACTTGTTTTAGTCGTTCGAGAGAAAAGCTTAAGTTCTGAATTGCAGCTTAATATCTTTTAAACTGACCAAATAAACTGCGAAGAAACAAACAGACGAACGGACGGACAGACAGACAGACGGACATGGCTAGATTGACTCGTCTCGTCGAGCTGATCAAGAATATATATACTTTATGGGGTCTCCGATGCCTCCTTTAATGCGTTACAAACTTTCAGTCAAACTGAATATACCCTTCACACTATGTGTGGCTGGTATAAAAATGTAAAGAGCTTTTATTTGAATAAGATAAATGATAAACACACCCACTATACGCCATACCCACAACTAAATGCGCCATAATAGTTAATCTAATCATGGAACACGTTGTTGAACAATTAGTTTGAAATTTATTACTTCATTTATCAATATTAAATTGAAATTGAAAATAAATATAAGCTATGGGTACTTTCCGAAATCCCAAAATATTATCATTTGATAGTAAATTTAAAAGTACTTTTGCAGTCCACACAATAGCGATAAGATACAATATGGCATAAAGCGTTATCAAATCAATTAAAAAGCTTTCTAAAATAATTTTGGTATAATATAATCAAACGATTTGCAATGAAATCCAACATAATAGATCGAAAAACATAACGTCTTAAGCTGCAGATTTTGTGTTAATTTCAATATCTATATAACTATATTATATATCTATATATTATTATCTATCTATATAATATCTATATATATATTAAAATTAAACTAATAAAAATTTAAAAATTAAAACTAACATTTAAAAATTAATAATTATAAAAAGAAATTTTAGTCGATTGATTAAAAATAATATTCTAAACAAATCGAGAATTACTAAAAAAAACCAGCAAAAGGCAAGAATACAATGTCAGCACATGATAAACACTTGGCAGACCATCGAACTGCTATGGAATACCATAGATCTACAAAGCACGAAACGTCTACGCCTAGGAGAAGAAGACATTCCAGCTGTTCAAATAGTAGTTCACATTGCAGTTTACATAGCAGTTGTGACAGCATTGAAATGCAGCAACCAATTTTAGAAGAACATATCAAGCCATGTTGTACTATTTTATAAATTTATATTTATATTTAACCTTTTCATTTGTATAATAAATTAAATAATTATATAAATATTAGCTTAACTTAAATAAAAATTCGCTTAATTGTATTTACTTATAACATTGCCTAGCACTGATGGGCATTTTTACAAGTATATACTATGCGTGTACAGGCTGCATTTTGCTTGCGGTGACTTAGGTACAAATGCACTATAAAAAGCTTCGTCTGGTTTTCATCTTTGAGATGAAGTTGTCTTTGTTGTGCGCTGCATAATAAGTGAAAATATATGTATGTGCCCATCACTGGTTTAAAGTATTGTACAACAGGGTCCGTGATGATGATGATGTCCGCCATGGTGATGTCCTCCATGATGGTGTCCGCCATGATGATGAGGTCCGCCATGATGATGTGGTCCTCCATGATGATGATGTGGTCCTCCATGATGATGCCCACCATGATGATGATGTCCTCCATGATGATGTCCTCCATGATGATGCCCACCATAATGATGATGCCCACCATGATGGTGTCCCCCATGTCCATGTCCGTGTGGCATTTTCTTTATTTGTTTTTTTTTTTTTTTTTTAACACGTTTAAGTTTGTCACGAATGACGTCTAATTTTGTACTAAACTAATTTTGTGTATAAGCTTTACATTTTGTATTTGTAGTCTAAGAATTTATGGTATTCTCAACTTAACCGATAGGCTTTATCTAATCATGTCTTGTATATACGCAATCATAAAATCGATAAACAATTTATGCATGCAATAAAGATGAGTAATTAAAATTTACTAGATGTATCTATTTTTACAAAAGAAAAAAAAACAAAAAAAATTTAATTTAACGATTTAACTAGTTACAAAACGTGTTGGCAATTAAGTCAATTAACAAATTTAAAATTATGCCAAATTACTATTATTATTTTTATTATTATTTTATACAAGCATAAATCGTTTCTGCATATGAAATATATAATTGCTTATTAAAATGTTGTACGCCAATATAAAATGAGGCTTATCATATTACTATGTTGGCATAAAAGGTGATTATTTGTAATACCAAAATAGATTACTTTCGGTTTTATGGCGTTATGACGCATTTTGGTTTTGAAACTGATTAAATTTGTAGGAAAACGTTTTATTATTTGTGATTTTTTTTTTTTTTTTGTCAAGTTGTATGACTAATTTGGGTGTTTTGGGATTCCGCTGTTTTATTTGCTTTGATTTAATCAGTTTGTTTGCTTTTGTCATGTTTTCTTTTTTTAATGAAATATAACAAATTTGTTGAAAATTGTTCAAATTGAATAATCAATGCGGCTGATATATAGAAAGGGTTTAATACCAACAAAATTATATTATAATAAAATGAAAAAAGTAACTTTTAAGTTAGATGCTTATATAGAAATTGTAATCAAATCAAATTTTAAGCGCAAAAAAATAATGCTCACAATAAATTCAATTGAGCCAATCGCTGATATAATCAAATTAACAGCGAAAAAAAATAGAAAATAAAAAAAAATTTAAAGCAAGTTGAACGCGCAAAGGGTTAACCAAGACAAACTCGCTAACTATATCTATCTATAGCACGCTACAAAGTATATAGTATATCGTATTTATAAAGCCATTTTTAAGCCAATTTGTATATGAAAACGCGTTCGAGCGATTATCGCACAGAATTGCGCATATTAAACTGAACTGTATAAGCCGCAAATGGGCTGCCATGGGCAACACTTACACTTGAGAGATTTTTCAATGGATTTTTATTTTTTTTTTTAAATGCGCTACAAAAGTAGTGAGTAGAATATTAATTTTAACATTAAGTTTGTAACAGTTAGTATTGGCTTGATATGATGTATATATACCCTTTAATAATATCTGTCTGTAAGCCAGTGGTTTTATAAGAGAATTATTTAAAATATGACAATATATAAAAGCTACCATTAAGACTTTTTATAATCTATATGGTTAGAAGTATGCAAAACGATCAATTAATCCAAAGGAATCGATTAATCGTGCGACGCTCTGATGATCGATCGAAATGTATCTACCTTTTTATCTTTAATTTGAAAGCTCCAAAAATCGATTAATCAGAAATAAATCGATAAAAAATCGATTAATCAGAAAAAAATCGACTAACCAGAAAAATCGATTAGTCAATAAAAACGAATAATCAGAAAAAATCTATAAATCAGAAATAATTGACTAATCAGGAAAAATTGATTAATTAGAAAAAATTGATTAATCAGAAAAAAATCGATTAACCAGAGAAAAATCGATTAGTAAGAAAAATCGATTATTCGGGAAAAAATTTATAAATCAGGAAAAATCGAGTCATCAGAAAAACGATTAATTAGTTAAAAATCTATAAATGAAAAATAAAACATTAATCAGCAAAAATCAACTGATCAAAAAAGTCGATTAATCAGAAAAAATCGACTAATCGGAAAAAATCGATTAACCAGAGAAAAATCGATTTGTCAAAAAAAAGAAAAAAAACCGATTATTCAGGAACAAATCTATAAATCAGAAAAAATCGAGTCGTCAGAATAACGATTAATTAGAAAAAAAATCTGTTAATCAGAAATAAGAGATTAGTCAGCAAAAAACCAATTGACCAAAAAGTGGATTAATCCGGAAAAATCGATTAATCGGAAAAAAATCGATTAATTAGAAGAAATCGATTAATCAGATAAATATAATAATTAGCAAAAATCAATTGATCAGAAAAGTCGATTAATCAGAAAAAACGAATAATCAGAAAAATCGTTAAATCAGAAAAAAAAAAATCCATTAAACAGGAAAATCGATAAAAAATCTATTTCTCGAGTATCAATAATAGTCGATGATTTCAATTATTCGCACAGTGTTAATTATGATACATTTAGGACTGTGCTTTATGTGCAGAGTATTAAAGCTTCTGGTCTACCGTAGTATTTTTTTAGTACATTTTATAAAACATTTATAAAATCGTCATTATGGTTTGCGTGTATGTTTTATAACAAAAAAAAAAAAAAAAATATAAGAAAATAAATGTATAAAAAATGTTGCACTGTTAGTTGGCCATCCTTTTTTTTTTTTTTTTTGTTGCTTCGCGTTGAGCTTAAAATGAAGCTTATGAATGGTATACGCTATTATCGCGTTATTCTACAGCGACATTCTTACTACTTTTACTATTGTTGTTATTGTTGCTTACTTATAATATTATATGTGTGTGTGCCTGTGAGTGTATTTCAATTCCATTCAAAGTTCCTTTGGCATGCGATCATCTGACGATAGGCAACCGCAACTATGGTAAAGTATTATACATATGAAAATGAGCAACGCGCAACGATGAAGTCGAGTGGAATACGTAAGCAAATAATGAAAATCGCATAAATAAAGTCAAATAATAAGCGACAATGTGCACAAATTTGCTGCTAAATAGAAAAAGTCAAGCGCAGGCGTTTGTCGTTTTTAAGTTTTCTTTTTCTTTTTTTTTTTTCTGCCTTAACTCACATTGCTCATACGCGATGTGTGATGTGCTTTGTAACTATTGTAGCGTGCCTACTAAATAGATGCGAGTTTATTAATGTGTATGTGTGTGTGTGTGTTCAACTATACACATTTCAGTGTGTTAGTGTGCATGATTTTGCGGTTAAAATTTATTAGACTTTAGATTTATGACGGCGTTGAGTTGCGCGTGTTAACTTGGGCACTTTAGAGGTTCGAGCGACCCGTCCGGCTTATGTATATGCCTCACGCCTATACATTAGGCTTTATAATTTTTCGCGCTTTTCGCTTTTATTTTTATTTTATTGCATATATTTATGTGTATGTGCTTTGTGTGTGTGTGTGTGTGTGCGTGTGTATGTGTTGTGCTGCGTGTATTTATGTGGCACTTAAGGATTATCCTTAATTTTCAACTTGAGCGATTTTTAAGTGATTTGCATGCATTGCTTTTGTTCATTTCATTTTTGTTGCCTTCTCTCTATCACCATCTCCCTCTGTTTTCTCTATCTCTCTCTCTATACGGTGTACACATACAACTGCCATTTTTTTTTTAATATTTATATTATTTTTTTCACATTTTGTGCTCATTCTGTCAGTTTTATTTAACTTTTGTGTTATGCACTCGAGTGACTTTTTAGGTGTAAACTATTTAAATTGTCACGCTTTTTGAAATTTAAGAAGCATAATAATTCTAGGTGTGGGCACACTTTATGCAATTTTTTTCAAGTATGTAAATATTTTTACTTACACTGGCGTCTACATTCGCCGTTATTGGTGTCCTTAGAAGTCTCTACAACATTTTGCTGCCGAGTTTTAATAGTAAATTGCATATTATTGTGACACACCTCGAAAAAAATACGTAATAAATTATTAAATTTAAATCTAAAAGAAATTTTTGTGATAATTAAATTTCTAAACAATTAAAAAAAAAAAAAAAAGAATGCTCAAATTCACGATGACTTTGCAAAATAAAAATCAAAAAATATTAAAAGAAAAAAATTTGTTTTTTTGTACTAAAAAAAAGAAGGCAAAAATTTCAAATATTAAAAAAAAAACTCATATAAGCACAAAGGTATGCAAACCATATTAACTCATGCCAAATACATTGAAATATGCTTACATATATTTTTTTTTTTCATTTCAGGATAGCTGCAAACTGGGTCAAAGGTTCACAAATGTGTTAAAATGAAATCATTTGCTGCGTCATATAAAATTATGCTAACAAAAATTTGAAATATGCAACTGAAAAAAAAAAAAATAATAAAATAAAAACGTCAAATAAGGCAAACAATACATTTGGCTGCGCACTAATGAAATATTGTTGAAAAAAAAGGATATATAATACACCCAAAATACACAAAGCATTAACAATCATACGCCATGTGTGCTAAAAAAATTTTCACATCCTTCTTTTTTATGATTAAAAAGTCACACACAGTACAAAAGGAAACAAAAAAATTATCATCAATATTTTATGTGATTTTTGTTGATTTCATTTGGTTTTTTTTCGCAGAATAATAAAAAAAGAAGCGAAAAAAACTCTGTTGAGAATAGAGAGCTTAAAAAATGTTTTGCTAACCTTTCAAAAATATTTTTTTTTTTTTTTTTTTGTCAATCCCTGGAGTCACACACTGTCACATCTGAATTACGTATATGCGAAACACTTTTGAGTTGCTTTATTTGCCCCAAATGAGCAGTTTATGAATTTTTTAAAAAATATATGACAAAAAATATTTTTAGACTTTTTTTCAATGTTCATATTTTAATTTTTATTTTTAAGCATTGCTTACTAAAAGATAGCTGGCGAAATAACTTTATCAAAAGTTATTTGGGGAGTTGTTGTTTCGAAGTCTTCTAAGAAAGAACAAATAGATTTATTGATAAACCAATTTTCGAATATTTTCGATTTCATTTAATAGGCCTAAATAGAAATTATCAGTTTTTTCTGAATCAATCTAATAAATACTTAAAATTTAAGTACGAAACTTGTGAAATAAAGTTTTTAGAATATGTTGATATATCTTTTGATAGTACGAATAATCAAAAATTTTTTTTTTCATTTTTCCAATTAATCAAACATTTCCCGTTCTTTAATACCAAATTTTTTATACATTTTATGGCCACACTCTACGACTTTTTCTCCAAGGTGATATATAACCAATCTTTTAGGTTGGACAAAAAAGATACGCATCTAATCGTTTGAGTTGTAACGCAACTATACGATCAACCTATGATCGATTCTTTGAACGCGACTTTCGATAAAACGCGTTCAAACCGATTTCACTTATCGGCTCGAATAATTTGGCAATCGTAAGTTTCGCATATTTATGAAACCAGCTGACAATGTAACCGCAAAATAAAAACTTTTACCTAAACGCTTCAGCTGCATATATCCAAATGACGGAATACCTTTCCATGCTCGTATTGGACAGCAGTTACTAAAGCAACTACACCAAGATCCAAGATATAAAAACCCTGCATTAAAAAAAAAAATCAATAAACTTTTTGGATACAACCGTGAAAACTAAATTATTTCAACAAAAAGTGTACCAACACATAGATTGTAAAAAAATCGACATGTAATCGATAATTTATTTTGTAACCGATCTTGTGGTGTAAAAGTATTTTTAAACTTTTCGAAAAAAAATTTAAAATCGATAAATCGAAGCTTATTATTATTTAGCTGAAGATTAAAATAAATAAAGAAATAAAAAACAGCAATATATCGAAAATTGGTTCTGCTATATAAATTTAGAAAGACCGATATTGTATTGTAAAAACTCGGTATGTTATCGATATTTCTTACAGCCCTAATGGTAACTATTCTTTTAGCGGATCTTACACAAATCTCTCTCAAACTATGTCGATTTTGAATTTCTTCATTTAAATCAGCATAAACAAGTTAATACAAATTTTTGGAGTTATTGCGAAAAAACGTATAACCTGACATGATGAGAAAGTACTAGCGTATACCCGTTGTAAGGCGTTTCGGCTGCTCCTTATTCGGTTCTTATCCTATTCGTTTCTGCTGTTGTTTGTGTAATTGCAGTTCTTTTCGGTGGCATTTTTTGTACTTTTTATTTTTCTTTTATTGCAGCGTGCCCAAATTAGGTTGGGGTTAGTATGAAAACATACAAAAAAGCACAAAAAATAACTGTTTTCTTTTTTATTTTTTTTTTATTGTTATGCATCGTGACCAAAATATGTTGGGGCTAGTATAAAAACATACAAAAAAAGCCAAAAAAGGTTGTCGATCAAAATGCACCGAATGTGAGTAATGCATTCTTTTAGTGGTCTTATACTATAACGGGTGATTTTTTGAGGTTAGGATTTTCATGCATTAGTATTTGACAGATCACGCGGGATTCAGACAAGGTGTCAAAGAGAAAGATGCTCAGTATACTTTGACATTTCATCATGAATAGACTTACTAACGAGCAACGCTTGCAAATCATTGAATTTTATTACCAAAATCAGTGTTCGGTTCGAAATGTGAAAATCCGCTTTTTTATCTACAAATTTTGTTCAGCGATGAGGCTCATTTCTGGTTGGATGGCTTCGTAAATAAGCAAAATTGCCGCATTTGGAGTGAAGAGCAACCAGAAGCCGTTCAAGAACTGCCCATGCATCCCGAAAAATGCACTGTTTGGTGTGGTTTGTACGCTGGTGGAATCATTGGACCGTATTTTTCAAAGATGCTGTTGGACGCAACGTTACGGTGAATGGCGATCGCTATCGTTCGATGCTAACAAACTTTTTGTTGCCAAAAATGGAAGAACTGAACTTGGTTGACATGTGGTTTCAACAAGATGGCGCTACATGCCACACAGCTCGCGATTCTATGGCCATTTTGAGGGAAAACTTCGGAGAACAATTCATCTCAAGAAATGGACCGGTAAGTTGGCCACCAAGATCATGCGATTTGACGCCTTTAGACTATTTTTTGTGGGGCTACGTCAAGTCTAAAGTCTACAGAAATAAGCCAGCAACTATTCCAGCTTTGGAAGACAACATTTCCGAAGAAATTTGGGCTATTCCGGCCGAAATGCTCGAAAAAAGTTGCCCAAAATTGGACTTTCCGAATGGACCACCTAAGACGCAGCCGCGGTCAACATTTAAATGAAATTATCTTCAAAAGTAAATGTCATGGACCAATCTAACGTTTCAAATAAAGAACCGATGAGATTTTGCTAATTTTATGCGTTTTTTTTTTAAAAAAGTTCTCAAGCTCTTAAAAAATCACCCGTTACTTGCATTGCTGCCTTTCAATTGAAAACGGCTTGGGTTTCATCGGTTGAATGGTTTCAAAAACCATAGCGGACATAGAAACATTTTTACTATTTTATTTATATAGAAGATAGATATCTGCAAATAAAAAAAAATTGATAATCAAAGTAAACTTAGCGTATAATTTTTATAAACTTAATGTATAATTTTTTTTATACCCGTTACACATAGTGTGAACGGGTATATTCAGTTTGTCAAAAAGTTTGTAACGCATTGAAGGAGGCATCGGAGACCCCATAAAGTAAATATATTCTTGATCAGCTCGATGAGACGAATCGATCTAGCCATGTCCGTCTGTCTGTCTGTCCGTCAGTCCGTTTGTTTGTTGCTATGCGATCTTTTCGATGAAGATATAAAAATATTGGGCTGAAATTTTAAACTTAAGCTTTTCTCGGCAACGACTAGGTTAAGTTCGAAAATGAGAGTGCCACACCCATTTTTAGGTATAGCCCCCATACAAACTTATCGATTTTTTTCGATTTTTTTTTTAAATAGTAATTATTTATGAATGTACTCGCTCCTAATTGGGTAAAAACATTTTTTTGGTCATCCAGGGTCAAAACCAAGACGACACGCCCATGTAACGGGTATTTCAGCTTCGGTTCCACCGAAGATAACGTTTTTCCTTGTTTTATTGAAAGTTTATTGAACTTTGCTGGAAAAAAAAAGCAAAACTTGCCAACTCAGCAAAGCAATTGCTATAATTTCGTTTCTTAACTCACACATATAATTTTAGTGCACAGGCATAACCTTATACAATTTGCAATTTGTCGTTCGCATGCCTCAAGTAAAATAGTGCAATGCCATCGTATGGATAGTACGGATACGACAACAAACAAGCCTTAAGGACAATGTGAACTTGGTGCAAATGTCTATTTATTGTAGACAAACACACACACACACACACACACACAAGCCCAAAAACTGCTAACTATAAACTATGCAAACTCATGCCTCAAATGGCAAACTTCAAAAACAATAACATAAAACTTTTTGCCAAAGCCAAAAACAAATTCAAAACGAAACGAAATACAAAAATGGGCACCAAAAGTTTTTTTTTTTTTTTTAAGAATAAAAACAAAAAAGAGTACAACAAACGAGTTATAAAAACAAATAAGTATAACAAAATTATGATGATCATAATAAAATTATTTTGTAATTCAATATATAAGCGAGTGTGTGTGTGTGTGTGTTTTTAGTTTAGTTGCAAGGAGCGTACTAGTCATATGCAGGCGACTACATAGACAGACAGACAAATAGCCAAGCAGTCACTTGTAGTGTTAAACAGGATATCCGTTGTGCACCCACAATTGCATAACAGGCAAAAGCACTCATAAAGGGCTTCGACCATTTTTATTGCTGCCGGAAACTGTGTAAAATGGTTTTTGAAAAATTGCCAAAGTCATTGTCACTGTGCTGCATAAAACAAAAAAAAAAACAACAAAAATATTGAATACTTTAAATCGAGTAGAAAAATTGGTTATGAGTTAAGATGGCGCATTTTGGTAAAAATAAGCGCGATCGAGTGTGGGAAGTGTTTTGGCAAATAAATAATGCGATTTTGATTTAAATTTTTTTATAATGGAAATATAAATGAGGAAATATCGGCGCAACGGAGTTGAATTGAAATATTGTCTAAATAGATTTATTATATAAAAATAGGTATAAGAGCTATGCACAAATAATTATATAAAATGTATTCGTAAATCAAAATCAAAGCAAATTGTTTCAGTTGATTTTTAATCCAACTCGTTTCGATTCGGTTCATTTCCCAACTGTATCAAAATGATTCGGCTCGAGTTGAGAGACTCGAACGAGTCGGATAGTGCTGAGTGATATAACGATATTTTTTTAATATCGGTCTCTCGATATATTTTTGTATAACACTAGTTTACAGCCAAAAGGGGTTCTGGCTTCTCCCATGAATTTTATGTAAAACAATAAATAAATTTGATTTTACTTATTACTCTATAACTTTTACACTTCAAGTCCGATTTAAACAATCTTAGGCTTTATGTTTTTGTAATGAAATAATCTAAATCTAAAATTTTTAAAATTAATGTAATTTATTTAAAAAAAAACGAAATTAAAAATTAAAATTACCAAAAACGCATGAAAAATGTCATATTTTTCATGCTTCAACGCTTGTTATATCAAAAGTATTCAATTGAATTGGTAGTATATCTTCGTGTAGAAGAAGTAATTACTTTTAAAATGATGTACAGATCAGCTGTTTAGAACTAAAGTCCTAAAAAACAGGAAATTTCGAGAACAATGCCTAAGAAACATTGTTCGTGGCCATTTCTGAAATCCCAAAATACATGGTAATATAGTACATCTTTGAAAACTCAGAACCATCGCAAAGTCAAAATTTAGAATTTTCTTTCGCACATCATCTCAACTTCCTCCAGCTCACGCCTTTCTTAGTCTTTCCTTTTGCGTTTGAAAAGACGTTTTTCTTCTCTCCGTTTTTCTCGATATCGCTCAACAACAGCTCCTGTTGTTCATCGATTGCAGGGTTTGCTTATAGGCAATGTTCTTTTCTACCGTAGCAGTGCGACATTCCTCATCGTACCAAGTTTGCCTCCGAGGCCGCCGTACTTAATGAGTTATATGAGATATGCTTCCACTGATCGTTTATACAGTCGGATGCCGGAGTGGTCTCTCTAAGCAGTTGTGAGACCCTTGTTGTGAAGGCAGCGTTGTATGGTAGCTCGATTGGCGTGTGCTGTACTAAGTCTGGTACGCTCCTTGGCTAGAACAAGATATTGGTCTGAGTCGATGTTAAGACCTCTGTTCGCTCGTACATTAAGCACGCTAGAAGAGTGCCTGGCATCTATCACCACGTGATCTATTTTGGTGCGGATACTTAGGACGCCACTGCGCCATGATGCCTTGTGGTTCTCGAGATGTGGGAATCTGGTACTACTTATGACCATGTTGCTGCCCGCAGCAAAGTCGATTAGCCTTTCTCCATTACTGTTGGTGGTGTCATGTAGGCTAAATTTACCGATGGTAGGGCGAAAGATTTCTTCTCTCCCAATTTGGGCGTTGAAGTCACCGATGACTATTTTGATGTCATGGGGCGCGCTCGTAAAGTTGTTCTAACCGCTCATAGAATTTATCTTTCTTCGCGTC
This sequence comes from Leucophenga varia, assembly GCA_018903435.1. Taxonomy (NCBI): domain Eukaryota; kingdom Metazoa; phylum Arthropoda; class Insecta; order Diptera; family Drosophilidae; genus Leucophenga; species Leucophenga varia. The sequence continues at coordinate 39,783 of JAEIFJ010001446.1, read as the reverse complement.
GTCTTTATCCAATGTCGAGGCGTGTACACATATTAAGCTAATGTTGAAGAACTTAAATTTGGAGTATCGAGACCACGCTAGTTTCCTACTGTAACCTTGGTGACGAAACCACGTAGTTTCCAACTAAGCGTTGACTCTCATGGTCACTGTAATAGATGTCGCAGGTTGCTTTTTCTAGGTGTCCGTTTCCAATGGCTTTCCAATCGCATTTCCTGGATGGCTGTAATATCAGCCTTAAATCTGTTAAGAGTGTCAATCAGTTGTTCGGTTGCACCATCCCTGTTAAGGGATCGGACGTTCCAGGTGCATATTTTTAAATCGTGTTCCTTAAATCTTTTCCGGGGTTTGTTATGGTGAGTAGCAGATTTAACGATAGTTTGGACCTCCTAAATCCATGCCCGCCCGGAGTTCCCCACCTGCCATCTGGAGTAGTTTGGTTTCTTCTAGCCGTCTTATGGTTCGTGTGTTCTTCTGGTTTTAAGTTGTTTTCCGGTTGAGGGCCAACACCCTGCGAACCAATGTCATCCTGAGGGTTGTGTCTTTAGACGTCTGAATGTAGTTTTTAAGTTACAGTCTTGTGCCATTTCATTAAATAATAAAATATCACACATCTAAAACTTAATTTTCTTTGTTATGCTTCTATTTTATATATTTATCAGTGTTAATATGGCAATCTGCGTTTTGGTCTGATAGCTCTTATTTTATTTATATATGATAATTTTTTTTCTACCATCTAATAAAAATTAACATATTTTTACATGCCAACGTTTATCGCTTCTTTATATTAAAAATGCAAATATTGTGCAAAATAATATTTAAAGACTAAAAGAATAGAAGCACGATGCCACAATAGACCAAAAATATCTCTACTTGAACAGGCCAAGTCATAATTTTCGCATATTTTGCAATATTATTTTTTTTTTTTTTTTTTTTTTGGCCAAGGAGCAGCATACTTCCCTATTTCATATGCCATAGCGAAGCATTGTTTGTTGAAAATGTGAAAACAATTGTTTGCTTGCTTTCGTTCGTTCGTTCGTTTATAGTAAAATTTTGGCTTGAGTGTCCTTAGGCGCAGATGTTGGCTACCTATGTATGGTTACTATCTATCTAGTTATTCAACATTCGCAACATATTAGATGAGATTTGTTTGCGCTTTTATAGAGATTTCCGTTGTATGTTTCCTAAACAAAATCGTTGAAGCATAAAAAACAGCAACAACAACAAAAACAACAATTTCATATATGCTATTATTATTTTTGCTACTAAGTGTCACACATAAAATAGACGAACAAAAGCATAAAAAGGTTCGTTCATATAATAAATATTATAAATATATACAATATAAAAAAAAAAATAGATAAAATAAAACTTAAAAAAGATATTTTTTTTTATGGAAAATGTTTCTAGCCAAATAATTGTCTATAAAAATGCAAATTATTTTTAGCAAAGAAAAAATAAAATGTATTTTTTTTTCTCAAAAAATGCATAGAAACCAATAAGATTTTTATCGTTACATTTATCTATTACCCGGCAGCTATATTATTATAAATATTTGTCATAAATTTATGGATTAGCATAATGAATATGTGTGTATTGCGAATAAGATTCTATTAAATTGAGCGCACATAACTACAGATTTTCATATATGTACTCGTATAAAAAAAAAAAAAATTTTTTTTTTAATTTTAACTCCTGTTTTTAATAACATTTAGATACCTTGTACCCAATTTTGATGTACCTTAAGTTAAGTTTTATCTTAGTACCATACTATTGCACTACATTTTAATACAATAACTCAAAAAATATTGGGTAAATTTGTATGGGGGCTATACCTAAAATTTTTTTGGTCTCACCCATATTGGTATATTCCATTGGGATTATCAAAGGCATAATTTATAGTAAATTTGAAGTTCCTAGAAGAAGAAACAAAAAAGTTTTTAAGTAAAAACCCAAAACTTTTGGGGTAGGTTTGTATGGGGGCTACCTCTAAAAATGGGACTAAAGAAAAATCCTTTGCAAGTGAACACTTGACGGCATAGGAGAGTCTAAGCTTCAAATATGGTAGACGTATCTCTTATAGTCTCCAAGATAATCTCTCTCATACGGCAGACAGCAGGACAGACGGACAGACGGATGGACAGATATAGCTACATCGACTCGCCTTTCAATGCTGATCAAGAATATATATACTTAATATTGTCTATCATGCTCCCTTCTATCTGTAACATACATTCGCACAAACTTAATATACCCTCTTACCCTCTGGATACAGGGTATATTAAAAAGCAATTTATTCCTAGCTTTTCTTACAATGGTCAATTTTACACAACAATGGAACAAAAATTAAACTCCATGAGTGAAATCTTCGAGCAGAGGCAAAAGCTGACTGACTCGTTCTCTGATGCTGCTAATTGTTCCTTGAATAATTATGACCCTTCTAATTCCAATTTAAATATAATTCGTTTACTCAAAAACAAAAACTCGCTTGGACCATATAAAATTCCCAATATTATTTTAAAACCTTTGCCAATATGTGCCGTGAAAATCTTGGCATTTATTTTTAACAACTGCATTAGAACTGCTTACCTTCCATTGAAATTGATATAGGCTAAAATAGTAGCAATTCCAAAGCCAGAAAAACTTTTAAATTCCTTAGAAAGTGTTAGACCCATTAGAATATTGTTTGGTTTTTCAAAAAAGCGTACTCTAAAATCAATGTTAAAATGTATTTGGAAATAATATCCTACCGTCGTCACATTACAGATTAAGGGCAAATCTTAATTGCAAATCTAAGTTAAAGAACAACTTAGACTCAAAAAATCGGTAGATATGGTTACTTTGGACATACAAGCTGCCTTCGACACTGTTTGGCACAAAGACTTAATTTAGAAACTCAAAAGTACTGGCAGCCCAATTTATCTTATTGGAATTATTGCAGTTTCCTAAACGACAGATATTTTTAGATTGACATGGATGGCACTGAAGTTAATAAAAGCAATCGTTCCTCTAGGTTCTGTATTAGGTCCAATCCTGTACAATATATACACTTATGACATTCCAATGCACATTCGGATCTTACTTAGCAGTCAAAAACTCAAAAAAAGAAACTTCGCTCTTGAAAATAAATAAGCCGAAGTTTTTGGAGTCTCTGATTACAAATTTAATGTTGATTTTCGTGTATTTTATGTGTATTTATTCCTTTAGCTTGAACTGTGAAACTTTCAGCGCTCTTTAACGTATTAGTTAAGCATTCCAAACCAAACGTATGCAGAGCTCAAAAGTCTTAAAACTTTTTTCCAAAAACTGTTTATATTACTTTTGCTAAAAAGAAAATACAAAAAAAAAAAAAAATAAAATTCAACTATAAAAGGCAGCTAGTCGTAAAAATTCTATCAACTCGATTAAATTATAACAAGTGGATTTTCATGTTTTTACGTTGGTTTTTATACATTTTCGTTGCGTTAATTTATACGCATAGAACGATATGCGCGGCACAGCACAACACAGCACAGCACACATGTGTCTCAGTTTCTGTATATTTACGTGGATACGAGTAAATAGTATAGCACACCTTTAGGAGTCAATGTGTAGCAAATTAGGTGCCACAGCGCAGCGTGAGAATGAACCAACGTCTATGGCGCAATAATACTTGGCACACATTTAGTGGCAATATTTAGTCAAAAGCAACAATAACAAAAACAAAGGCGCAGGCAAAATGTCGCGAAGTTACGTTTTTTTCTTAAAGCTTTGTGTGTTGTGCCAGACTGGCATACTTTTAGGCATTCGAAGCTTCAAGTGCACAGGTGTGTAATATACATATACATATGTACTATATATGTATGCTTTGCTTTGTGTTTATATAAACAATTTCTTATCAAAAGTTTTCTCGACAACGCATGTGTCTGTGTGTGTTTGTGTAAATTTTTTATGCCACAAATGGCACTTTTGCGGCAATGAATATCCACTTTCGCTTTACTTTTTGTCAACTCTTAGCTGCCATTTTCTTTTTATCAGTTTATTTTATATGAGCAGGTTTTATTTTTCTGCTTAAAAAATAAGTAAATTTGTAAAAAATAAAAAGTAATACAAAAAATAAGCAAATTTTACCAAAGTTTTGAAAAAAGTTAACAAATCTTCATATTTTAGCCTTTGACCGCGAATAACTTTTGTAGCACACATAGGATCGATGGGGATTTTTAACACTTTATTTGTAATGGTAAACCCCAGCTCTCCATCAATTTTTGGCTCTCCATCAATTTTTGGCTCTCCGGGAATTATTGTTATTTGATCAATATTTGTATGTCTAAATTGACCGGACTAATAAGTGCAAAATATACTCGTAGTAGTCTAACTAAAACTATTCGTTCATATTTTGATTATATAGATTTTTTTATAGTATCAAAACGATTTTGAATACAAAAATTTCTATTCAGAAGTAGAATTTTGTGCTCTACAAAAAACAGGGATGCAAACCGGATTTGAACCAATAAACCGATCCATATAAGAGACAAAAGTGATTCAGTTCAGTTAAATTTTTTAACATATTTTTCTTGAGCCACCTAAGCCGAAGCAAATAGTGGTTCGGCTCTAAATAAAAAAATAAAAAATAAAAAAGACAGGCGAACGAACGGACATAACTAATTCGACTCCTCTTCCAATGCTGATATATATACTTTATAGGGCCTATCTAGCCTTCTTCTGCCTTTTTACATAGATTTGCACAAACTTAATATATCGGATGCGCAACTAAATAATTTCGTATTTTTTTGTTAAAAAAACCATTTATTTAAGTATGAAAGTGAAAAAATATTTTATTCAAAATATTGTCCATCGGAAGCGGTAACTTTTTCCCATCTTTCAGGCAATTGATGGACTCCATCCCAAAATAACTTCTCATCTTTTGCGCCGAGAAAATCATCAAGCCATTTTTTAATACCTTCAACATTGGTGAACCGTATTCCAGAAAGGTGATTCTGCATCGACCGAAACAACTGGTAATCAGAAGGAGCTATGTCTGGGCTATAAGGCGGGTGAGGTAGAATTTCCCATCCAGCATTTTCCAAATAATTTTTGACCGGTACTGCAACATGTGGCCGAGCATTGTCATGATGGAAAATCAATTTTTCGTGTCTGGTCGCCCATTCTGGCCGTTTTACGGCTATTGCTTGCTTCAAACGTATCAATTGTTGCCTGTATAGTTCTCCCGTGATTGTCTGGCCCGATTTTAACAGCTCATAGTACAGCACACCCTTCTGATCCCACCAAATACAGAGCATTACCTTCAAACCATGAACATTCGGCTTTAGTGTCGATTTGGCTGGTTGGCCTGGCTTCACATATGATCTTTTACGCTTAGGGTTGTCGTAATGAATCCACTTTTCATCGCCAGTGACAATACGATGCAAAAACGATTTCTTTTGTGGCGATTAAGCAGCATTTCAGACATGCAAAATCGTCTCTCAACGTCTCTCGGCTTTAATTCGTGTGGCACCCAATTTCCTTGTTTGTGAATGTGTCCAGCTGCTTTTAAACGTTTAGAAATGGCTTGTCGAGTGACTTCCAATGTTTTTCCAAGTTCTTCTTGAGTTTGACATGAATCTTGATCGAGTAATGCCTCCAAATCTTCGTCTTCAAACTTTATTGATGGACCTGGTCGCTCTTTGTCTTCTGTGTCAAAATCACCACTTTTAAATCGTGCAAACCACTGCTGACATACTCTAACCTCTGGAGCATATTCAGGATAAGCTTCTGAGAGTAAACGATGTGCTTCTGTTGCACTTTTCTTTAAATTGAAGAACAAAAGCAAACCTCCCCGCAAATGCTGTTTTGTTGGAACGTATTGACATTTTGACTGTAATAAAAAAATTTGTGTGTTTACTAATATTCACTGTGACATATCAAATGTTCTTGATTTTTTGGCGCGCTTTAACATATTGGGTGTACAACTAAATAATTTCGTATTTGTTACTAACCTCATATCTATTTATGTAGTCAATATTTTGACAATGACAGCTATTCTATGTTAAAGCGCGCCAAAAAATCAAGAACATTTGATATGTCACAGTGAATATTAGTAAACACACAAATTTTTTTATTACAGTCAAAATGTCAAGTTACGTTCCAACAAAACAGCATTTGCGGGGAGGAGGTGAAATGCTGCTTAATCGCCACAACAAGAAATCGTTTTTGCCTCGTATTGTCACTGGCAATGAAAAGTGGATTCATTACGACAACCCTTAGCGTAAAAGATCATATGTGAAGCCAGGCCAACCAGCCAAATCGACACCAAAGCCGAATATTCATGGTTTGAAGGTAATGCTCTGTATTTGGTGGGATCAGAAGTGTGTGCTGTACTATGAGCTGTTAAAATCGGGCCAGACAATCACGGGAGAGCTATACAGGCAACAATTGATACGTTTGAAGCAAGCAATAGCCGTAAAACGGCCAGAATGGGCGACCAGACACGAAAAATTGATTTTCCATCTTGACAATGCTCGGCCACATGTTGCAGTACCGGTCAAAAATTATTTGGAAAATGCTGGATGGGAAATTCTACCTCACCCGCCTTATAGCCCAGACTTAGCTCCTTCTGATTACCAGTTGTTTCGGTCGATGCAGAATCACCTTTCTGGAATACGGTTCACCAATGTTGAAGGTATTAAAAAATGGCTTGATGATTTTCTCGGCGCAAAAGATGAGAAGTTATTTTGGGATGGAGTCCATCAATTGCCTGAAAGATGGGAAAAAGTTACCGCTTCCGATGGACAATATTTTGAATAAAATATTTTTTTCACTTTCATACTTAAATAAATGGTTTTTTTAACAAAAAAATACGAAATTATTTAGTTGTGCACCCAATACATACACACCCTTTTAAGCTTTGGGTACAGGGTATACTAATGTGATTTAAGTAATTTCAAGCCAAGTATTGTATTGAAAATGATATACAGTGGACCCTCGGTTAACGAACGTCTCGGATAACGAACATTTCGGATAACGAACGAAATTTTTCGAAAAAAAATTTTCGGTTATCGAACGAAGTTTCGCACAACGAACGAAATTTTTTTGATAAAAAAAAACATGCAAAGATGCCTTCAAAAAAAATCGCAAGAGGAGAATAATAAAAGAGCAAGAATAACTATAGAAACGAAATATAAAATCATTGAAAAGCATAACCAAGGTGTAGGCATGGCAGATCTAGGACGTTTATTAAACTTATCAAAATCAACGATTTGTACCATCCTCAAGACTAAGCACAAACTTAAGGAGGTAAATGCTTCAAAGGGGGTGACAAGAATAACTTCGCAACGATCAAGCCTTCTCGATGATGTTGAAAGACTACTCCTTATATGGATTAACGAAAAGCAAATGCAAGGTGACACTATTTCGCAGAGTATAATTTGTGAAAAAGCGAAAACGATATTCAGCGATCTTCTTGAAAAGACACCAGGAACATCAACAGCCGAAAAAGAAGTTTTTAAAGCAAGCAAAGGGTTGTTCGAGAACTTTAAAAAACGTACTGGCAGTGAGGCATGGTGAAGCAGCAAGCTCAGATGTTAGGGCAGCAGAGAGTTTCGTCGGCGATTTCAAGAAACTTGTGGATAATGAGGGTAACTTGCCTCAGCAGGTGTTTAATTGTGACAAAACGGGTCTTTTTTGGAAAAAGATGCCCATCTGGCTAACCAGATGGCGTTCGATGTAGATATTAATGATGTTGATGAGCTTGTGGCAGAACACAGTGAGGAGCTGACTACCGATGAGCTTATGGATCTCCAATGTGCTTTACAACAAGAAGATGTGATAGAAACTTTATCAGATGAGGAGGTAACAGAAGAAGAACAACCGTCTAGTGCCATTAAAGAAATGATTAATAGGTGGGAGTCTGTGGCATCATAAGTTAAAAAGTATCATCCGGATAAGGCGGTGGCTAAACGTGCAACAGATTTATTCAATGATAATGCTGTGGCTCATATTCAACAAATTTTGAAGCGTCGACAAAACCAAACGACTCTAGACAGCTTTCTCTTTAAGAAGAACTAGGTATGCATGTATGTAGGTATCATAAAAACGTAATTTTTTTTAAATTTTTTTTTCTGTTTTTTCATTTCAGATTGTCTCTTTCCGTCCAATATTCAGTTACTTTAAATTATTTGTTTATGTTATGTAACTTTCTTTTAATAAAATTTGAAATTAAAGTATTTTAGCGTTAACTTTTTCGACTTGGAACGCATTATTTTATTTTACATTGATTTATATGCAAATATTCGGTTCGGATAACGAACGTTTCGCATAACGAACAAGTTTCTGGAACGAATTAAGTTCGTTAACCGAGGGTCCACTGTAATCAAAACGAACGATTACGACTATTAGCATTTAATATTTACTTCGTCTCTCGCTCAGTATATATATACTCACTACTATATATATATATGTTTATGTATATACATATCAGAGAACGGCAAGGCGTGATTGCAAAAACGTTCATAAACAAAAACAGCCGAATAATCGTGCCCTTCGGCTCAACCGATCAAACATTCATATGCACCCGAAGTCACTGCTGAGTTAAATTCACTCAATGTGCGCAAATTTTTTTGCTCACTGAATTTATTCACGCTCATATGCAAACCGATCATTTGGGCGTATGTTGATTTTACTCAACATTGAATTTTTTTGTTGATTTATTCATACGCCCAAATTCTTACTCAATTCCACTCACGGTACGAAAATCAGCGTTGAATAAAAATCAGCTCATGATGATTTTTATTCAACGAATAACTCAACTCGTGTTCGTGCATTTCTAGCTAGTAGTGCAGTTGCAGAGCGCGCATTTTCTTTGGCAGGAAACATAATAACTGACAAAAGAAATCGTCTTGGTCCAAAATCTGTGGACAGCCATATTTTTTTTAAAATCTTTTTATAAAACATTTTCAAAATAATTATTACATTGTTATAGATAATATACATAAGATATACATAAGAATGCATTAAGTATTGTGAAGTCAAAATGTGTCCCTCTTTTATGTTAAATTATTGATAAAGTGTGAAATCATTTTTTTTTTAATTATAATTTCACTTTATTAATTTTTTTATTTTCTCATGTCCATTGTCATTCAATATGAAAATATATATTCTGTTGTGAAATTACGTATTTTGCTTTCTTTCACTTTGCACATGCACAAACTCATACGAGTTGATTTTATTCTTTTTGATTTTATTCTTTTTGATTTTATTCTTATTCAACTCAATCAATGTTGAGTAAAATCAACATACGCCCAAATGATCGGTTTGCATATGAGCGTGAATAAACTCAGTGAGCAAAAAAATTTGCGCACATTGAATGAATTTAACTCAGCAGTGACTTCGGGTGCATATGAATGTTTGATCGGTTGAGCCGAAGGGCATATACACGATTCATGTGCTCATCAGCATGAGCTGATTTTTATTCAATGCTGCGTTTCCTTCGGTGAGTGAAATTGAGTAAGAATTTGGGCGTATGAATAAATCAAGAAAAAAGTGATTTTTGCAGATCTCTGATACATATATACATAACAACAATATGCGCACAATGTGCCGCGGTAGTCCCATCCAAACCCGTTCTCACACTCGATGCATATCGGACTTCGGTCACGTAGAACGTCTATATGTATTAACGTATGAGTCATTATATTTATTATTTACTTGGTGAGCATGATGTGTTTCGCTAACCCTCTCATTTTGAAATGAAATAATTACGTTCTTCATTTGCTCTTTGCGATTTTTATTTTGATGGAATTTTTTTTTCGGAGGCATTTTACTTTTTTTGTATTTTATTTTGCTTCTACTTGCTTTAAAAAATGCTGGAAGAAGAATCGATACATTGCCACTCTAATTTAATATTTGTACGGTACTCTCATGTTGCTATAATATTTTCCAAAATGTCATACTAGGGCTTGCCTTTATAGTAAATTAAATCTTCAGAAAAAATAGGTGAAAAAAATTTAATTTAGGTCCCCCATTAGGCCTCACGTTCAATATTAAAAAAACGTAGAAATACGTCGAAAGCATTTTTTAAACATTTTTTATTTGTTTTAAATTTGAGGTAAATTTGTCAATGGCGTTGCCGATCAAAAAATCTCAGTTGCACTTTGCAAAAATTTCAGAATGATCTAAGCTCCTATAAAGCACAAACATATATAGAAACACATATTAATTTGTCGGAGAGCATTGAAGATGCCTTTGTAGACCCCGGAGACTTCGGAGACTACTGAAGATATTTAGAGGAAATCGAAATTTAAACTTTAAGAACCAGGTCAAGTTCGAAAAATGACCCATACAAAATGACCGCCCATTTTTGATTTTTTGTATGAAAATAGGTATTATTTAAAAATGTACTTACTCCAAATCGGGTGAAAACCCTTCTAATAATATTGATACCTATCGATTATTTTCGAAATTTGTATTTGTAGATTAATATATGATACCAATATTGCGTCTAAACTTTAGACCATTGACCCCCTCCCATCCTATCTCGAATCTAAGTCACTGATGATAACACATAAACAATTAAAAAATACGTGTGACGGGTATTCGAGCTTCGGTTCCACCAAAGTTAACGTTTTTCCTTGTTATATTATCACAAAGACATATAAATAGGAGATAGATTCTACTAATACTACAAACATTACGATACGATGGGTGTGTTTGTGAAGAGGTAATGGCCAAGCACATTTTATTATTTTATATAAGTAAGTAAAAAACATAAACATATTCGCATAATATTGCGATTACTTTATTAAAGTTTACAGATTAAGTGAAAAAAAAAATAAAATAAACGAAAACATAAACAAATAAATCGCGTTGAAATAAGCAGACGGATACTAACAGAAACTTGTGGAAATATTGCCGGTATTAACTGCTACACAGAGTATATTCAGTTTTGTCGAAAATTTTGTGACGCATAAATTCTTGATCAACTCGGCGTGACGAAACCATTTACCCATGTCCGCTCAATTTTAAAAATATAGGGTTTTAATTTAAAACTTAAGCTTTAATTAGAGTACAAATACGTCTTATATCAAGTCAGTAGAAATTGAATTGAGATCGAATCACAAATTTTTACATTTTTTGAACATTTTATTATTTGTTTAATATTTTAAGTTTAAATTTAATATAAATGCAGATAAAAGTAAGAGTTAACCGAAGTTTATTTCTTTTTGTTTTAAACATTTCTATTTTTTCATTGATACTAACTTTTGAATTTGTCCAAACCTACCACACGCCAATGCCATAATGAAATTTACCACGATGATGCAGTTTATAAGAGAAAACTTAAGAGAGTCAGAGAGTTAGAGAGAAATTTTACAAAATGTAAAGTTAAATCTGTGGGGGAAATAGCTGAATAACAAGCTGATATTTATAATATAATTTCAACAGTAATTATATAAGCTTATTATGTAAGCTTATTAAATCTAATATTATATATAATATTTACAGAGCGAAATTATATTTATTCCCTTGCTCTCTTCGTATCATCGAGCTAATAAAAAATATATATTTACTTTATGGGGTCTACGACGTCTGCTTCAATGCGTTACAAACTTTCAGACAAACTGAATATACCCGGCTATAACAAGAATTCGCTTCTGTGAAAATATTACTCTTTTAAAGTTTTAAAAGTATATAGTAATGAGAAAAATACATGCAAAAAATGTATTGTGAAATGAAATCAGTATTGTCTTGGATTTCGAGAGGAAAGCTTGTGCGGAGAACAATAAACAATACGAGAAAAAATATATAATTTACGGTAGAACAAAATATAAAGACTTTGTTTTGAAAGTGATTTGACATTCTCAATTGTAGAGGCGCTTTGAGACAAAATTATACACGTTTTTTTTGTTTTTTGAATTGATACTAAAATATAAATTATAGTTTTTTTATATTTAAATTTATTTAAACTATTGTTGAACATCATCTTCATCTATCGGTCAAATTAAGAAAGAAAGTGTGGTGAATAGTTTTATTATTTTTAACCCTTTTTTATGCAGGGAAGAATGACACCTGCCGGAATTAATTGGAGAATAGCCATGTACATGTTTTTTTCTTTCACTTAGAAGGTTTATAAGGAAATATTAGCAACTATTTAGTTCTTTTGCGGTGTAAAAGAAAAGAATTGTCTTTATTTTGTTAGCGACACACAGTGGGGCAAAAAAAGTATCCGTGGACAAATTGATTTTGAGAGCGCATTAAAGCTAATAAAATTTCGCTTTTAATAGGTATTGGGGGTTTCTCAAATAAAAGTTCCATTTTTTATACGCGCCACACATAGTGTGAAGAGTTTTATCAGTTTCTCGGAAAGTTTGTAACGCATTAAAGGAGGCATCGGAGACCCCATAAAGTATATATATTCTTGATAAGCTCGATGAGGCGTGTCGATCTAGCCATGTCCTTCTGTCTGTCTGTCCGTCTGTTTGTTTATTTCAACACGATTTATTCGGAGACTATTGGTGATACTTAGCTGAAATTTGAAACTTGAGCTTTTCTCGGCAACGACCAGGTCAAGTTTAAATATGAAAGTGCCACGCCCATTTTTTCGTATAGCTCCATACAAACTTACCGTTTTTTACAATTTTTTATATATATATATATTTATGCATATAGTTATGCATATATTCACTCCGAATTGGGTAAAAACACTTCTCATGTCATCCAATGTCAAATCAATTTAGCCACGCCCTTTTTTACGTATATCCCCCATACAAACTTACCGCCCATTTTTTAATTTTTTTAATATCAAAAGCAAGGTACCACGTCTAGAAGATAAATATTTAGGAGCGTTTTTAATTTACCAATGGATATTGTAAGTACCATTATGATTTAAACTATCTTCTTAAATATTGTGATTGTTTATATTATTATAAATAACATTTAGCCAAATAATAGCAATGCAGAACCTGCAGACAATTTTATTGATGCTAAATATAAAACATAAACTCTGCATTGGTTAGTACAAATTAAGTGAAAAGCGCGGGAAAAAAAAAGTTCAGGCAGAATGGACAGTGGAAAACTGCCGTGCCTTCAATATTTCAGAAGATACTGGCCTAAAAAGTTAATTGCATTAAGCATTAAAATAAAACAATTTGAATCTTTTTTAACTGGCACAAATATGTTAGGTTAACTGAATCAAAATGATTCGGTTCAAACTTTAACCGACTCGTTTTTTTTTTTCAAATTAGGAAGAAAATTTTGAAAATTAAATATTAGCAAATGTGCTTTTGTTTTTTAGATAGTCTATTTTGTAGGTCCTCAAACATCTGTATTTTCTTGTTTGTTTATTTAAAATTATAAAAAACATTAGGAAAAATTTTAACATCGATAAAAACCGAAGCTTCAATACTCGTCACACGTGATTTGTGATAAATTGTACTTCAGCATTTGTAATAAATTTAAACCAGTGATTGAAAATGCTATGCTACATCAGAGTATTTTTTTTGCTCCCGCTACTGCTCTGTTTTCGAACGGCTCTGTAGCATAGCAGAGAGCACAAAAAATAAAACAGTTGCTCTGCTGCTCTGCTCTGTAGCACAGAACCTCGAGGTACAGAGCAAGAGCAATAGCAAAAAATTTGCGATCGACTCTGTGTAGTTGTAGCAATAGCACAAGCTAGAGAGCAAGCAATTTTTTTTTTTTCTTTATTTTTTTTTTATTTTATTTTTTTTATTGCGGCAGACCGCCCATAATTAATGTTTTTGGTTTTTTTTGTGGGAGTTTGCTTTTTTTTTTCCTTTTTTTGTTCCCCCTGCGGGGCTTCTTGTGGTTTCTCATAGTAATTTTGTAGTATTTCGCTTCATTTTTTTGTCGCATACCAAATGTTGCCGTGTATATTAAGTTTTTTTATAAACGCAGTATTTTGGTATAATTTTTTTTTAAAAGCGCAGTATTGTGATTTGATCTCTTGCGTAAACATGGTTTTGCGAAAAAAGAACTCGTTCATGATACAATTACTAAAGGTAGTGGCAAGCGGTCATCAACGACGTAAAATTGTGAAACGTATGAGTAAGAAAGAGATGGCAGATTTTCTCTATTTACTCAATTTCGTATGTAGTTTTGCAAGTGTGAAGAAGATAGAGTATTTTTTGTTTTCCTCTTTGATGTTGTTTTTTTTAATAAGAATAGCAAAGAAAAAACGCAGCACAACTTAAAGTTCGGTTGAACCAAAGATGAAATATCCATCGCTTAAATGTTAGATTTATTTGTATGGATTTTAAATTGAGTATAAAAATATTTATTTAGTGTTTCATTTTTATATTATTTATTAGTGTTAAACTTATAAGTACAATTTTATAGCTAATTTATGACAATTTAATTCTAAATTAATTTAAAGTCGAATTTTTAAGAGTTTACGGTGACCTAAAACTTTTTGTTTTTGTTTTTGTATTTGTAGCTTATGATTAAGGTTCTTAATTCTAAAATGTATTCTTATTTAAAAAAAAAAATTTTTAATTTTAAATGGTAAGTCATTGTTTTTCGTTAATTCTAGTAAGGATTGTAACACGTTTTTGTGTTTTTTTAATTCTTGTTTGTGGCATTGCAAAAAAGTAAGTTCCAAAATTTTTAATTGTTGCACGAAGTTGGAGGATGGCTTTTTTAATCCACCTTTTGACACCTCGTCAACAAATGAGTACGAACTATCTTTGCTTTCAAAGTTTTGTAGTTTAAGTTTTTTTAAAATATAGCCCGCGACATACTCCAGAGCATCTTCTGTCAGCTCGTCAAGCTCATTAGCCACAGAAGTGTCTAGATCAGAGTATTTATTTGATGCTATCTCGTCAACTTCATCTTCATCGTCTTGGACGTTTGAATGCTTCATTGAAGTTTAGATCTAGCCATTGAACTTCTTCAGCCTCCACGTTGCCACTGTTTTCCAAAATTTCTGTGTTTTTTGCTAAATGTTACAAAAGAAAAATTATGGAACATACTTTATATATATATATATATATATATATATATATATATATATATATATATATATATATAAATTATAAATTACAAATACTACCAACATCACGAGACACGCACAGACATCACAAACTTGTATCTAAAACATAGTAACAACATGAATTATTATTCAATTATTATTAATAATTAATAGTTATGGCCAAAAAGGCAAGTTATTTGATTAAATATTCAGAATTTATAGTTTTTCATTATACTATATTACAAATGAAATGAAAATGTAAATAATGAAAATTTAATAAACTAAGTTAACTTTCTGACCACAACTTTATTAAAACTTATGCATACCTAATATATATTTTCGAAGCCTGTACTTAAATTGTAAAGAGCTGGGATGGTCATAAAGACCACCCTTAGCTCTCATGGCTCCAAAAAATTGCTCAAGGATATCTTGATTTAATCTATTTGACAGTATATATTCCATTTGGTATTTTTCTACCAAATAGGAATATAAACCGTCAATAGATTTATTATTGACGATTATCCCTTTTTGGAAAGGCGCAACTCTTCCCTGATTTGGCACAATGCTTGTACTCATTAAAAGAGATATTTTATCTAAAATATGTTTTTGAATTGCAATGTTTTTTCCATATGGCTGCAATGTTGGAATGCTGTTCATTGTTGACAGCTTCGAATTAAAGATGTCAAACCAGTCGTTTATTAATTTGAAGAAGTCCGCAGTTTCGCATGCGTTCTGAACTTCAAATCCCAGCTCAAAGCAGCGTCTAATTGCGCTTGCTGTCGTGTTGGAGAACAATTGTGTCGCCAGCTTGACTTTTTGTCTCCCAACAGATCTCACATTTAAGTGGTCTTCCGTAATTTTGTATAAAATGGACAAATCGGATGATGCTGTCTTATTCATCACTTCTTTTAAAGTTTGTGGCGTGAGTAATACGTTGTTTATTACAAGCCCCGAATCAAGGTAGTGGTTTCTAACCAGTTTTATCAGATGCGGAGCATCAGCAAATGCGAAAATTTTCATATTTTCATCTGATGGATGCTGAAACCACGTCTTAGCTAAAAAAACATTAATAATGTCTTATATTACTTAAACATATATGACTTTAATTAACTTACTATCACATATACCAAGATCTCTCCACAGTTTTTGGTTACCTGGACCCATGTCGCACACAGTCGCTACCACCGGATATCCTGCTTCATAAAGCTTTGAAATAATTTGTTTTACAGTGGAAACATCCATCCGAAAATCAAAATCAAAAAAATTGGCTGTTTCCACGATCTACACAATCCCCGAACGATTGCTACTTGAACGTAGTTAGCAGGTTGATATACAACATCGGCTGCTATATCATACTCGAAAGTGGCGCCAATCTTCATTTCGTCAAACGAAAGTACGCACAATTTATCTTTTTCTGAAAATTCCACATTATGCTTCATTAAACCAATTACCATGTCAAGCGTACCAGTCTCAATTTTCACTTTTCGTAACCACCTTTGCAAGGTGGAAACGCATGGTAATGGAAAGCCTTTCTCATACAGATGGTTGTACGCTCGAGGACCGGCTGTATGAAGACATATTCCATATGAAATGTCATCATAGTTCCACATAACTTTTCGATCGTTTTTCATTTTTTTTATTTGGTTCTTTGTGAAAATGTTGGCTAATGTAGCCTCCAAATTATGAATATCACGGCGAAGAAAACTATTCTCCTGCTCTAACTGACGTATTCTTTTAGCCATCCGTTCATTTTCTAACAAAATTCCAGCGGTAATTGCTTCTGAGCTGTAAAGTGTATATTCATATAAACGTACATTTATATATATATATATATTTATACATGTTTCTTCAATGTATAAAGTATGTACTATATCAATTTTAACTTACTCTGTTTGTGAACTACAATTCTTATGGGTACCCTCCTCCTCACACACTAATTTTTGAGGAACCGCATTGGGCATCAGATGCTTTCGCTTTGATGGGTTCTTTTTCGCTGTTTCCATTTTCCAATCACTTTCTTTAAAATGATTAACACAGATCGTGCTCTTATTTCCAAAAGTAAACTCCAAGCTCTCTTCCCATATTTTTCTTTTTAATGGGTCTTTAGGCACAAGCACAACTTTTCCGATGATACATACCCGACAAACAGCACAATAAGGCATTTTTCTAAGACACGTGGTTTATTTATAACTTTACAATAACTTACATACAAAGAAAAGAAAAAAACAAAAATATAAAATTCAAAGAAAAACAAAAAAAAAAAAAAAAAAAAAAAGTTAACTTCGGTTGGACCGAAGTTTATACTATATACCTGTTATAAATAAATAAATAAATTTATTTATAAATAATTTTTTTTTTTATAAGAACTTGAGAAAATGTTATTCTTTTCTATGGGAGCAATATCTAAAAGTGGGCGTGGCACATTGATTGTAACATAGAAACTACACAGGACCTAGAAAAGCTTAAATTTAAAATTTCAGTCCAATGTCTACGATGCCTCCTTTAATGCGTTACAAACTTTCCGACAAACTGAATATACCTGTTTACACTAGTGTAACAGGTATAAAAAAAAAAACAAAAAAAAAACTTCCGCAAAACGACCTACCACTTCGACAAACGCAAGTGTGAAGAAGATAGAATATATTTGGTTTTACTCTTTGGTGTTGTTTCTTATAATAAGAATGACAAAGAAAAAAGCATTTAGATTTATTTGTTTGGATTTTTAACTGTCGATGAAAAATAATTGTTTGTTATGTATTTATGTTATTGTTTGAGTAAAATAATATTTATTTAATAATTATTTTTTATATTATTTATTGATTTTAAACTAATACATATATGTTTTGGTCCTAATGTGTGACAAATTTTTTATGTTTTATATTAATTATTAATTTAATATTATTTTTTAATACTGTACAGTAACTTAAATACATACAAAGAAAAGAAAAAATCCAAACAAAAAATAAACAAAAAACCAAAAAAATCTTCCGCATAACGACCTACCACTTCGACAAACGCAGCACGACTAAGCTAACGACGAAAGCGGAGAAAAAAATTTTCTCTTTATATTACCTGGTGTAATTGTATCATGAACTCGTTCAATATTTTGAAATATTTTGAGGATGACGGGTCAACATACAAGTGTAAATCCTGTAATCGGTCTTTAAAAAAAGATCGTACCTTTAATTTAAAAAAGCATATTAGTGAAGTGCACAAAATAAAAATAGATTTTCAAGATAATGAGTCCACTTGTTCAGACATCATAATACAGCCCAAAAAAGAATTAATTAAAGTTAAAATAAACAAAAAACAGTTGATTCGTTCTTACATAGGACTGGTGACCACTGTTGCCAGATTTTGGGAGCCACCATAAGCTAGATTGAAGGAAAAAAATAAGCTAGAATAAGCTAAAAGTTAAAAAAAAAAAGCTTATAAAAAAAGGTAACCATTAAAAAACATATTTTGATGTGAAATTTTGAATTTTATTGATATTTATATGTAATACTATACAATACAATACTATACTATTCTATACAAATTTATAATTTTTAAAATTATAAATCAAACATTTATCTTTTGTTGCATTTGTAGGGTGTCTTCTTATAAAGCAATTCTTCGACAATAATAATATTTTTGTTTATTATTTAATTAATTTTGAAAATACTATATTATACTATACTCAGCAATCTACAAACAAAGTGCAGCGTCCTGCTTCTCTGTTTTTGTAGACTTTCTAACAAAAGGTATTTTGTTAGTTTGTGCCACGCTAGCAATGGCCCCAATCTCTGCCTTACAAAAGCAGCAGTACGCTTTTGTGTAGTCTGTTGGCACTTTGCGTAGCCACTTCTTAAACTCGTTGAAATTTAGCCACGAAAAACGAAAATTTTGCTTATAGCTCACTTTTGGCATTTTAAGAATGTTTGAAAACATGTGCAATATTTCAGTGTGACCGAAACTTATAAACTTAAAATCATGTGCAAAATTGCAGTGTGACCGAAATTTATAAACTAAAAATTACAAAAATACGAACAACAAATATGAGTTTTTTCCTGCTATGTAGCAGCAAATGCAAACACTGATTTAAACTATAAATACTAAACAAATTTAAAATCTCTGATTTAAACGAATTTTGTACTGAAGATTTGGAGATATCTGAAGATATTTCACCATTTTTGAAGCCAATAGCTTTTTCGTGCAAGATCTATATAATATTTTGTTTGTTTGTACCTATTTTATTGTTTTGATAAAAGTGGGAGTGGCACATTAATTTTAACATACAAAGTAAACAAGACCAACAAAAGTATAAGTTTATAATTTCAGTCCAATATTTTTAAAACTGACCGACATAGCTAAATCGACTCATCTCAATTCGGTTAATAAATAAACCGAATTTATACCACTTGCTAATAAATTGAGCAGATTTGTTTTGACTCGGTTATGAAATGAAATGTTTTTTTCGACTCGGTTAAGGGATGATCCGAATCTCATCGACTCGGTTCAGAAATTAACCGATTCAGATCTAATCGATTTAGAAATGAATCGGATAGTTACTGTTGTTATTCAGTGTTACTTCATTTTCGACTTGTCCAAGTTTAATTTATTTGGTCATGACCGCTTAAATGATAATATCTTTGGCTCTGCACTGCTGATGTAGGTTATTATAAAAGGAATCGTTTTAAAGAAATATTTTCGCTTTTGCCACATTTACATCTGTGTGCAATACTGTTTATGCATAAAGCAATGATGAAATGTGTTTTCCTTTTTATATCTTTTCTTTTATTATATCCGCCACACATAGTATGAAGGGAATATTGAGGGAATATTCTGAAAGTGTGTATCGCATTGAAGTAGACGTCGTAGACCCCATTAAGCATGTATATTCTTGATCAGCTCGACAAGACAAATCGATCTAGCCATGTCCATCTTATGTCATCCAATGTCAAATCCAAGGTAACACACCACGTATTAACTCTAAATCGGGTAAAATCATTTCTAATATAATCATATGTGCACACCACCGATATAATAAGGATCGGGCCACAATAACATATAGCCCCCAAATAAACTCACCTCACATTTTCTGCTTTTTTTTTAAGAAAATGTTTGTTATATTTGTCTTTAGCTTAAAATTTGACCCTAATATTGTGTTGAATGAACTTTGGTTGTATTGAATGTTCCGGATTCAAAAATTACTCCACATTTTCAAAGACACAAAAATAGGAAATTAAAATTTGGTCTTAAATATTTATACACATTGTGTAATAAAATAAAAAAATGTCTCGTGTATACCGAAAGAGACATAAAAGCCAAAAAATTTTTACGTGCTCAAAATGCATTCTTTCTCTCGATCATTCGTGTACATTTAAGAGGTAGGTAGGGTGTGTCGGTTGCGAATATATGAAATTTACGTTTATGGTTTTAAAATAACAGAATGGAACTATTTTGCGTGCAAAATAGCGAACCTAACTACAAAAACAAAGAAAGCTTGTCTTTAGTGAAGAGCTTGTGCCACCTTACAGACAACGGTCCAACCTCCTCATGCTGTATCTTATATTTGTTTTGATGGTAGTAAAATATAAAAATTTCCTCTACGGTGTACACAACCTTTGAAGTTAACGGGTTACGTTAAAGGGTTACGTTAAAGGGTTGCTGTTCCTCTTCATTTGGATGCTTATTATCTACTCTCTCGATCGCTTTTTGATGGAATATAATTGTATTGTAAATCAAATTTATTTTAGCTTATTTGTCACAAGCTAATTCTGTAGGAATATCGTTTAAAGTCAGCATAAACCATATTTTTACTTTTTCATTAGTTTTACGAAACTTATGTACAATTTCGTATTCTTGAAGAGCAAGGAAGAAAGCAAAGCAAGAACTAAAATGTTCCAAACGGTAATGCTTCTGCAAGTGTTGCCTATTTGTATGATTTTTTTATTTATAATAAATAATTTAATATTCATGAGTATACTCACAAACTTTTTTTGTATATACGACGCAATAAACAAAATCGCATTATTTTCGGTATACATAGTCGAATACATAACACGCTATGTACATATAGTATGTATCTACATTGCAATACATAAATCAGTAAACACATACATAAAAAAAATACATTAAAAAGTCCAACTTTTGTGCATTACAAATATTTTATTTACAGAATTTTTTTGATCCGAATTTCGAAGAATTTTACTATTTCACCTAAAAGAGAACAAATTAAAAATGGAATTCATTAATTATCCAAAGTTTTTGGTGTTGTACTTTGGTGATCCTGGCAAGATCGCAGTTTTAAAGGCATATATAGAGGTAAATATATATTATGTTTACATGTACTATGTATGTTTATATATTTTTAATAAAGATAATCTGAATCAAAGAAAATCTACATAAAGTTCTTGTTAAATTATGAAATGTAAAAAGTTGTAAGTTCGGTAAATTTTATAATTGAAAGCCTTTGGAACCATTTTTACAAACATATCATTTAAAGTTTCGATTGTACGAACGAAAAGTTTACCTTTTTTATACCAGTTACACGTAGTGTAAATGGATACATTCAGTTGGTCAGAAAGTTTGTCGATAGAAGATGTCTTAGACCCCATAACGTATATATATATTCTTGATTAACTCTATGAGACTAATCGATATGTCTGTTTGTCTCTCCGTCTGTCTGTTGCGATGCTTTCTTCACAGAATGTTTTTAAGCTATTGACCTGAAATTTTAGACTTAAGCTTTTGTTGGTCTTAAGTAGTTTGTTAGTCATTTTCGCATATTTGTATGAAAAAAGGTATTATTCACTCATAATTGGGAAAAAACACATCTTGTATCATCATCCTTTTTACACACCACCGATATGACAAGGATATTTTCAAGATAATTGTTTTTATATCTGTATTAGTTCGCATAAAATTTGATACCAGTATTGGGTTTAAACTTGACCATTGATCAGACCATTGAACCCCATCCATTGTTTTAAATTTATAAATCATTAATATGACGCTAAAAAATGTTTCCCTTTATTTTTAAGGTAAATAAGATCTCTAAGACTGAACCCAAATTTTATTTTTTGTTTTGAACCGGTTTACTACGTTCGTTCGAAATAGACAAACAAAAGATTAATGCTTACAATTTCACCTTTCAGCACCTTCCAGCAAAAGTAGCAAAGCACGTGGAAATAAAATACTTTCAAAACCCTTATGATTTATTTAAATACAGTACGTATTATTTTAAGATATTTTACTAATTTCCATTAGTATTTTTATTAAATATATGATACGATATGTTGTTGTTTATTTCTTTAACAGTTAAAAAAAATGACTTCGAAGAGTTTACAAGTTTAGTTTTGCTAATTGATTTTGACGTGAGTGACGATTGATTTTTAAATAAATTAAATTTTAAATTCTTTTTATTGTTTAACTGATTATTGTTTTATTTAAAGAAATTTTTTTATGAATCTAATGAAACGCTACTCTATTTATATTTGCGGAAAAATGAAAAGATTAAATATAAACCAAAGTTACTAATTTTTTTGTTGGGTAAGTACAACTCAAACTCTGTCAGACACTATTTTTACTTTCATAAATATATAAAAAATAACAAAGAACTTTCCAAATGTTTTTTAGTTTGTAAGAGAGAAATAATTGCAATTTTTAATACACGAAATTTAAAATTAAATCTTTATATCGAAAAACAGCTCCATTTGAAATATCCCCGGTCTACCTTAAGGAAAAGCAAATGTTTTGCTAATAAATTTAATAAGTTGAAAATTGAAATACTTTCTCTCCTATAAACTTTAAAAGTATTAATTGGCAACAATACACTTTAACTATAAATATTTACATAAATAATTTTTAATTTGATTTGCATATTTTTTGTAGATTGGGAATGGATAAGCAACGTGAACTCTGACTATGATAAAGCTACACCTGTAAGTATAACAAAATATAATACTGAAGAACATTTTCGCATTTATAATTTTTTCAAGATTAATTAAAAAATAAACTGGGAACAACTTGAAGTTTTCGAAGGGTTAAAGGTGAGACATTATGTTGGGGCTCGTATAAAAAGCATATGGGAGCTATGATATAGTGGCCCAATCCTAATAAAATGTGTAGTGTGGGTTTGGGTTGCCATAAGATTTTACACAATTTGGTGCAAATACCTTCATAATTAATAATTTATTTTTATATAAAAACTCGAAGAAGGACTGTTGGTTGGTTTGGTATGCTTTGTATACCAAAACGAGTGCGTGGGACCCTACTTTCAATAAATTGTATATTTGTTGGCGATAGAAGGTTAAGATCCGAATTTTAGTTTAATATTTTAAAATCTGTTCGAATGAAAATTGTAGAAACAAATAGACAGACAGACAGGCGCATGCTATCGATTTAGATCGATCTTCTCGTCGAGCTGATCAACAATACAATACTTACCAAAAATGGACTCGCTGCATTATAGACCCTATAAAGTATTTACACAAAAATTACATTCTTTAAGACGCTGATAATCTTACTTCTACTATGGTATATGGCGCAGAAGCTTGGGCCATGTCAGAATTCAATACGTCTGCTTTAGGCACATTACGGGGATCAGATCTTGGAGTACATCCGCAATATTGGAGTCTTCAATTGGCAACAAAAAGAGTTAGTTCATCCAATCAAATTGAGGCCCACGCCGATAAAAAGCGGTACTCGATCTAATCATATATGTCTCTTTCATTTAATACGCTTCGTTTGGTCAGGTTTAATGATATTCAGCTAATTTTTTGATTTAGAACATACGCTTTTAAAGGCAACGACTACATTATTTATAGAAACCTCTGTCCATGTCTCGTGTAGTTAGGCCTTATCTCTGATAAATTCTCTATCATTTTACTCTCATTTCGGTCTTGTTATTTTGCTCTTTCTAAAACGGATAAAACAACAAAATATCGATAGCATATCGAAACAAAAAGGATTGATATTATATAATTTCATTATGTTAAAAACCATTTATATTATCTCGTTATTATCGTCGTTATCATCGTCGTTATTATCTCAAAAAAAATTTAGTATCAATTTTTTTGAAAAACTCGAAACTAAAATTAAGTATAGAGTCAAGCTGCGAATAAAACTTTGTTGTAGACAATCTATTATTATTTTTTAAAATTTTGAAAATTAATCTTTCAAAAACATTAAACAAACTTTCAAAATGTAGTACTCTTCTTCTTGATTTTTGAAATTTACTAGAAAGGATATATTCACAATGGTATTTTGTTATCAGGGCTCCAAAGTTAAAACCCAACCATTTTAATAGTAGCGCTAAAATATTTTATAACACGAATTGAATTTATAGTCGACCCTAAAATTGGAAAGTGAATATGAATTTTTTAACATAAATTAAAAATTATTTCTTTTTTCAGAATGATGTTTGGTTAGAAGGCTCATACAAGCAAGTGGATAATTGTATAGTGTGTTTTTCAGTAAGTATTTATATAAAATAAAACACTATCAGCCATGCTCCGGAAATCGCAAAAATTTTTTAGTTTTGGTAAATTCGTACGATATCCGGCAATCGCAAATGTTTCAATTCTAAATCATTTCTTTGCATTGACAAAAACTGCTTTCGGTTACAAATTAAAATGTTATCGGTCTTACTTAACCGACAATTGTTGCTGCTTTGACCAAATTATCCGCTCTTTAAATTAAGGCAGGAGTAAAAAAAAATATTGATTTAAAATTCCAATTCAGAATCAATGATATTATCAAGTACAAAGATAAACTCTATAAACAAAACAGAATAAAATAAAAATATTTTAAAACAATCCGACAGTATCTTCTTCATGCATTATTATGCATTATCTTTTCATTTCACTGGCAGAGTTCAAGCCAAATTGAAATACTTTACGAATTGCGATTGACCGGAGCACCTAAATATGCGATTTAAAAATTATTTCTCAAAATTTGTACGATTTCGGGAGCATGACTTTATGGAATTATTTTATTTGGTATTGATTTTTTTAACATTGTTAAGTGAAATCGAATAAAAATTGTGGCTAACTAAGCTAGAGGTAACGCTAACACTAATTCTCAGACGCCGACTAGCTCACATCGACTGGGCTGTGAGGAAAGCAAATAATTTTATTCGAACTCATTTTAATGTAAATCTTTAATTTGCATCAAAGGCAATATCAATATAATTTCTAAACTTTTTTTTTCATTAACATAGGATGTGATTCAAGGTTCTAGAGTTCGACATGAAGAGTTTATTTCTGATTTAATAAGGCTGAGTAACATGCCTATACAAATAATGTGTGGAAAAAAATTAGATATAATAGAATTCGAGTCTTCAACAACTGAAGCCTGTTATATCTTAAGCATCAATCCAGCATTGGGAATTATATTTAATCATCACGAATATAAAACAATTAATTTAAAAGATCGCATTGGGTCTCATCTGGATACGAGTCGTATACAAAATTATTTTCGTAAAAATCGGATACCTATGGCGTTTAAAGAGGATGCCACTGCAATTGAAGTACGATATATTATGAACTCATGTGAGTTATTATTGTAAAGAATTAATAATAATTAATTTTATTCTAAATATGTACTTACTTTTATTTTTTCATTTAAGTAAAATTTTGTAATTTAAGTAATTTCAAGACAATTGTCGTATTTATTATGAGTCACGGCCATGGTAAGAATGAAATCATTAGGACGAACGATAGTGGAGATTATAGCATGGAAAATGATATTATCACAACGAATGATGGCGATTATTATAGCATTCAAAATGATATCGTCAAACCTTTTTTGCAAAATGAATATCTGAAACGTGCAAATACGAATTTAATTGTATTTGTTAATGCATGTCGTGGAAACTTCGATGAATTTTGGGCATGTGAATATGACAAAATTCCAAATCTGAAAACTGATGTGAAAAATGTCGATCCAAGAGTTGCTATTCTATTTAGCACAAAACCAGGTATGCTCCTTGAGGTATTTTATTTGAAAAATTAACAAACCGAATTTGAAATGCTTTTTTAGGTTGGATATCCGTAAGATATAAAGACAAAGGTTCAATATTTATACAAATTGTATTTGACTATTTGGATAATTTGACAAAAAATTAATAATAAATGAAATGGTTGAGTGCATAAAGGAACCCATTTTGGAGTTAAGGTTAGCTTTATTAATTTAATATATGAGATATGGGCAAGACTCTGTCAAAAATAAAGTGACTCGCTAGTAGGACTCCGATTTTTTTGAAACTTTGAAATATAATAGCTCAAGGTGAGCTAGTAGCAAGCGTAAAAGGATTTTTGAAAATTTTTAAATTACTGCAGCTACGCCATCTGTAAAATCAAAGCAGTGTTTTTTAAATCTATATTTCTAAAACTGTTAAATGGATTTTTAAAAAAGAAATATTCAAAAACATTTTGAAGTTATTTTTTTTTTGAGTACTTTGTCACTTTCTTAAGTTATCTAATATTCATGTAACAAATCATTGTTATTTCACATTTCTTTCAAAAAAATAAATAAGTAAAACTTTTAAGCATTCCGATTCGCGCTTCTGGAAGACAGATTAAACGGTGCGCGCTCTCACTAAAATCGAAATATCTCGAGAACTATCAAAGTCACCATAATTTTCAACATATTTTAAGTATATTATAAAACTTGAAAAGTGGTCAAATTTATCTAAATTTGGGTAAATTTTGAATTTTTTTTCTATTTTTTAACATAATAAAAAATAATTTAACTTTTTTAAATTTACTAAATTATCCGAAATTTTTATTAAAATCCATCCAACTGATTTTCAAGATTTCGTAGCTGAAGCAAATTCTGAAAATTATACAAAATCCTTTTACTTCTAAAACTATCTCACCTAAAACTATTATTTAAAAAAAGTTTCAAAAACAAAACGGAGACCCACTAGCAAATCACTTTATTTTTGGCAAAGTCTTGCAAATATACAAAAAAAAAAAAATTACCAATATTTTATTTTTATAATTATAGCCTATGCGAAAATTACGGACCTGAACTAGTTGCTCACCCAAATACAGCATCAAGTAATATTTTAGAATTTGATTATTATTGGAGCGATGAATTAGCACAATCTTTGGATTTTGTAAAACATCATTTTGAGAATTGCCTAGCTCAGACAATAGCAAAAATGCAAGAAAGAAATCAAATGCGGTCTCCAGAAGAGATCAATCAGTTGGCTTCTGCTCTTGTCAAAAAAGGGCCGTAAAAGGCCTTATCCGTTTGATCTTCCGTCACGGCAACACTAATGTTAAATCTTCCTTTTCTTAGTCTGTATTAACTCAATAATTATTTATTGCAAATGCGTATTGTAATTGAAAAGAATAAAATAATATCAATCGGCTGAGTAACAATTTTTTTTAATATTTCAACCTGAAAATTTAAAATAGTTGAAAAAAGATTCTCGATTCTATACGATGGCACCTTTGTTTTGATATTGGATGACATAAGAAGTGTTTTACTTAATTTGTAGTAAATACATTCATAAATAATAACTAATTTCATGAGAAATGCCGACATTCTTGATTTAACGAGTAGCACTGTAGACAACTTGTTCAAGGTTTTAACAATTTCCAAAAAGTGCTCTTAAAATTTTCTGATAGGCATATACTTTTCTGATCACCTTGTTTCAGAAATGCTCTATATATTAATAGCATATTGCCTGCGTTAATTCACGGAAAAAGTTTACCATATATTTTATGGTCCAAATAGTATTTATTATTTCTAGGACTGCGATTTCTTTTTTTACAATAATATAGTATTCAGCTTGTGGCTAGAGCAATGTGCACGAGTAAACTTTTTTAAAAAGCTGAAACGCGACCTTCTTTGCCATCTATTGTTGAACATAATTTAATGCCTAACCCAATGTCTTGTGTTGTAAGCTTTATAAATTCAACAAATTCTTCACTTAGCATTCATAAAAATGCAAATCAATTGAACGCAGCTGACCCATACCTGGCTACGCCCTTGTACGAATCGATTTACCGATATTTTTTTTATGAAAATATTGATAGTTTGATATTCCAAATAAATAGAAGCTATGTTTCAATATATCGATACATCAATAAACTGCTGTATAAAAATATCGATAAATTAATATTTCAAAAAATATCGATATGACAGCGATATTTCGTTATTTCTCACAGACCTACACAGCAATACACTCGATACACAAATATTCATATGGTCACTCTAAGCAAAATCTATTGGAATTTAAAGCTTGCACGCGTGCTCCAAAATCATTTGGGACAATAAAGCATTGAGCTGCCAACTGACGCAAGACAAAAGTTATTTTTCTTTTTTTTTCTTTTTTATTTTTCGTAGTTTTATATAATCTAAACGCAACACAGCATCATCGAATCTGAACCATTCGACTTGAATGCATAAACAAAGAGAATTACTCGAACTATTCGTTTAATTAATTCGTTATTTCATTTATATTTATTCATGATAATTTATACATTTTAAATTTAAAATTCAACTTTATTTTTGCCATAATTGATTTGATTTAATTTTTTTTTTTTTTTTTTTGCAAGCAACACATAACATGAAGGTCAAACAGTAAGTTAAACCCAATTTAATGTGTTAATATGTGCTTAATTTATTTATATAAAAAAAAAAAAATCATAATAATAAAAACGAAAAAGAAATTCAATGTTTGCATAGATTTGCCCAAATGCAATAAGATTGAGCAAATTTGAACACATGTATAAAACATTTTTTTAACAATGAATGAAAAACTCTAAAAAATAAATAAATAAATAGAATATAAAAGAAAAACATTTGTTTTATTAATATAAAATAAATTAAAATATGTTTTAACGAAAATGAAAGGTGATCTTGTCTGCATGACTAACTAAACTAAAACAAAAAATAAGCCAAACACCTTAAAAGGTTTAAATTTTAATTTTTTTTTTTTTTTTTTCTCTCTTTGTTCCACGAAATAAAAATTTTCTTATATTTTTTTCCTTCTCTCTTTGTTCCTATGGCATATTTTCCTTCCTTCTTTTTTATTTGAACATTCATTTGTTTACTCATAATATTTTTTTTTTTTTTTTTTTTTTAATTTCTAGATTATTTACAATCTGTCTATTTGAGACAATAAGCAAATTTTTTTTTATAAAAATAATTCTTAGAAAGGGAACATCACAGGTTGGTGCCTATTGGCACAAACGATATGAATTAAAACTTTTTACAAAATTGGGTGACAATCAACGAAAAGAGCAATAATTTCACCAGTTCAATTCAGGTCTGAAGGGTAGGTCCAGGGGGTGACTTCTCTTGAGCCTCCTTGTGTGTTGACTGTTGTCGAGTAAGTTTAATGCTAAGTGATTATCATGATACTCCAGTCTGGAGATGTAGCGTGTTCCGAATTTCCGAATTTCATTTCGCACAGACGGTACGTCTAGATCTCTGTGGATGACGGAGTTCCTGACGTAGGTTGGCGCACCTATGATCCTGCGGAGAAGCTTGCTCTGGAAACGCTGTAGGATTTCAATGTTGGATTCAGCTGCCGTCCCCCAGAGTTGGATACCATAGGTCCATATGGGCTTAAGCAGCGTTTTGTAGAGCAGTATTTTATTACGAGTGCTCAGCTCAGATCTCCTGCCGAGTAGCCAGTTCAATTTAGCTAACTTTAGATTTAGCTGCTTCCTTTTAGCCTCAAGGTGAGCCCGCCAGTTTAAACGCCTGTCTAGGATAAGGCCCAGATACCTTGCCTTGTCCACCACTGGGAGGAGAGAGCCATGAAGGCTGACTGGAGGGCAGTTGAGCCTGCGGGTCGCAAAAGTCATATGAAGAGACTTTTCCGTATTCACGGAGATGTTCCATCTCAGCAGCCAAGGTTGCAGCATGTCCAGCTGCCTTTGGACGATTTCAGACGCCTCCGAGCAGTCCGCTGCTGAGGCGATGAAGGCTGTGTCATCAGCATAGGAGGCAACAAGGAGCTGCTCATGTTGAAGTACAGGTAGATCCGCAGTGAAGAGGGTATATAGGATAGGCCCAAGCACGCTGCCTTGTGGAACGCCAGCCCTTACACGTTCTATCCTTGAGTTGGAGCTTTCACATCGGACATAGAAGCATCTGTCCAGAAGATATGATTTGAGTATAAGGTAATATGGAGCCGGAAGCAAGAGTTTGATTTTGTAAAGTAGTCCAGCATGCCACACCCGATCGAAGGCCTGTTTCACATCCAAAAATACCGCGGAGGAGTACTTCTTATCCTCAATAGAGCAGAGGATCTTTTGAACAACGCGGTGGCATTGCTCAGGTGTACCGTGATGTCGCCGGAATCCAAATTGATGGTCTGGAATCAGATTGCCTTCTTCAAGTAACGGTAACATTCTAGCCAAAAGTATTCTCTCAAATAATTTGGAAGAGTATCGACAGCAGACTGATTGGCCGGTAGGAGGCAATTCATGTTCCGGTTTCCCAGGCTTAGGGATCATAATCACCTCAGCACACTTCCATTGAGATGGAAAGTGGCTTAGGTCAAAGATCCTATTGAAGATATTAGCCAGCAACTGGACTACTCTGGACGGGAAACACTTTATAGTGAAAGCATCAATTCCGTCATAGCCGGGACTTTTTGTAGTTTTTAGTGTGTCAATTTCATGTTGCACCTCTTCTGGCGTGACTCTGATGATTGGGAGGGCCATTTGGCATGGAGATTCAGAAAAGCTTGGGTGGCATCAGCTTCTTCAGCGCTGCATGTACTGAAGGGGTGAAAGTGTTTGCAAGATGTGACGTGAACTCCTCAGCCATTTCCACGCTTGATCTGCACCACGAGCCATTTGAGCTCCGAATGGGAACTTTCCTCGTGGTTGGCCTTTTGAGGTATTTGGTGGCTTTCCAGAGGCTGTGGTCCGGGTTATTGGGCTCCAGATTGTGCAGGAATGCGGCTGTAGCTTCGTTTCGGAGGTTGTAGAATAGGGCTTTCAACTCCTTAATTGCGCGGTTAAAGGCCCTTTTTATCCATCGGGTTGCGAGTTCGTTGCCAAATATTACGCAATCGTCTCTTCTCTCTCAGCGCATTGGTGAGTTCATCTGACCAGACAAACATATCCCTCTGGTTTGCTGGGGGCAGAAAAGTCCGAGCAGGAGGTGAGCAGGCGGAGGCGGCTTCGCAAATGTCACGCGAGAGCTTCTCGATAGTTTGGTCTATATCCTCTCCACTGTTGAGGTAGGCATTTGGCTCAGTAATCTCATCAAGCAAGGTTTTAAAGGAGTCAATGTTGGAGAATTTACTGAGCAGCCTGGTAGAGCGCTTAATCATCTCTACAGGGATATCCACCCAGACCTTGACCGCACTGTGATCAGAGTGAAGGTCGAAGTCGGCTTCAGTGAAAATTCTGCTGTTGTTTATTCCTCTGGAGATTGCAATGTCAGGACGTCAGGACTCTTCCGTGGATCAGTTGGCCAGTACGTTGGTTGGCCAGACGAGTGGATAGTCAGGTTAAGGATATTGATGCAAGGCATAAGGGCTTTATAAATTCAACGAATTCTTCTCTTAGCATTCATAAAAATGCAAACCAATTGAACACAGCTGACCCATACCTGGCTACGCCCATGTGCGAATCAATTTACCGATATTTTTTTTTTCATGAAAATATTGATATGTAGTTTGATATTCCAAATAAATTGAAGCTATGTTTCAATATATCTATACATCAATAAACTGCTGTATTAATATATCGATAAATAAATATTTCAAAAACTATCGATGTGACAGCGATATTTCGTTATTTCTCACAGCCCTACACAGCAATACACTCGATACACAACTATTCATATGGTCACTCTAAACAAAATCTATTGGAATTTAAGGCTTGAGCTGCCAACTGACGCAAAACAAAGTTTTTTTTTCATTTTTATACCCGCCACACATAGTGTGAAGGGTATATTCAGTTTGTCAGAAAGTTTGTAACGCATTAAAGGAGACATCTTAGACCCTATAAAGTATATATATTCTTGATCAGCAGGACGAGACGAATCGATGTAGCCATGTCCGTCTGTCTGTTCGTCTGTCTGTGTGTTGCTACGCGGTTTATTCGCTCAGTTTTAAAGATATTGGGCTGAAATTTTAAACTTAAGCTTTTCTAGGTCCTGTGTAGTTTCTATGTTAAAATCAATGTGCCCACGCCCACTTTTAGATATTGCTCCCATAAAAAAGAATAACATTTTGTCAAGTTTTTATAAGAAAAAATTATTTATAAAACAAATGGCTTCAAATAAAATTGATCCAAATCGGAACGCGAATTCTAAATTTTCAAGAATATATTTAATTTGTTTGTATTTTGAAATAAAATTTGAATACAAATGCTGCACACGAAGCCTATCCACGTCAAATGTTGTGTAACAGGTATATAGTAGTATAAACTTCGGTCCAACCGAAGTTAACTTTTTCCTTGTTTTTCTTCTCTCTTTTTCCTAAGGCATTTTTTTCCATCTTTCGTTTTTATTTGAACATTCATTTGTTTACTCATAATATGAAAAAAAAAAAAATGTAACGGGTTTTATACAACGGTAAATCAAATTTTGCTTTCATCGTGAAATTCGCTAAATGTGTGGTCTATTTTGACTCATCTGATTAGGTTTGACAACTTTGACTTCACTTTTTGATTGACTGCGTGCTTGAAAACATAAAATTTCTTTGGTCTACTTAAATTTAAAGTAATTGCTACCATTTTTTTTTATATAGGTCGGGGAAAATCTTTAACCGATTTTGAAAAAGGTCAAATTAAAGGCTATATTGAATCTGGCCTAAAACATAATGAAATAGCAAGGAATTTTGGTCGAAGCCAAAACGTGGTAAGCAATTTTCTTCGTAATGAAACCGATTACGGGAAAAAATGAAAGGGAAAAAAATATGCTAACGGCATCAGAGGCGATAAACCTTCGAACTGCTTCCAATTCCCACCTCTCTGCCAGTAAAATCAGGGATGAATGAGGTGTAAATGTTAGTTTGGCATCGGTAAAACGAGTTATTCGAGACTAAACTTAAAGAGATTAAAAAAAAAAAACCTCCTGTCAATGATGCACGGAAGGAAGCGCGACTTCGATTTGCGCGGGATCACATGACATGGAACAAGGAGTGGAAGGCTGTGGTCTTCTCCGGCGAAAAAAAGTTCAATCTCGGCGGACCGGATGGCTACAACTATTATTTTCACGATATGCGAAAAGAGGAATGCTTTTTAATTCGTCATCACTCCTGTACAGGAGGCGTAATGGTTTGGGAAGCCATATCGTTTTATGGAACTTGCGGGCTGCAGTTTGTTTCATCAAAGATGAATGCAAATGTCTACAAGACTGTCTCCAAAGGCTCCCTGTTTTCCGAAATTTTTGGACCTATTCAATGGTCGT
Organism: Leucophenga varia; assembly: GCA_018903435.1. Classification (NCBI taxonomy): domain Eukaryota; kingdom Metazoa; phylum Arthropoda; class Insecta; order Diptera; family Drosophilidae; genus Leucophenga; species Leucophenga varia. Next base: position 6,449 of record JAEIFJ010001446.1, on the reverse strand, counting down.
ATCAACAAGACAGCGCCCCCATCCATACAGCCCGGGTTACAAAGCAGTGGATTAAGGACCAGAATGTCAACTTGCTCGAGTGGCCGCCATACTCCCCAGACAAAAATATTATCGAGAACATTTGGGGACTTTTATCCAGGAGAGTGTATGAAGGGGGAAGACAATTTCAAGACTCGGCGACCCTGGTTGAAGCGATTAAAAAGTCTGGTCAACTATTTCACTGAGTGAAATTGAAAAATATTACGATTCCTTCCAACTCGAATGTTTGAAATAATTAAGAATAAGGGTGGCCATACCAAATATTAAATAATGCAGAAATAGTGTCTTTTATTATTTAAGTTACCAAGTGCCATGAAATATTGCTGTGAATAATTTTTTTTTATAGTTTTGTTGGTCAAACCTATTCACTTGAGCCAAAAATAATGTAGATTTTCAGCTATGTTTTTGAAAATATAATAAAAAAATTATAAAAACCAAGCCAAAAAAAAAATATAAATTTTGTATTTTACAAATAATTGATCGTTTTACTTAACAAAATTTATTTGGTTTAAATCCGAGTGCTCGTTATAAAGATATTATGTTCTAAGTCTAAAAAGAAGTCAAACCTATTCAGTTGAGCGGCACTGTATATTCCTACAATACATTTCAAGCTCGCAGCTATAGACTTTTAATAGATTTTTTTATATAAAAAAAAAACTTCGGTAGCACCGAAACTCAAATACCTGCCACACGAAACCTTATTTAGTTTATCTACCCCCATTCCTTGTCATATCGGTTGCATATTTATAGGGTGACATTAGAAGTGATTTTACCAAGATTGGAGTGAATATATTCATAAATAAGAACTATTTTCATACAAAAACTCAAAAATGGGCGCAAAGTTTGTATGGGTGCTATATATAAATATGGGCGTGGCATGCCGCTTTTGATATTAGATGCATTTAAAAGAGTTTTTACCAAATCTGTAGTAAATACAATTAAATTTATTATCTATTTTCTAAAAAAATCAAAAAAATTCGTAAGTTTGTGTTAAGGCTATATCTAAAAATAGGTGGACTTGGATTCGAATTTTAGGTCAAAACCTTTAAAACATTCCGAAAAAAACACATTGCATCAGACAGGCAGACGGACGGACAGACGGACATGGCTAAGACAATATAAAATTTCCGACAAAGTGATAATACCCTTCACGCTATGTTTAAAATTATTATGACTTTGAGAAACACTACTTTACTTTTATTTTATTTCCATTTTTTCTTCATATTTTTGCTGTAGTTACTTCCTGCTCTTTGTATGCTTCTTCTGTTGTGCCTTATTCTACATCCCTTTTCACTGTTTGATGTGCACCGATGTAAAGCCATGCCAGAAACGGACTTTAAATTCAGTTCTGACTTTTCACTTTCTTTCGTTTCCAAGTCTATGCCAGCTACCATCAACATTCTAATAATTCCTTCCTTGACCTTCCAAGTTTGCAAAAATGCTTTCCAGCTAAAACACTTTAACAAGACACAGTGAGCTATAAGCGGTCACAGATTTGATAAAAAAGTAAACAAAAACTAATTGTAAGTTTAATTCTTGATTCGTATACATTTTCAAGCTACCCGAGATAATGTAAAGTAAAATTTTCGGGTTTCAAAAGAAAACAAAACTTGAATTAGTTTGTGTTTAAAAACTACTTTTTTCTGTCCTTTTTCCTCTCTTTTGGTAATAACTCAGACACCTTCGAGTCAAAACTTTTTAACACCGTTTTGGAAAAAAACTGAGACCTTTCGAACAATATATAAAATGTTGTCTGTAAGAATTTTCATGACAAACGCAGTTTTTTTTCCAATTTCACAAAACTAATTGATGTTTGGTTACACTATTTTCAACAAATGCACATTTGCTTTTGGGTAAAGTTGATTATTATTCATAAAAATGTGCTTACTTTTTACAAGGTACTTTTGATATAGCTTAAAAAAAAAAACCACTGGTCGAATTAAATTGAAAAATTAAAAAAAAAAAAAAAAAACCGTTAACTTTGGTGGGACCGAAGCGTCACACGACATTTTTATTTGTTTATATGTTCACCAGGTGCTTAGATTAAATTTCACGATGAATTTGGTCAAATTTGTATGGAGGCTTTATGTTATATTGCCCGATCCTTACCATATGAAAGTGTTCACTAAATTGGACATTGGAATTGATTTTACCAAGGGTCTCAATGTAATATTGGGTGGACATTAAAAGTGAATTTACCAAGTTTTAGTTTATTTCATTCAGAAATAATAAATGTTCTCATTTAATGAATTCAATTCAAAAATGGTAACTAGGTTTGCTATCGGGACTATAGCTTAAAATGGGCGTGGCACCTTGATTTTGATATTGGATGACATTAAAAGTGTTTTTTACTCCGAAGTATCGGTGTCATAGTGTAAATTTTCGCAGTATTATACACAAAAAGGCTGGCCCTTAGATTTAATGGTAAGACCCAAAAAATGTTCTTGCCGCGTTATTTGGCAACCACACATTTATACAAAAAATGTCATTTACATAAAAATAAAACTTAAGATTGTATGGGGCTATATCAGACGAGTAGGCGTGGCAATTCTTTGATGGATTGGAGATTCAAGTAATTTACTTCTTCTTGTAAGAGCGGCATTCGTAAATAATAAATGATTTCATAGTCATAAAAGTCGAAAAAAAGTTAGTATGGGAGCTTTATCTAAAAAATGGGCGTGGTACCTTCGCATTTTGGTATAGAAGATTTTGAGGAAAAAGCTGTTTAATAAGTTTATTAACTTTCGTCATCTTGAGTAAAACGCCCATATTTCGGTAACGTAGCCACTCGCAACGAAACGAACGACGGGGGGGTCTAAATCGATTCGTCTCATCGGCTGATCAATAATATTATACAATAACTGGGGGCTCCATGTCTCCTTTAATAAGCGTTAATCAAACTTTGGACAAGGTCTGTATATGCCCGTTTATCACTACGAATGCTAAGGTATAAATTTAAAACATTGCATTGGTGGACGAAGCGTCAGGGCATTTTTATTTAACCCTGGCCCAGGGTAGTTATGCTCAGTTGTGTATTATTCCCAACAGACAGAACGAGGCAAGATAGACCCTTTAAAGTATATATTCTTGATCAGCATTGGAAAAAAGGGAGTCGAACTAGCTATGTCTGTCCGTCCGTCCGTCTGTCCGTCTGTCATGCTGTCTGTCGTATGAGAGAGATTATTTCGGAGACTATAAGAGATAGGGTTACCATATTTGAAACTTAGACTCTCTAAACCGTCAAGTGTTCACTTGCAAACGGTTTTTTTTCTCCCTAGACCCACTTTTTTAAGGGGTACCCCCATACCAATGTACCGTAAATTTTAGGGTTTTGCATAAAAACATTGTTTTTTATTGTAGAAGTTAAAATTTTGTTTAATCTGTTGTTTTTTTATTGTAGGAAGTTAAAATTTTGTTTAAATTATGTCTATGATAGTCCCAATAAAATATCCCAATATGGGTAGGACCAATAAAATTTTAGGTATAGCCCCCATACATATTTACCCAATTTTTCAAGTTTTTAAGGTACATAAAGGTTGGGTACAGGGTATCTTGCAGTCGAGCATACTCGACTTCAGCGTTCTTTCTTGTTTTTCTATGAAAATCCAATTCAATGAGGTATGGTAGTCAAATAGAACCTAACTTAAGGTACATTTAGATTGGGTACAGGGTATCTTGCAGTCGAGCATACTCGACTTCAGCGTTCTTTCTTGTTATAGTATAATTTTGAGGACAAAGCTGTTTAATTATTTATTAACTATTTATCTTGAGTAAAACGCCCATATTTCGGTAAGGTAGCCACTCACAATGAAACTCAAGACCAATCATTATTATAATCAATATTATAAGCATAAATCCAGCTTTGGTAGTTATATTTTATCATTATAAATACAAGGCAATTAATTTAAAAGATCGCATTAGGACACATCTGGATTCGAGCCATATAAAAACTTATTTGCGTAAAAATCGGATACCTTTATCATTTTAAGAGGATGCCACTGTAAATATTTCATATAACATAGGTATTCACACTACCCAATGCATTTTTTTAACTGACAGTATTTGCTTATTTTTTTTTCTAAAAGTGTGGAGGTATTATATTTGTCAAAAAGTTTGTAACGCATTAAAGGCGACACGTAGACCCTATAAAGTATATATTTTGTTTGTCTGAACAGTTTGATCTAGGCATGACGTCGTCTGTCTGTCCGTCTACCCGTATATATGCGTTTCATTCGATCAGCTCGAAAGATATTGACCTGAAACTCGGAACTTAAGCTTTTCTCAGTCCTAAGCAGCTCAAGTGTTAAAATCAAAGTGCCACGCCCATTTTTAGGCATAGCCCCCATATAAACTTACCGTTTTTTTCGGATTTTTTGTATGAGAATAGCATTTATTTATGAATGTAGTCACTCCAAGTTGGGTAAAAACATTCTAATGTCATCCAATGTCAAATCCAAACTGCCACGCCCATTTTTAGATATAGCCCCCATACAAACTTACCGCCCATTTTCGAATTTTATATGAAAATAGCTATTATTTATGAATGTAGTCACTCCAAGTTGAGTAAAATACTTCAATCTCATACAATATCAAAAGCAAAGTGTCACTCCCATTTTTAGCTATAGCCCCCATACAAATTTAACGCCCGTTTTCGAATTTTATATGAAAATAGGTATTATTTATGAGAATATTCACTCAAATTTTGGTAAAAACACTTCTAATGACATCCAATAACAAAACCAAGGTGCCACGCCCATTTTGAGCCATAGTCCCCATACAAACCTATCGATTATTTTCGAACAAATGTATGAAAAGGTAATTTTTTTTTCCAATATATATTTATAAATGTATATAAGCCACTGATGATCACACTAAACTATTTAAAGTTTCGTGTGACGGGTATTTAAGCTTCGGTTCCACCGAAGTTAACGTTTTTTCTTGTTTTTTTTAATTACAGCAACAAAAAACATAAATTTTCTTTTTGTATTTTGAAAAAGTAAGCAAATATTGTCAGTCAAAAAAGAGCTCTGTGAGGGTACAGTAAATACTGTAGTAATATATGTATGTAGTAGTGTATGTATGAGCGTATTATTATGTACTAGTGTGTACGATATGTGCAATATGTATTAGTAAATGACGATGTGCTCACGATGCTTTGTGTATCGATTGAGCGAGAGGCAAGAGTTAGTTTTAATAAAGCGATCGATGAGTGAACAACATTTTGTTCTATTTCGCGGGTGGCGACTAATATACCTATATGTGTTATGAACTCAAGTGAATGTTAAGAATTTACTATAATTTATGTTATTCTAATTATGTACTTACTTTTATTTCTCATTTAAGTAAAATTATGTGATTTAAGTAATTTCAAGGCAATTGTGATATTTATTATGTATTGAGAATGATATCATCAAAACGAACGATGGCGACTATTTTAGCATTCAAAACTTACTTCGTCTCTCGCTCAGTCGACACACACTACATCACGAGCATATCGGTTTTGCACTAACACTTATTCATGACTCATACATATACTGCATATATCTATTTATATAAATATATAAATGTATATACTACAGAATGTGCACAATATACATGATTTGCTCTTGGTACATGAGCGAGCTGCTCTTTAATTAATCTCCAATTGTTCTTGATATGAGATGGGCGTCGAGACGGGAATACCGCAGAATTTCGTGGTCGATAACTTTTAAGTACGAAACTGAACATTTTTTTTTTTGTATTATAAAACTGAACTGTTTAGTTTTAACAATTTTAAATAATAAATCAGGCAATTATTTGGATTCATAAAATTAAAAACAAGCGGGACCCAAGGGATTCCCGTCCCGACGTCCATCTCTAATGCATATGCACATAAACACAGTTTTACAAAAGTAAATTATTTATTGTGGGACCGAACTAAAAACACTTTAAGAAAAATAAATTATACTTAAGACTCGAATACAAAGTCTGGCCCTGAACGAAATTTTCGGATTAGTTGAGATATCCCAAAAGTTCTGTAAAATTTTTAACGTTTCCTGATGCCGCGGTAATCCCTCCCAACGCCGTTCTCTAGTTGGGACCTACATATGTATATTTGTTCGTACATTAAGCACACTCGATGCATATCTAATATCGGTCACGTATGTAGTCATCATATTTATTATTAACTTGGTGAGCATGGTGTGTTTTGCTAACCCTCTCATTTTGATATGAAATAATTACGTGCTTCAGCCGTTTCATTTGCTCTTTGCGATTTTATTTTGATCGAATTTTTTTTTCGGAGGAATTTTACTTTTTTTTCTGTATTTTATTTTGCTTCTACTTGCTTTACCTGAAGAAGAATCGATATATTGGCACTCTGATTTAATATTTGTTCGGTATTGTCATTTTGCTATAATATTTTCCAAAAT
>JAEIFJ010000144.1:0-22843 GCA_018903435.1 Leucophenga varia | reverse complement strand
TCCATTATCAAATCGATTTGATTTCGTCTAAAAATGTTCCATTATGCATTAATTGTTTTCGTAAAGGACATAGCGTAACAAAATGTAAAGCGTCACATTGCAAAGTTTGTTCTTTACCACATAATACGTTGTTACACAAATATTCAACAGATCTACAACAAAATACTATTTCAATTTCAAATCAAGAAGTGGCTCAAGTTGCAACAACTGAACCAAAAATAAGTCCAGTCTCTAACGTTACTCATGCAGCAGTAAAAACCGATCAAGTCATTTTGGCGACTGCACTAGTAAAAATCAAAGGCAGACATGGCGACTATCTTATAGCAAGAGCGTTACTGGACTCCGGATCCCAGTTAAACTTTATAACTGAAGATTTAGCAAAAAATCTTTTATTGAAAAAATCTCGCACACAAATTAATTTGTTTGGTGTAGGCAAATGCAGCTCATCAATTCAACATACAGTTGAGACAATAATTGCACAAATTCATTTGAAATGATGGCTGAATTCGGTGTGATGAAAAACATTTCGACATATCAACCTTACAAAATAATTTCAACAGGTGGATTGACTCTATTAAATATAAACCTAGCAGATCCTTCATTTTACAAACCACAACGTATAGATATACTACTTGGGGCAGAAACATTTTTTGATTTGCTTCGTCCTGGTCGAATTACGATGGATTGCGAAGGTCCCATTTTGCAAGAAACAGCTTTTGGGTTAATACTATCAGGTCGATATAAGTTTTCACAAAACACTGCATCAAAAGCATGTGCGTTCATTAATGTTATACAAGAACCATGTCCACTTGACACACTTGTTCGTAAGTTCTGGGAACTAGAAGATATTCCCAAAGAAGTTAACACTCAAATTTATTCTCCAGAACAAAGACTTTGTGAGGAATCATTTAAAAAATCCGTGGTTCGACTGCCATCAGGTAGATTTAGTGTATCGTTGCCATTTAAATCAAATCCAAATGTTTTAGGCGCATCATACGATACAGCAAAGAGACGTTTTTTGCCTTGGAAAGACGCCTCTCAAAACAAGATGAAATTCCTAATATGTACACATCGTTTATGAAAGAATATATATCTTTAGGCCATATGACATTACTTGGACCCAAAGAACCTTCAAAACCACATTACGTAATACCTCACCACAATGCGTACTACCTCCACAAAGTTCGTCTACGAAACTCCGTGTAGTATTCGACGCATCGTGTAAAACATCGACACAAATTTCACTAAATGACATTCTTTTGGTTGGACCAACAATACAACCAACTTTATATTCAACTTTACTTCGTTTTAGGTTTCGATTATACGCAATGACCGCAGACATTACAAAATGTATCGGCAAATCGAAATAGTCAAATTTCAGCGAAACTTGCAATTAATAATTTGGAGAGAACAGCCTACCGATCCACTAAATAAATACAGTAACATACGGTACCGCAACTGCGCCATTTTTAGCAATCCGGTGCTTGAAGCACTTAAGCGAAATTTATTCAAAATCACACCCTATTGGTGCATTTTCAATTGCAAACGATTTTTACGTAGATGACCTCTTGACAGGCGCAGACACCATCAAGGACTTAAACGAAATTCGTCATGAAGTGTCATATATATTAGAAACAGCAGGTCTTCAACTTGCGAAATGGACTTCAAATTTATCAAGCAACTTTATGGATCAATCAATTACAAGAATTGGTCTTAACGAGCCTACATGTACGAAAACGTTAGAACTTAATTGGAATCCAATAGACGATGTATTTAGTTTTACAATGAAAGAAATACATGAAACATTTCTCCCACGAAGCGTTCAATCCTCTCGGTTTGATTTGTCCTGTAATAACGAAATCAAAAATTCTAATACAAGAAATCTGGCTACTTAAACTCGATTGGGACGATGAAATTCCTTTACATATTCTAAAAGTATGGAATTCAATACTATATGGTTTTTCTGGTTTAAATTCGATTTCTAAACCCCGGCATATAGAAGCGTTAAAATCATCTATTTGTCAAATTCATGGGTTCTCTGATGCATCAACTCGCGCATATGGATGTTGTTTATATGTGCGAATCATTCAATCAGTCTGCGTATCAGTACGACTTCTTACGGCGAAATCGAAAGTAGCACCATTAAAAACAAAGTCTGTCCCGATTTTGGAACTGTGCGCTGCGCACTTGCTAGCAAAATTGTGGGAAAATGTATACCCGAAAATTGACTTTCCCTTACAAATGGTGGTATTTTGGTCTGACTCGGAAGTCGTTTTTACACTGGTTGAAATCTCAAAAAAAAAAAAACAAAAAAAAATCATCATTTTTGAAAATACTACGAATTGTGGCATACATGCTTCGTTTTGCTAAAACAAAACAAGTGCCTAAAGCGGGCAGTCATATTATAACTGCACAAGAATATGATATCGCGTTTCTGACTATAGTTCAGAACATTCAACAGGAAGCATTTCATTCGGAAATAGATAAAATAAACAAATCACAAACGTTGCCTGCTACGTAACGCAAAATTTCCATTATTAATGCCACAGACATGTCGTTTTACCAAATTTTACATAGAATATTTGCACCGAACCAACTGTCATGCAGGTCCTCGATACAAGTCAAAATTGTTATCTCAAATTATGTGAAATCTACCCGTTGATCGGCTATATGGTATCCGTCCTTTTGAAATAAGCGGGGTGGATTTTTGCAGTCCAGTTAGAGTCTCATTAAAAATTCGTGGAAAACAGCCTATTAAACCGAATAACTCTGTGTTCATTTGCTTCACTTCGAAAGCTGTCCATTTAGAATTAGTAGACGATTTAATAATATAATTTAATAATAATTTATAATTTAACTGATACTTTTATTATGTGTCTAGCTAGATTTATTGAACGCCGTGGACATCCAACACGTATTTATTGCGACAACGCTACAAATTTTGTGCGTGCCGCTCGCCAGCTACGTGAACTTATAAACCATTTCAACGCACAGAAGGATGCTTTACTGAAATACGCTGCAACTCGAGGAGTTGAATTCGTATTTATTCCACCAAGATCACCGCATTTCGGTGGCCTCTGGGAGGCTGCAGTCAAGTCAGCAAAGCACTTGATGATATGGGCAATGGGCAGCGCATTACTCAGCAAAGACGAACTAGAAACGATGATCGTTGAAGATCGAAGCCGATGTAAACCCAAATGATGGTGAAGCTCACTCCAGCGCATCTGTTGCTTGGAACTACACTGACTTCACTTCCAACACGATCTGTACGTCACGAGCCACCTTACGAAGGTAGCGGCTTATTTCTGCAATCAAACGTCGTTTTTGGGATATATGGTCACGAGACTATTTGATAAGTCTACAACAACGTAGCAAGTGGACTACCGAACAAGAGAACATTAAAAAGGGCACTATCGTAATAGTCCACGATGATAATGCGCTTCCACAGCACTGGATGTTAGGCATAATTACCACAACTATTCCTGCTTCTGATGGTAAAGTAAGAGTAGTCGAAGTAAAAACTAGGAATGGAACTTTCAAGCGTGCTACTCACCGGCTTGCGCCACTACCAATCCATTGAAGACTTTCAGTCTGTCAACGCGGCCAATGTTCAGTGATTTCACAATATAACATATTTATACTTTTAAATAATTTAATAATTGTATGAAACCTTAATATACTATCTAAACATATTTGCGCATATTATTTGAATTAAATTTAAATTTGAATACTCATTTTGAATAAGCTTCTAAGAATTTAATTATAACAGTCGAATCTGTCAATGAATGTAAATCAGACAGGGAGCAAAAGAAATTTTGATACACACACAAGCATATAGGCTTGGAGTGCAATTTAATTGCTTTGTGAGATTACTACTGAATTCAAACACTAAGCCCTTGGAACTTAGTATTTGGCTGAAAATAGGAATATTCAAACACTAAGCACATGAAACTTAGTATTTGGCTGAAAACATGAACATTTAAATAGAGAACAACCGTGTTGTGTTATGTCAAAAATTCAAATGATACTTTATTCAAAAAATGTTTGCCTTATATACTATTTTACATTTCAAAATAAAGGGACTGTAGGTGTAAAATTATATTATGTGTATGTTTACTATGAATATGACTATAAAAATAACTTATCTATTTTAGGCGTAGAGTTAATCATGTGTGCAGGAGTCAAGAGTCATCGCATTGCTACTTAAGTGCTGAGCATCACTTAAAGCACGATCGTAAAATGTTATTCTGTGACTTCTGTGTGTGTTTAAAAATATTGTCGCTGCGGGATATCTTGACTATTCTTATCGCGTATTGAATAAGTATAAACAGATAAACCGAATCCGATGTTCATACTTGAACAACAGTTTACAAAAAGGTTAAAGTGTTGATTACTTATTCTAAAATAGAAACTATCAATAGATTATCTGCTGCTTGTTTGCTGTCAGCGTGTGGTAGATGATAAACTCAAATTAGTTCGTTGCTGTGAGAATTTTGTTGTTGTAGTATTTTTTTTGTTGTTGTATTTTTGTTGTTATCATATATTTTTGTTGTTTGTAACAAAGTATATGAACATTCTCCGGCCCGTTGAATATTGATTCAACCTTAATCTAGTTCGATCGCAAAAGACTGACCCTTTCCTGTAGCGTTGGTGATTGCGGAACGTTGATGTTTCTTCTTTTTCCTTAAGTAGATTGCCCTTGTGGTACATATAAAGGCAATAATTAGTGATATTAATAGTGCTGCATATGAAGCGTATTGATGGTGATCCTTAATCAAATTCTTGAAGGGAAGTTTAAATTGGTGTTGTAGTTTGGTTTGTAACACAGACAATTCCTCTTGCGTCAGGTTCTCATACTCTTCAGTAATCGTAGTTGTAGTATGCATGCTTGTGACATTGACGGGAGTTACACCAAATCGTGCATATGAAAGACGAACTATTCGTGTCGATGAATCATGACCAGTTACTGTAATATCTTGATTCCTAATAGAACAGTTAGCATCGAGTTTTAATAATCCAGACCCTTCTAATTCGATAGATGTTGTTCCTTGGCTACATACAGCTGATAGCTCCATTTTAGTTTGAACTCCGAACATCCATTGATTTTTGTGGCTCATCGATAACCATAGAAATGGTCTTCTTTTGTAAGAAAACTTACATTCTGATGATGTTTTGTTGTGAAACATTTGAAATTCACAGCCAGTATTTGAAAATAATGCTTGTTTGTTGAAACAGATGTAGTTGTCAGCATTTTGTGTTTGGCAGGTCTTCATATTGCTCCAGCTCATTGTGAAACCTTGATCCCGATGATCATTCATTGCAAGTATGGGTGATTCAATATCAATCATTTTTATACCCGTCACACACAGTGTGGAGGGTATTATCATTTTGTCAGAAAGTTTGTAACGCATTAAAGGAGATATCTTAGACCCTATAAAGTATATATATTCTTGATCAGCTCGACGAGACGAGTCGATCTAGCTATGTCCGTCTGTCTGTCTGTCTGTCTGTCCGTCTGTCCGTCTGTCTGTCTGTATGTATGCGTTTCATTCGCTCATTTTTAAAGATATTGACTTGAAACTCGGAACTTAAGCTTTTCTCAGTCCTAAGCAGTTCAAGTATTAAAATCAAAGTGCCACGCCCATTTTAAGGAATAGCCCCCATACAAACTTACCTTTTTTTTTTTTTTTTCGGTTTTCTTTTTTCTTTAATGAAAATTTAGCTTTATATTTTTTTTATATATATAAATTATAACTCCAAGTTGGGTAAAAAATACTTCTTAATGTCATCCATATGTCTAATCCAAGTTGCCACGCCCATTTTAGCTATAGCCCCCATACAAATTTACCGCCCATTTTTGAGTTTTTGTATAAAAATAGGTATTATTTATGAGAATATTCACTCATAATTTGGGAAAACACTTCTTAATGACATCCAATAACAAAATCAAGGTGCCACGCCCAATTTTAACCATGAGTCCCTCATACAAACTTATCGATTATTTTCGAACAAATGTATGAAAAAAGTAATTATTTTCGAATATATATTTAAAAATCGATACTAAACTATTCAAGCCTTCGTGATGATCGGGTACACATAAACTATTCAAAGATTCGTGTGACGGGTATTTAAGCTTTGGTGGTTCCACCGTAAGTTTACGTTTTTTTTTGTCTTGTTAATCCTGATTTAGTTGTGACTGGAATTGCTATTAAATTGAATAGTTCAAATATCTGATCTGATACCAATGGAACTGTCACTTTAAATATAACATGATTGTCAGTGATGGTACCTTGTACCTTCAGAATCTTGTACAGTTGAAGAATGTCATTGCCATGAATCGGAAGTGCTTCACCTTGTCGTAAATGAAGTCGCATTTGTTCGAGTTGATTTTTTTAACTGCTGTGTTGTCAATAATGATGGGTCCATTTTGTTATGCTTGACATCTGTAAGCATGTCTAAAATCTGCGTTTGTATTCTTTGTAGTCTTAGCGCACTCATTGTAAGTTGGGTACATATAGTGCTGTACATTTGGTATAATGTGATTTGTTCTTTTTTCTTTTTGTACCTTGTCAAGTTGCTGTAGCATATAACTTAGTCGAGCATTAGTTTCATTTCCTTGCCGTTTCATTATGTTTATGGTGGCGTCCATTACAGATGTTTGATTTTTTAACAAATCAAGAACATAGTTTTCATTAGAATTGACCTTATTAATAGTTTGTGTCATCTCTTCTGCATATTTAGAATCAAGAACACCAAACAAATCATGAGCAAGATTTCCAATTATGTCTAATGCAGCCCTTCGATGACGACTCTTGAATAGTAGTTCATCTTCCATTTTAAGTTCATCTTTAACGTACCAAAAATGTCTTGATGTATCAAAACATGAACCTCGGATTGGGGTTGGTAGTTTTTCACACATTTTCTGGAGTGTCCTTATATTGTTTAGAAACATGTCTAATTCAAGCTTGTATTGATCAAGATCATAGTAAATGATTAAATTCCAATCGCTCGTAGCTAGTCTTGCCATACCAATGCTTTCATAGAATATTCCAGCCCTTGAGTCGAAATTTTCAATCTTGATTGGTGATGCCCATGCAAGTGGAAGTAATATCAATGTGACTATCATGGTTGTCCATAATGATGTACCCACTGTAGTCTTTTGTCTCTTTGAAGGTTTATCGTCTGTAGAAGTATCAAAATCTTCTTGAATTGGTTCGATTGACAATTTGTGTCAACAGGTAGCGGAGATAGTCTTGTAATGGGGCGTTTAAAGATTCCCTTGGCGGTTTTTACTTCTGCAACTCGCACTAAGCCATCGTCTCCTTCAAATACTTGAACAATCCGTCCTAAAGGCCATTGCATAACTGGTAAGCTATCATCCTTGACAATTACTAGGTCATTTGGTTTTACGTTGGCAAATGGTTTTTTCCATTTATGACGTTGCTGAAGTTCATTCAAATATTCTTGAGACCATCGTTTCCAAAACTCATTTTTAAGATGTGACACCAATTTCCAGTGTGTCAAGAGAGTATGATTTTTTGTAGTCGATTCGTGGTCTGCTTGGGACGTCAGAGGTTCTCCTACTAAAAAATGTCCTGGCGTTAATGCCATCAAATTATTAGGATCTTCTGACATTGGTGTCAACGGTCGCGAATTTAATATTGCTTCAATTTGCACAACAAGAGTTTCTAGTTCTTCATAAGTCAAAGACGCCGTTGCAACACTCCTTAATAGCAAATGTTTAGCTGATTTTACTGCCGCTTCCCATAATCCTCCAAAATGTGGAGCTCTCGGCGGAATAAAATGAAATTTTATACCATTAGGACTGCAACTGGATATTATTTGTTCTTGTCCTTTTGATGAGAAAATACTTTGAGTTAATTCTGATAATTGGTTTTTAGCGCCCACAAAGTTTGTTGCATTGTCTGAATAAATATTTTCACAGTGGCCTCGGCGGCCAATAAACCTTTTTAAAGCTCCAATAAATGTATCTGTTGCCAAATCGGTTACCAGCTCCATATGCACTGCCTTAGTGGCAAAACAAACAAAAACCGCAATATAGGCCTTAGTTGGTTTTCTGCCTCTGCCTTTATAGTGTATCCAAAATGGTCCGCAATAGTCAACACCAGTATTAATGAAAGGCCTCGCAGGAGTAACGCGATGTTTCGGAAGATTTCCCATCTTCTGTTGACACTGTTGAGCATTAGCCTTGACACATTTGATACATCGATTTGAAGTCGCTCGGGCCATTATTTTTCCTTTAATTGGCCAGAATCGTTGCCTAATTGTATACAACAATGTTGTGTTAGTACAGTGCTTATTTTCTTCATGTACCATGATAAATAGCAATTTGACCAAAGGATCGTTGTATGGAAGTAACATTGGATGCTTGGAGTCATATGATATAGTAGCCGCCTCCAACCGTCCTCCTACTCGGATGACGCCTTTCTCGTCGATAAAGGGCGATAAACTGCTAACTGAACTAGAATTGCTCACCACACCATCTTTTCTTAATTGTTTCAGCTCTTCATGAAAATCTTCACGTTGTATGCATCTTATTATAACATCAAGAGCTGATTCCATTTCATCTACTGACAATGTATTATGTTTGGATCGACATTCTTTTGGTAATTTAGAATTTTGAACGAATCGTAGAATGTATGCAACTATTCGTTGAAGTTTTCTAAACGAATTACCATGATTAATACCATAAATTGACTTTCCATTTGTCAATGAAGTTGCCGTTGTAGCTATCAATGGAGTCTTTCTTTTCCGTTCCAAATTATTCGGTATCGATAGCTGTTTTGCAAACTTCTGAGGCCAACAAGATTCTTTTCCATGTAAGAATAAAGGGCCATAAAACCATAGGTTACAATTTACTAGTTTACGAGGCGATAACCCTCTTGATAATACGTCGGCCGGATTGTCCATTGTCCCAACATGACGCCATTGCTCAGGAATTGTCAGATCTTGAATAATGGACACTCTGTTTGCAACGAATGTCTGGAAGGATGCTGATGGTGCGTTTAACCAAGAGAGCACGATTTCAGAGTCTGTCCACAACCATGTAATTACGTCTTTTAGATTCAAATCGGTTTGAACTCTTTTCATTAGTTGTGCTCCTATAACTGCTGCGCATAATTCCAAACGAGGCAACGACTGTCGTTTCAGTGGGGCGACACGAGACTTGGCACATAGCAATTTAACTAATATGGTTCCGTCTTGAAGTAAGGAACGGACATATATTGCTGCTCCATATGCCTTTTCAGATGCATCTGAGAATACATGTAATTGAATTGCCTTCGGTTTTTGTCCTTTTGACATGTGTCGGCTAATTTTCAAATTATCCATATCTAAGAGCCCTTTGCGAAACCCTGCCCATTGCGTGTGAAGATCAGCAGGAAGAGACTCATCCCAATCTAGGTTGAGTTGCCAAAGTTCTTGTATGAACATTTTGGCTGTTGCGACGACTGGACCCAGTAGTCCTAGAGGGTCAAATAATCGTGCTATGTCAGAAGTAACTGTTCGTTTGGTTATTTTGTGGTGTGACTGCAATTTTACCTTTACTCTGAATTCGTCCGTACAAGGTAACCATGTCAAACCAAGTGTCTTGGTCGCGCTGTCGTTGTCGTTGTTAAAATCAAGATTTACTTCTTGATCAGTTGCTGGTATATTTTGTAGCAGCCGTGGATGGTTGGCACACCATTTTCGTAGATGAAAACCAACTTTGCCGAGAATATGCTGCAATTGTTTTTGTGTTTCTATGGCTGCAATCAGACTGTCTGATCCACCAATACCATCATCCACGTAAAAGTTGTCTCTTAGAAATTGTGAGCCCAAGGGATACTTCCTATTATTATCCAAAGCCACCTGTTGTAGACATCTCGTGGCTAAATATGGTGCAGATCTAGTTCCATAAGTTACAGTATTTAATTGAAAATACTGTAGTGGTAAACTTGGATTTTCTCGCCATACAATTATTTGAAAATTGCGATCCTCTGGATGAATGAGAATTTGTCTGTACATTTTTTCTACATCAGTAGTGAATACAAAGCATGGCATTCTAAACCGTAGTAAAATGGAAAGTAGTTCACTTTGGACAGTTGGGCCTGTATGCATTAAATCATTGAGTGCATACCCTTCTGAAGTTTTGGCAGATGCATCGAATACTACTCGTAGTTTTGTGGTGCTACTATCTGGCCTCAGCACATGATGATGAGGTATGACGTAATATGGCGAAATTATGTCTTCTGAATTAATTCTCGTCATATGTCCAAGTTGTTCATATTCATTCATGAAATTAGAATATGCAATTTTTAAATCCTTGTCTTTTTCAAGACGTCTTTCAAGAGCCATAAACCTATTAATGGCAATATTTTTGGATTCTCCTAGATTATTTGGATCTTCCTTGAATGGGATTTTTACAATAAAACGCCCATCTATGTCCCGTTTTGTTGAATGTGTGTAAAGGGTTTCACACTGTCGATCGTCGACCGATAATGTTTGGCGTTTGGGGCTCGTCCAAGTTATCGAGTTTCCAAAATTTTTCGATGATGTCGTGTGTACTGATTTCAGTACCTACGCCGCATGTGCTTACTTGTGTTGCTACATTATTTATTTTTCCGGCTACAATCCAACCAAGTGTAGTGTTTTGTAGCATTGGCAGTCCGTTACCAATTCGTATTTGGCCATCTGACAATAGCTGGTGGTAAAATTCTGCGCCTAGTAGTACGTCCACCTTTTCCGGAGAATTAAAATTAGGATCAGCCAGTTGGATATTTTTTGGCAATGGCCATGTTGAGGTATCTAGTTGACAAGCAGGTTGCATTGCTACAATAGTGGGTAATACCAAAGCTTCAAGGCGTGAAGAAAAATCTCTCATTCTTGATTGAAATTGAACATTAATCCGATAGTTCGATTTTTTTATTCCATTACCGATACCTTCGATACACATGGATGCTTGTTTTAAAGGAATTCCCAGACGCTTGACAAGTCTTTCAGTAACTATGTTTACTTGGGATCCTGAATCCAAAATGGCTCTGCATTCTATAGATTTGCCACAGTTTGTTATTATGTTGATTCTTGCAGTGCCCAATAACACATAGCCTTGTTGCGATGTCTTGTTATTTGCTGCCGCTGATGTGGCTGCTGGTATTTCATTTCTAATACCTTGGCCTTCTGATTTTGCTGATTGAGTGGCGGTATCGAGATGTAGCAACGTGTTGTGTTTTTTGTCACATTTGGTGCAACATCTTGATGCACATGTTTTTGAGGTGTGATCACCCTTGAAGCAGTTGAAACACATTTTACGTTTTTTAACCCAGTTGAGTCGATCCGATGCTGACAATTGTAAAAATTGTTTACAATGGTACAACGGATGATTTGAGTTATTGCACATTTTGCAGTTGAGATTTGAGGCTACGACTGAAGAAACTGTCTTAGTTGTACCTTGAGTATATGGAACCTTGTCTTTATGACCAGTTGCTTCCATAGATTGGAATTGTTTTTCCAAAAATAAAAGAAAATCATCAACCCTTTGTAGTTCTCTATGATTTTCGAATGTTTGTTCGAATCGTATGTGTGTGATTCGATCCAATTTTTTAATTAGTAAATGCATTAATAGAGGGTCCCAAGATGATGTCTCTATTTTAAGATTGTTTAACGCCAAAAGACATTCGCGTGTTGTATCGTGCAACCTTTTTTATTGCAGTTGGTGTTGATGTTCCTGAAGGCTGGTTCAGCAATTTTTCAATTAATGTAGCCACCAATATTCGCTTGTTGTTATACCTATCTTGTAGCAGTTTCCAGGCTGCTTCGTAATCATTCTCTGTTAAAGAAAAATGATTAATCAACTTGCTGGCCTCTCCTGCTACATTAGTCTTTAAGTACCACATTTTTTGAACTAGTGGTAATGGTTGCTTATCTACCATTTGAGAGAATAATTCATAGAATTGGCGCCACTTTAAATAGTCGCCATCGAATTGTGGTATCGTCACCTTTGGAAGTGGTAATGAATTTTGTATTGTTGAGGTAGTTGGTTCAGCAGTTCTACCAATTCCTCCTAATTTGTTGAATCCAACAGTCAAATTTATCAGTTGTTGCTGGACTAAATCTTCCAACTGGTTGTAATCGGCTTGATTAAATCCCATTAATTCTGGGTTTTCAAAATTGTCCCAGATTTCATCTTGTAAGACCGTCAGTTGCTCCCAAGATTGATTAATGGATGCGATTTTTACTTGATAGTATTCTATTTGGTCCCCTGTGGACACCTTTATGTCGGTTAACATTCGTCTCAGCGTCTGCATTCGATGCATTGTTTTCCGTATTAATCCGTTTTGAGATAACGGTTGTAAAGGCGGTGTATCAATTGCCTTCGACCTTGCAATTGATACCGACCCTGATGCCTTGTCAACAAGATCATCCCTGTTCATACTTGTGAGACGATCTATTTCGTTGCTGAATATACTTCTGTACTCATGGAATGCTTCAGAGATTCCATTGTAGTAATTGGTTTTGAAGTAGTCATGCTCTATAGGCTCCTTTGTGATTGTCCTTATTTGCGTATCCGCTTGTTCAAATCGAGCCCACTCTTCTTCAAGACGCTGCAGCCGTTCGTTGTAATAGGCAATCGTTTTCCTATCAGCTGGGTCCTTTTTGGAGTTTCTAATAATATTTTGTATATTTTTTCCATTCTGGGTTTGTTCCGTGAACAACGTATCCAGATTTGACTTATCCATGATTTATTGAAGCTAGTCCAAATTACCAATGTGTGTTTGACCCGTTGGGAGAATTGTTGATTTGTCAATAGACCGGATGTGCTCCGACTCACACCACTAATTGGTCAAACACAATAGTAACTTCTTAGCCTTTGGTCGATGCGAAATAATGATCCTGATGTGGATCTCTTATATCCTGTGCAACTGCCGAGAAAATGGAATCCGTATGTAGATTTTCGTTGAATCCTTGTGATTCTCGATCCTAGTAGATTGTATGTCTCTACAGGATCACGTCGGGGTCACCAAAATGTATGTAATCAAACAGGGAGCAAAATAAATTTTGGTACACACACAAGCATATAGGCTTGAAGTGCAATTTAATTGCTTTGTGAGATTACTACTGAATTCAAACACTAAGCACTTGGAACTTAGTATTTGGCTGAAAATAAGAAAATTTAAATCAATAACAACTGTGTTGTGTTATGTGAAAAATTCAAATGATACTTTATTCAAAAAATGTTTGCCTTATATACTATTTTACATTTCAAAATAAAGGGACTGTATGTGTAAAATTATATTATGTGTATGTTTACAATGAATATGACTATAAAAATAGCTTATCTATTTTAGGCGTAGAGTTAATCATGTGAGCAGGAGTAAGAGTCATCGCATTGCTACTTAAGTGCTGAGCATCACTTAGCACGATCGTAAAATGTTAAGACTTCTGTGTGTGTTTAAAAATATTGTCGCTGCGGGATATCTTGACTATTCTTATCGCGTATTGAATAAGTATAAACAGATAAACCGAATCGATGTTCATACTTGAACAACAGTTTACAAAAAAGGTTAAAGTGTTGATTACTTATTCTAAAATAGAATAGATTATCTGCTGCTTGTTTGCTGTCAGCGTGTGGTAGATGATAAACTCAAATTAGTTCGTTGCTGTGAGAATTTTGTTGTTGTAGTATTTTTTGTTGTTGTTGTATTTTTGTTGTTATCATATATTTTTGTTGTTTGTAACAAAGTATATGAACAAATTGAAATACATATTTTGGACATATTTAATTATTTGTTTAATCTAAATATATATTTCAATAAGAATGTACTTTACTTTTTATATTTTTAAATAATATACTAGTTTATACTGTAGCTATTCGCCTAACCCACTCAGTTTCCATGGTTTTTGAAAGGTAGATTTCAAAAATGGCCACCAAATTTTTTCAAAGAACCGCTTAGAAGATATCTTCAATAAAACGTTTTTTGTGGACTTTTTCAGTCTCAAGAATGGACAAATTTCTAAGCTGAAAATTTCATGGGTTGGAAGATATTTTCCCCTCTACACGACGATATGCTAGACAGCCATTTTTGAAATCTACGCCCCAAAATGTATGGAAATAGGTGGGTTAAACGAACTCCTGGAATGTTGCCAATATTTGTAAACTAGTGTAATATATAATAATAATATATAATAAACATATAACACCCCTACATTTGACAGACTCTAAACAAATAAGCAAATTAAATAAAATTAAAAAAAAAAGTTCGCTAAAATGTTGCTGTGTCGACGGGCGAATCACACAAAGGCGACCTTACGCTAAGCTTTTCTGTGCATACATACATTTTTCAGTGCTGGCAATGCTAGTATGTGTAATATATCACAGGAAAACGACTAATGTTTGATTTTAATTTTTTTAAATATGTTCCAATCTAGCTAGAAACTATGAAAATTTTATGTGTCAAAGAGACAAATAAAGGAATATCTTATATGATAATTTAGAGGTGTATCTCTAAAGTATCATAGTAAAAGCATCAATTAAAATCTTTTAAAAAATTTTTTTATAGAATTTTGACCGAAAAATTTTTTTTTTTAATTTTCAAAGATATATATGAACTCTTTAAGAAAATAAAAGATTTTTCATCAAAACTTTTTTCAACTCAGTGAGCAGAAAAAAATATAAAAACCAAAAAATGTTTGTCGCTATATCTTTCTTAATATCGCCAATACAGGAAAAAAGTATACATATATTTCTAAAATCAAGGGCTATCGAACCTCATTTAAGGATATTCAATATCGTTAGGCCACTTTTTACATGAAAACTCGGCCTCTATTTTTCGAATATTTTGTATGACAAATTTTTTTTGTATGAAGCGACATATTTTAAATATCTCCAAAATACTTATTGTAGCAACCTTTGGCTTTTATAGACAGATATTTTTTATAGACAGATATTATTTGTAAGAAAATATTATAATTTCGTCAAAAATTTTTTCCAATTATGCGAGCACAAAAAATAAAAAATTAAAAAATGTTTGTCGCTATATAGTCGTTAATGTCACCGATATCGGGAAAATAACTACGCAGGTCAAGGGCTATCGAACCTCATTTAACGATATCCAATATCGTTGGCGGCACTTTTACACGCTTACCCGGCTACAACCGTTGCAGCAAAACTATTTTTTGTGAAGAAATTAACGAATCAAATGAACTACAAATAAAAAATATAGTTAAGACAAATTTTAAAATTAAAAGTAAAAGTTCTGAAAAAAAATCCCTGCATAAGAAAAGACAAAAGATTTAAAAATATAATTTTGAAAAAAAAAACAGTAATAAAAAATAAAAGAACCAAAATGTAAAGCAACTGTGAAATGATGAAAATTCTTGTAAAACAAGTTATGTCCATAGATTTAGATCGTAATGATACTAAAATTAATTAAAAACTTAAAATACTTTTCGGAAAACTTATATACAAATTTAACGACCCGCCGATCTTAAACTACGTAGTGATATAAAACTTGTGTTAGAAAATCAAAAACCATTCAATTGCAAAAAAGATAGCGATCTTGTACACTCGTACATTAAGCACGCTAGAAGAGTGCCTGGCATCTATCACCACGTGATCTATTTGGGTGCGGATAATTATTTCGAGGATCTCGAGATGTGGGAATCTGGTACTACTTATGATCATGTTTCTGGGTCGCAGCAAAGTCGATTAGCCTTTCTCCATTACTGTTGGTGGTGTCATGTAGGCTAAATTTACCGTGAGGGAAAATTTCTTTCCATTAAATACTAATTTATGTGATGGGAGGGGAAAGATTTCTTCTCTCCCAATTGCGTGAAATCACCGATGAAATTTGGATTATCTTGGGGCAGCGATCATAGAGGCTTTCTAATCGCTGATAGAAATCTCGGTTTTTCTCCATCTAATCTTTAACATTTGTCGGGGCGTGCACACATATAAGGCTAATGCTGAAAAATTAAGCTCTGATGCGTATCGATGCGAGACGTTAATCTACAGCTGTAAACCTGGAGACGAAGCCTGGGTGGTTTACTACCCAACCACGAAGCCACATCCGAATATGTGTTGCCCCTCATGACCACTGTAGTAGATGTCACAGGTTGCTTAGTTTATAAATGGCCAGTCCATCAACCATGGCCAGTCCATGGTTCTATAGCAGTGATGTCTGCCCTGAAGTTGTTAAGAGTGGTAGTAAAGGTTCTTCTATTACACCAACACCATACAAAAGTGGGATTAGCGTTTGGGCCTAGTGGGGGAAAGTTGTGTATTGGGGTCATTAAAAACTGTGCAGAGTTAGAAATCTGTACGTTGAAGCTTTCGGTTCCGGCAAGAGCCTTGAAATTTCGAAATTTCAATGAAAAATGACTAAATTTGACAATAAGTTCATATGAGTATTGTTGATTTGGAAAAGAACTAAGACATCTGAAACAACTTTTTTTTATACACGGACGCATGTAGAAACCCGTAATTTGGTTAATTTTAACTACATAAAATAGTGTATTTTAATTATGTAAACCTTTAAAATCATTAAATGGTTGTTACAGCATTATTTATACTGTTGTGAACTTGTGTAGCTCTTCGCTCACTTGTATTTTTTAAGTGACTCAGAACTCACCGCGTGAAGGTGGCTACACATCGAGCTCCTCCCATGCCCAACCCAACCTCCCTACCTTATGGACATTAATGATATATTAGAAAAAAAGTAGTCATAATCATGAAGAAAAAACGCATTCGGGGTAAAATTACGCAATATTAGAAGTTTTAGTAATGTATTGTTCTTTTATGGTAGAAAAAACGATGCTCAGAATTGAGATTTGTGTTCAAACGTTGGCATTTCGTAACGGGATTGAATCGTAGCGCGAATGTAACCATCTCTAGCGTTAGGGCCGATGACATTTTTTGAAGCCTCCGTGACAAGTTTTACAGTGCGTTCCACTGCTTGGGTGTGACATAAAAAGTGTTCGAAATCCCAGGACTTCGGAATACATTTTTTTAGAAGCATCTGTCGCAAGCTGTCATTGTCGACATTATCAATAACAGGCGGTGAAGTAACGATACAGATCTCCCAGTCAATCATATCGACATAATCCGTTGCTTCAAAATTTATATTAGGCAGTACATACTTTCTAATTGCAGAAGGTCGAGATTTTTCACGTGCTGCTAATATTTTCCGCACTGCAAGCTCTCTTATGCAGTCTCTGTCATCAGTGAGCATTGACAATAGCACATTTTCTGCTGTTGCAAAGAAAGCATTTGTAGAAATAACAGTTTCGACAACTGAACGGTACTTTTTTGGCAAAAACCGTGATGACTTAATAACATACCAAACATGACGTGCCCCATCCTTGATGGAGTGGTCACATTTAATCCGAAACCATGATGGAGCATACACCTTTAGTATGAAATTCACAAGTAACTTCAGATTTGAACTAGGACGGGGAGAAGAAACATAAAACCTCAATATTCGGTTCGCAGTTGTCAACCAACGCGAATTATTCAATGGACCTGGTTCATATTTAGCGAGATCTTCTGGTATATTACCAGCTTTTATGGCTAGACACATTCTTAATAAATAATTCTGATCTTTACTCAATACTGATGGGTCGACCGAAGATAACTCACAGTCGATAGCCCTAAAGGAAACTATTGGTAGCTTCTCACAATTTTTCAAGCTTTTTCCAATAGAACCTGAAAAGCCATGTGGACCAGAACTTGGTCCATCTACAGCAATGATGAGATGACGAAGAGGAAGCTCGTTGAAATGTAAGAGACATACAGCCCTTTGTAGAGGTCTACCTACCTTTTGCTCTAAAAGCCTTATGACGCCCCCATGTATACCTGTGTTTACGGCTGTCCCATCACAACCTACGACTCTCAGATCATTGAAACCGCCAGGAACTTGTTCGTTTACATAAGTATATATTTCATCAAAAATATCAGCACTACAACCTGATTTAGGTGTTATGTGTCCCAAATATGTAGACCCTGGCTCCCGGACCAGAGAAATGTGTTCTTCTTTGATGGTTTTTTGGTAGTATTTAGCCCCATGCTTTTCTTTTGCCAAAGTTTCTTTATCTAGACGACCGTCAAAGTAGAGACCAATCAAACTTTCGTACTTATGAGCGTTCTGTTTCAATTCTTTACCAGTTCGGGCTTTTTCTCTACTTATCTTGTGCCTGTCAATGACTAATGTTTTATTTGTTTCAGATATAAGACCGAGATCTTTAAGGACACTTGAAGTAATGGCTGCTGCTGCTCTATTTGATACGCCATACCTTTGAGAAACCTTTGCTGTGTTTGTTAATTTTACTCGCATTTGTGTAGAATTACGTGAAGTTGATGGTTGAGGTTGATAGTCGTCATCGTTACTATAATCATTTTCACCAGAACTTTGAACTTCATCTACCACATCTTCAATACTTGTTGACACAGCAGAGAAACAACTAGGAGCTTCAGGATCTACAGTGGAACTATTTGATTTACGTTCAATTCTTTTATTAAGTTTTAAGGTTTCAGCAGAATCTACCGTACCTATGCACATTTTTCGAAGAGTTCTCTGGTCCGTCAAGAATTCTTGTTCAAGTTTAGGAACTCTTTTTTCTTTAGGACATGAGCAGTGCTCGTTGAAGCCAGAACATTTACAGGACGTAATATCAAACAGCGATTTAGCTTCTTGCTTAAAGGATTCAACCTTAACCTTCACAGTTTCACTTGAATCAACTCGTTTTAGAATATCTTTAATTGCAATGAATTTTTTGTGATATGCGTGTATCATTGCAATAATGCGCTTACGAGACACTGATGGAATGGAAGACCTTTCATATATAGTTTGCAGTTTTGTAGCAACTTTTTCTGCTATTTCGGAGAAAAATGGCTCTCGATTATTGTCTGAGTTATTGCCAATGTCTTGTCGCTCATACAAACAGCACAAAATAACATCCTCATAAGTTGGAAGCATTCTTTGGGTACTGAAATCTCTTGGCGAACCAAAGAGAGGACAGACAACAGATTGCCTCGAGGAAAACTTGCGCCGCTTGTTCGAAGCCATGTCATCGAACCAGAAACAAAAGTATAAATTATTCAACGAAACACTATAGTGTTTTTTTAGTTGCAAAGAGTGCAGCTCAAAGTTAGCGTTACGTTCAAAAATTATTCGGATTTAATATCACGAGTTTCGTATATACCAGAAGATCGATACAATTAGAAGTAATGCAACTTAGTAATTGTGGAGAAAGATAAGAAAATTTCGCATCGAGTATGAACTACCGTGTGCAATGACGTATAACTATAATGACGTATAATTTTTGTGACATATTATGCTCAACAAGACTAAAGTCAATGTGTAAGTGTTTGTAAGATATGACTATAAAAGCTTCACAAAGGGAAAGACGTTCTTCACAAAGAACGTTGTTTCAGATGTCTGACCTTTTCTATATCAAAAGTACTTATATGAAATCATTGTGAATTTTAGTAATATTTCATTGAAATTTCGAAATTTCAAGGCTCTTGCCGGAACCGAAAGCTTCAACGTACAGATTTCTAACTCTGCACAGTTTTTAATGACCCCAATACACAACTTTCCCCCACTAGGCCCAAACGCTAATCCCACTTTGGCTGCCACCTGGAGTATTTTCGTTCATACTAGCTTACATCTTTGCATTTGGTACACTTTGTTCTGTGTGTGTCTCACGTGTTCTATGATTTTACGTCGTTGTAAACCACTACACTGACCAACCTCACATCGAGGATTCGCTCTTTAGACGACTCTTACGTCAAGCTAAGCCTGCTGTGGTAGTATTCTTGACCGCCCGCTCACCACACGGACATATTCATTATGAATAATATACTAATTTATATATATATATATATTATTTTCGAGCACGCCACATTTTTATAAAACTGGGAAAAACAAGGAAAAACGTTAACTTCGGTGGAACCGAAGCTGAAATACCCGTTACACAACACTTTTAATAGTTTAAATGTTCACCAGGTGCTTAGATTAAATTTCACGATGAATTTGGTCAAATTTGTATGGAGGCTTTATGTTATATTAGCCCGATCCTTACCACATCAATAGTGTTCACTTAGGCGGACATTGGAATTAATTTTACTCAAATTTGAATTGATTCATTCAGAAAACATATATTTTCATAAAACTCGAAATGGTTTGTATGGATGCTTTTACCTAAAATGGGCGTGGCGCCTAAGATTTGACATTGAATGACATAAGAAGTGTTCTTACCCTATTTGGAGTGAATATGTTCATAAAGAATACAAATTTTCATACAAAAACTGAAAAGGGAAGTGGAAAGTTTGTATGGGGGCTATATCTGAAAATGGGCGTGGCACCTTGGTTCTTGACAAAACAAACTAACTAGGAGCGCAAAAAGCTTAAGCTTCAAATATCAGGTCAATATCTTTTAAAACTTTCATCAATAATATATAATACCTTATGGGGTCTCCGATGCCTTCTTCAATGCGTTGCAAACTTTCGGACACACTGAATACGTTTACACTATGTGTAACGGGTATAAAAATACACAAATTTAAAAATTTTAAAAAAATACGCTAAAAAATGCTGCTATGCCGACGGCAATGATACATATGTACATTCATACATACATTCTTGAACTGCTTGGCAATGCTTGCTTTGTTCATTTGTTTAGCTTTAAGATATAGAGGTGACTTTCAAAATTCAAGCTTTTCTCAATTCTAACAGTTAAAATGTTAAAAACCAAAGCAAGATACCCATTAGGCATAGCCCAATACAAAACTTTAGAACGTCTTTTATTAAAAAAGGTTTATTTATGAAGCGATTTGCGTCAAATACAGCAAAACACTTATAATAGCACCTCATTTTTTTAGAAGTACCATGGTTGTAGTGGGTCCATTATACCATATAGCACCCATAAAAATCAAACTCCAAATTTTTGTGTTTTAATAAGAAAATGATTAATTATGGAGCGATTTGTTTTAAATAAGGTAAAAACAATTCTTATTTCAACCCATGTTTTGAAAGGGGTCCATGCTTAAGGTGGGATCACTATAACATATAGCTCTTATAGAAAGGGCGTGAATGGTTTTTCATGTAAAAAGTGCCCCCAACGATATTGAATATCCTTAAATGAGGTTCGATAGCCCAGGATTTGAGAAATATGTCTGTATACTTATTTTCTGATGTCGGCGATATTAAGGAAGATATGGCGACAAACATTTTTAAGTTTTTATTTTTTTTATGCTCACTGAGTTGAAAAAAAAGTTTTAATGAAAATCTTTTTTTTCTTAAAATCATATCTATCTTTAAAAATTTTAAAAACAATGTAACAGTCAAAAATTCCTATAAAAAATTTTTTTTTTTAAAAGATTTTAATTGATGCTTTTACCATGATTCGTGAGATACACCTCTAAATTATCTTGTAAGATATTCCTTTGTTTGTCTACTTTGACACATAAAATTTAGCTGGGGTAGAACATATTTTAAAAAATAAAAATCATCAAGGAAAACGTTAACTTCGGTGGAACCGGAAGCTGAAATACCCGTTACACAACACTTTTAATAGTTTATATGTTCACCAGGGGCTTAGATTAAATTTCACAATGGAT
The DNA here is from genome assembly GCA_018903435.1 of Leucophenga varia. Classification (NCBI taxonomy): domain Eukaryota; kingdom Metazoa; phylum Arthropoda; class Insecta; order Diptera; family Drosophilidae; genus Leucophenga; species Leucophenga varia. The sequence goes on along the minus strand of JAEIFJ010000144.1, from coordinate 1,227 downwards.
TTTGGTCAAATTTGTATGAAGACTTTATGTTATGCTAGCCCGATCCTTACCATATCGAAAGTGTAAACTTAGGTGGACATTGGAATTGATTTTACCAAATTTTGATTGAATTCATTTAGAAATAATAAATGTTTTCATACAAAACTCTGAAAAACGGGCTTAAAAGTTTGTATGGAGGTTATACCTTAAAAAATGGGCGTGGCACCTTGGTTCTGGACATACAAACTAACTAAGGAGCACAAAAGCTTAAGTTTAAAATTTCAGGTCAATACCTTTTTAAAACTTTCCGGGTAAAACACATCGCAACAGACAGACAGACGGACATGGCCAAATCGATTCGTCTTATCGAGCTGATCAATAATATATATACTTTATGGAGTCCCGATGCCTCCTTCAATGCGTTGCAAACTTTCGATAAATTGAAAATACCCGTTTACACCATGCGTAACGGTATAAAAATTAGTCGTTTTCCTATGATAATTATATTACACATGCTAGCATTGCCAGCACTCAAAAATGTATGTATGCACAGAAAGGTTTAGCGTAAGGCCTTTGTGACTGCCGTCGGCACAGCAACATTTTTTACCGAACTTTTTTTGTTTTATTTAATTCTGCTTATTTGTTTTGAGTCTGTAAAAAATGTAGGGTGTTATATGTTTATTATATATTATTATTATATATTTTGCACTAGTTTACAAATATTGGCAACATTCCATGGGATTCGTTCTAACCCACCTATTTCCATGTATTTTGGGGGCGTAGATTTAAAAACGGCCACCAATAGCATATCGTCGTGTAGAGAGAAAATATCTTCCAACCCAGCTTAGAAATTTGTCCATTCTTGAGACTTTTAGTAATAACTGTTGAAAGTCCACAAAAAACGGTTTATTGAAGATATCTTCTAAACGGTTCTTTGGAAAAATTTATGGCCATTTTTGAAATCTACGCCCCAAAATACATGGAAATAGGTGGGTTAGAACGAATCCCATTTTTGGTGTAATACATACATTTTTCAGTGCTGGCAATGCTAGCATGTGTAATATATCATAGGAAAACGACTAATTTTTGATTTTTATTTGTTTAGCTAGAACTATGAAAATTTTATGTGTCAAAGTAGACAAATAAATTAATATCTTATATGATAATTTAGAGGTGTATCTCTAAAGTATCATGGTAAAGCATCAATTAAAAATCTTTTAAAAAAATTTTTATAGAATTTTTGACCGA
>JAEIFJ010001445.1:0-51462 GCA_018903435.1 Leucophenga varia | reverse complement strand
AATTTCTAAAAACAAATCAGTTTCAAGACATAGTATTAACAGAAATGTGTTTCTAAGTGACACATTGCCATAAAATATTACAAACATTTAGCCAACTAATGCTGACCAAGGCAACCAAGACAGACAAATAGATAGTCTACGAACGACGAGAAACATTTCCCTAGAGCGTGAAAATGCCAAAAGGACTTGATATGGGTAGAATGCAGTTGCGAATAGCTAATGTAATATATAAATGTAATACAAAAAGCAACAGGCAATTCAAAAGGATCAAATTGAGTAAGAGAAAGCAGCAAAATTTCTCTCGAGAGACTAAATTTTTTTGCTAAGGAAAAGGGATAATATAAACGAAATAAATGATGCAAATAGCGAAAAAAAAGAACAACTGACTTCACACAGCTACAGCAGAAACGAGTAGAAGCATGCAACGTTCTTTTTTATTCTGTTTTATTTTTTTTTATCTGTTTTGCATACATTCGAAGCAATTATGTCGCCTGCAATGACGCCATATGCCAAAATGCGGCAAGCAAACTAAAGCAGACAACTGCAATGATATGCGAAGGTGACAAAACAATTTGATGGCATGAGTATGAAGAGATGAGACACAGCGTTGCAGCAGCTTTTTGCCATATACAACATATTGTTGCAACACTCTACATTCGCTATATTCGTGACTCGTCCAGGCGTGACATTGAACGAGTGTCCTTTTTGTTTTTCATTTTTGGGAGAAGAAGCTAAAGCAACAGTTGCCGTTGCCAGTTATACAGTGGATTTGCGCAAGTAGCAGCAACAGCAGCAGCAGCAGCAGCAGCAGCAGCAGCAGTTGCTTAATATGCGACAGAGCTTTCCATGCTCATACGCTGCTGCTCCATTGCTGGATTGTGACATTATCCGGGACAAGCATATACGGTAAGCGTGTACAAATACATTACTTGCTTTACATTTAGTTGTTTTTTATATTGCATTTTTTTTTTTTTTTTTGTTGTTTTGTTTTGTTTTTTAAACCGACACAAAATGTCATTGTCCTTATAGCTGTTGTCCTTATAGTTGCTGTTGTTGTTGTTGGTGTAATCTGTGCTCGCATGCGGAAAACTTCATCATTTTTATTATTTTGCTTTCTCAGGATTTCATTGCTGTTACTCCTTTCATTTCTCGACTTGTGTTTCACATATTCGTAGCGTATAATATGTAAATGAAATAAAAAAAAATTCACTCTATGAAATTGCAATATCCTTGAGCTGCTTATGCAAAAGGTGTGAGTGAATGAATGTATTGGGTCTGAGACAAATATGTAAATAGGTAAGTGGAATGGAGATTTAGTTCATAAAGGAAGGTGATTCTTATAAGTTTTACTTGTTTAATTAATCAACTCGGAAAGAAGTATTAGGCGAATAAATGAGTGAGAACATAATTCAAGAAACAAATGAATGTGTGAGAGCGTGTTTCAAGAAACGAATGAATGTGTGAAAGCGTGATTTGAAAAAGCGAAAGAATGAGCGGCTGCGTGATTAAAAAAAACGATTGAATGTGTGAGAGCGTGTTTCAAAAAACGAATGAAAGTGTAGAGAAGGTGTTTCGAAAAACGAATGAATGTGTGAGAGCGAAATTTGAGTGATCGCTTAAACATTAAAACTGATTAAATCAATGAATGTGTAACTTTTTGGTGTTTATGAATCACAACAAGTATATATTTTGCATTTCAATCATTAAACGTCAAGGCAACTCTCGTAGGTTTAAGCCATGAAAGAGAGTGTGAGTGATATGTATACGGTAAGAGAATTTAAGCTCTGTTACACGTTAACCATATAACTGTCTTATATATACGTCCATTATCCTTTTTAAATATTTTTTTCCAACATCATTGTATGTTTGTTTTTTTTTTTTCCCCGTTTTCTTTTTCGCTTAACGTGGTTGTCTCTCTGTCATTGTCTGTCTGCATATATTTTAATATTTAATTCCTTACGGCATCATCAAATACTCGTTAAGCATCCTTATACAAATCGCAACAAACGATACGATATGCAAATTAATATGTGTATTCTATATATGGTACGTATGATTGTGTGTCACTACAACTGAGTATGTGCTGATATGATGAGTACGTATGTGTGTGAGTGTGTGTGTAGCTGTGCTTGCGTTGACATTATTGCAGCGCCTTGACATTTTTGTGTATTTAATGCAATTTATATAAAGAAAAGTTTGTCACACAAATCCATATGGCATATGGTGCTTTTATTAAGCTCCACAGCTGCCGTTTCTTACTTTTATTTTTATTTTTATTATTATTATTATTCAAATTTAATATGACTTTCAAAAAGCACAATTACTTGTCTTTATAAGGGAATGTGAATAAGTTATTTTAAAGAAAATTTTTTTTGCAAAATATTTTCAAGAAAAAAAATAATTTTAATAAAAAAAAAAAAATAAATAAATAAGATAAAAATGCTTTTAAAATGAAAATATTTTCGAGTTTGTGAATAAAATAAAAATAAATAAACGCTATTTTATATAACACATATGCTCTGCAAAAGAAACAAGAACATGTTCGATTAAATGCGTCAAAAATCAGTAAGCCATGAAATTTGAATAAAATTAAATTTAAAAAAGTATTTTCAGTTTCATTTCAACCTTTAATGAGTTCGACTGTTTGTTGCATATTATTAAAAAAAAAACAAAATAGTTAATATATTATATTTTATTTCTTTCTTTGTTCATTATGAATGCAGCGCCCGAATGTAAAACTCTTCAAGACGCTGAGGCTTTTCTATGCGAAGAGTCCAAAGTAGATCAGCTGGTAGCACTGCTCGATGATGTTGCCAATGCAAGCAAAATGGAAGAGTGAGCAAAACAAATTATTATCACTAAAATTTAACTAAAATTCAATGCTTTAAAACTTAGCTCAAAGGGTGTCGAGAAAACTGTTTTGGAAAAAATGTTACTGAGAAGAATTTTTAGTTGATATACGCAAAGAACCTGAAATAAGACCCTCTGGCTACAAACACACACGTATGACGTTCGCCAAAGTCAATATCGATAAGTTTACATTTGTACAACAAATCGATTGCACTCCGAGTCAGCGTACAGCAGTAATGCTGGAACGTGAAAGAGTTGCACAGAATTTTCGAGCGTAATGCATATATGCAGGCTTAATGTTTAAAGATTTTTTTACAATCATATTATTTTTTTTTTTTTTTAACAGACTTGGTAATGAGGAATTTCGAAAAAATAATTTTGAGCTTGCAATACGTTGGTACACTAAGGGTCTAGAACAAATCAATGATACACCGGTGCTATACTGCAATCGTGCACTTTGCCATATAAAGTTTGTTTTTTTGCATTTTTTTCCATGATTATGTTCTGAATTTCATCAAAAAAAACTTATAAATTTTCTTAATTTTAGAAAACTTTCCAAAAAAAAAAAAAAACTTATAGAATTTTCTTAATTTTAGAAAACGTAATTATAAACTTGCGCTTATGGATCTGGAATATGTAATAAACAAAATTGATCCACGTTGTCTGCAGGCTTGGCTTTATCGTGCAGTTGCCTATAAACGTTTGGACAGCGAAACTGATTATGAGGTTTCGGTGCGTTTTGCAAAACGTTTTAATCCTAAACAGCAAAAGTATATAAATGATTTTTTAGATAAAATCGATTCAGTCAATTAGAACAAAATGCCGTTTATTTGGGCAAAATGTAAAATTTGCTTTAATGAAAGTATTTTAGAAAAATTTAAATGTATTGTAACAAAAAATAAAAATAAATAAATAAATAAAATAATAAATTCTTAAGTTTTTAGGTGGCATACTTGAATCCATTATCAACAGAAGCTAGTAATCATTGGTTTTTAAGAGTGTCACACAAAATCTCTTTGGCTTTTTTATAAATTTCTTCTAAAATTCAGTGATACAGGGTCCGCCATCTAACATGTTTTTTTGAACTAGTGGTTATTTCAGTGTGGCAACACTGATGTCACATCTGATTGGACAGAAAGTTAGTTTTATCCTTCCGCTGAACGAAAATGGTTGTGCATACGATTGAGGAACGCGTTAAAATAGTGCAGTTTTACTTTGAAAATTATGGTAATGTTGCATGTGTGCGAAAATTACGCACGGAAATGAGCCGAACAGAAGCACCGTCCGCTCCGTATGTGCGCTTTCTTTTGAAAAATTGAGAGAAACCGGCACAATTATTGATAAACCAACGCGTGAGAAACCAAAAACAGTGCGTACTGCCGATAATATCGCTGCTGTAGCCGAGAGTGTGCGTGAGGCGCCCGGAACATCAGTGAAGCGTCGCTCTCAACAATTGGACATTTCCACGACGTCCCTTAGGCGAATTTTGAAAAAAGACCTTGGTATGACACCGTACAAAGTTCAATTGGTTCAAGAATTGAAGCCACGAGACCATCCGATGCGGTTTGCCTTTGCCGAATGGGCAGATGAGCGCTTGGCCGAAGACCCGGAATTTTACCAAAAATCATCTTTTCCGACGAAGCAAAATTGTCGTATTTGGGGGACGGAAAACCCGCACGTGATCGAAGAGAAGCCAATGCATCCTCAGAGAGTTACTGTTTGGTGCGGTTTATGGGCTGGCGGCATCATTGGCCCATTCTTCTTCGAAAATGCGGCAGGAGCCGCCGTTACGGTCAATGGCGAACGCTACCGCGCCATGTTAACGGATTGGTTCTTCCCGGAAATCGAAGACGAGGACTTGGACAACATTTGGTTCCAGCAAGACGGCGTACCGTGCCATACAGCCAACGTTACGATCGATCTTGTGCGCACTGTTTTCGGAGACCGAATTATCAGCCGAAATTCTGATGTCGTTTGGCCGTCTCGGAGCTGTGATTTGACACCGTTGGATTATTTGTGGGGCGCCGTCAAAGACAAGTGTTTATGTGGACGCCAGCGACAATTCAAGCTTTGAAGGACAACATTCGCGTCGCCATTGCCGAAATACGGCCGCAAACAATCGGAAATGTCCTCAAAAATTGGGTCGACCGAATGGCGTACTGCAAGGCCAGCCGAGGCAGCCATTTGAACGAACTTATATTCCATAAGTAACCGGAAGGATTGTACTTTAATATGAAAAAATAAATTTGATGATCGGATGAACCGTTTTGTTTTTATTGCAAAAAAAAAGTTACGTGGCGGACCCTGTATATATATATATAATTCACAATTCACAGAGCTCGTATACTATACTATACTATACATTTTAATATAGTTAATATATCATTTGAAAGGTATTGAAATAACCTACAAAACGACGCTATGCATGATTAGTTTAGATACTGCGTTCAAAAGTTATAGACGTGTAAACATGGAGTTCATTAACGCCGATATTCGCCTATTTTGAGGTTTTCCTCCGTTAAAGGCAAATCCGCTAGAGAAACGTTCCGTGAGATTAATGGTGTTTTGGGGGAATGGTACTCTATCACTTCGAACCGCGGGAAGGTTACGATTAGAGCCGGAAAACGATACAATGGATAAGCCAGCCGGTGGAAGACCTGTGACGACGAATACCGATCAAATCATGGAAAGCATCGAGTTAAACCAGCGTGTGACGTCTCGTGACATCGCCCAGGAGATGGGAGGTAAGTCACCAAACCATTTTAAACCATCTGCAGAAGGCTGCACACAAAAAAAAAAATCTTGATGTTTGGGTGCCGCCTGATTTGACGCAAAAAAACCTTCTGGACCGAATCAACGCCTGCGATATGCTGCTGAAACGGAACGAACTCGACCCATTTTTCGAAGCGGTGACTGAAAAATGGTGACTTGCGACAAACAGTGATAACGGTAGAGGTCGAAGGGCGGTGAATCGTCCCAAACAGTGGCCAAGCCGCGATTGACGGCCAGGAAGGTTTTGCTCTGTGTTTGGTGGGATTGGAAGGAGTCATCAGCTATGAGCTGCTCCCATATGGCCGGACGCTAAATTCTAACATCTACTGCGAACAACTGGACCGCTTGAAGCAGACGATCGACCAGAAGCGTCCAGAATTGGCCAACAGGAAGGGTGTAGTGTTCCTCCAGGACAACGCCAGGCCACACACATCTTTGGTGACTCGTCTTAAGCTACGGGAGCTCGGATGGGAGGTTTTATCGCATCCACCATATTAGCCCGGACATATCACCAAGTGATTACCACCTGTTCCTGTCTATGGCGAACGCCCTTGGTGGTGTAAAGTTGGCCTCAAAAGAGGCTTGTAGCTGTCCGAGTTCTTCGCAAATAAAGAGGGGGTTCTACAAGAGGGGTATTATGAAAATGCCTTCTAGATGGAAACAGATAATAATGGATAGAAGCGGAGCATATTTGAACTAAATCCGATCATTGTAACACTCTTTATAAAGCATTGAATAAAGAGTTCCAAATTTCAGCTAAAATTTTTAAACTGGTCGAATGAATTGCGAAGAAGCAAGCAGACGAACAGACGGACGGAGAGACAGACAGACGGACATAACTAGATCAATTCGATTCGTTGATCTGATCAAGAATATATGTTATATACTTTAAGGGTTCTTTGACGTCTTCTTTAATGCGTTACAAACTTTCAGACTAGCTGAATATACCTTTCACACTTTGTGTGGCAGGTATAAAAAGAAAATAATAATTAGGTTTCAATAATTTTATAATTCGATAATGCTTCTTTATTTATTTTTTTTAATCTACTTATCTATCAATATATATAAAATCGTAAAAATGCTTCTATGTCCGCTATGGACGTTTAAACCATCCAACCGTTGCGTCGCAAACCTGTTTCATTTGAAAGGCAACAATGTAGGTATATGAAAATACCACTAAAACAATGAATAAGGCACATTTGAAGCATTCATGAAATCGATTTTAAAATTTTTCCATATAAAAATGTTCTTTTTTTTATTAAGGGTTGTAATAAAAAACTGGTATTTTTTAGTTTGTTTTCATACTAGCCCCCAACATATTTTAGTTGTGCTGCCGTCGCCGGGTAACCCCAAGTTGCGAAACAAGATTGAATTGGCATAAAATCTTATAAAAGATCTACTAAAGTTGTACCGTATATCAACAGAAAGGTATTTTTAATTTGTATAATAAAAATTTAAGAATAATTTTATTTATTGAAGATGCATCTCTTCTAGATTTTTACCTCAACTAACTTGCTTCATGTGCCTCTATGCCATTTGCAAATACTTTTCATATATTTGCCGCAGATTGTGTCAAGCGATTTGTCATTTAAATTGAATTTAAGTCTATTTTAGATAAAATTTATGGCTATTCAATATTTTTTTCCAGCTTTGTTTTTTTCAAGAAGTTAAAACGCAAGCAGCCAGAAAACTGCAATTGAATTGGATTTAGACAATTCGTAATGGCGCCGAAGACAAAATATGTTTTATGCATCGTTGACAGACTAAAACAATGGGTGGCATACAAATTATTATAGAAAATTTGATTACAATAAATCTTTTAGCAAAATTCGAAAATAATGTTTTTAAAATAAAAATTTTTTTTGCAAATATTTTTTTTTTTTTTTTTTTTTTTGGACGTTTACACAAAACAACTTTAACAAATAACAACAACATAAATTTCGTTATAAATCGAAAAAATAATGCAAAGAAATATGTAAATCGAATTGAAAATATTCAAATGTTGCATTGCGTTGCGCAATTAGATTCAAATGTATCTCATAGTAATTACTGCTCTCTGCTTCAGTGTAAGCGCTACTTTTTAGCTTTCTTTTTTATATTTTTAAAATTTTTTTTTTGAATTCATATGAATTCCTCTTTTATGCATCTGTGCTATCTGTCTTTCGTCCAGAACTAGAGTTTTCCCAAATATCTTCAAATGTTGGCGCCAAAACAAAATCCTCATCGCTTTCATCAAATTTATGCAGCTTCTTTGTGGTTTTCTTTTTCTCAACAACAAGAACAGCATTGGATTTTGTATTATTCATGCTGCCATATATTTTCGAATGATATATGGAATGATTTTCGTCATTTAGTTTTTCGTCAGCGTCGGTTACATAATTAAGCGTTAGCGTTGGCAGAAAGTCGTCATCAATGTCATCATAGTAATTAGGTGTCACATCGCCTGTACCGCTTGCATCTTTGCCACTATCAAAATCGCACAATACATCCTTTTGGACATAATCAAAATCGGAATCATACATTGTACTTGTCATGCATAAAAGATGATCATTATTGTGCGTATCCTTACTATAGCTGATCAGTTCTTTCTGAAAGTAGTTATGCTGTTCGCGTAAATGTTGCCACAGTGTATTGGCATTCTTAAAGATTTCTGCACAGCCATAACAGCGAAAGCAGCATTTATTCGATACATCTGGCAAACCGCATGGCAACATAACAACGCCATTGCTAAAACCATTTTTATGCATACCATCACCCACCTCCAAATCGCGCTGAATTTCAGCATCATCGTCAACATCTTCGGCATCGGCATCGACATCGGCTTCGTCTTCGTCTTCGTCATCGTTTTCAATGCTACTTTCCGAATTACTTGGCGTGGTACACATATCCATTACTACAGATGAGCATGATGCAGCTTCTGGCGTGGAAATCTGTAATAGTTGCGGCAGCGTTTGCGAGGATGTGTTACTTAACTGCAATAGTTGCAATGCAGCGACAGCTTCGGTTTCAGTTTCATCATCTGCCGAAATTTCCATGTCCATTGTTGATGTTGTTCTTGGTTTAATTTACGATTTGTAACTGTGTGCGTTCCTTATCGCTGCTATAATAGTAGGACTGATCGCTGCTGCTATAACAGCTACTGCTACTGTTTGCCGTTGCCGCTGCCGCTGTTGCTGCGCTGTTTTTATTTTTTATTTGAACGTATTCGAAATCTTCCTGCTGCTCGTCGTCGTCTACTTCGTCAACTAGTCGCAATAAGTTCTTCTCCTCCACCTCCTCCTGCTCAGCCGTCTCAAGCTCGTCTTCCTCGTCGCTGTCAATGTCCTCCTCTACTTTACCTTTTGGTGATTTTTGGTTCTTATTCTTAAGGAATTTTCGTAAATTTGAGATTTTTTTCAAAGACGCTTCTAATAATTTAGAAAACATAATTCTGCAAAAAGAGTTTTCATAATAATAAAAAATAATTATTTTATGAAAATCCATACAGAAATTTTTAAGTTTATGACTTACACCACAAAAATGAAAAAGTTTTTTAAAACTGACATTTATATCGTAAAAAGTTTGATTGACGTGTTCGAAGATAGCATATTATGAACACAATTTTATATGTTATATTATGCGTGGGTGTACACTTTTATAACATATAAAGCGAAGCTTATTTAATTACTGAAAAAAAAATCTTGAAATACAAAACATTTGCAATAAGATAAGCTGTGCAGGTAATACAAGAAATATACACAAACTTTGCAAAAACCAATAAAAAATATTTTCGTTTTCGTTGACAGTCAAGCTGCCTTGCAAACGACCATTAGAATCTCTCAGAATCTCACAGAAGGTGCATATCTTCTGAATTCGCAGCTATCGGAGCATAGTTGTAAAGGCGAATAGACTCCCAAAATATCGGTCATCGGTCGGCCTTAGTGTCTTTTTTTGCATAATTGTTTGGAGAAGATAAACTTTATTGAATTGAAATTGAAGAACAGAACCGACTGCAGAATATAAAAAAAAATTGTAAAGCAGCAAAGAAAAAAACTTTCGCAGTACCTACTGCAGCTCCAGAGGAGAGACTACAGGCTGCGGATTGGCATCCTAAATGATCATTACCTAGCTGCTATCCACGCAAAGAAGCTAGCGATATCCAATGAAGATGACTGTCGTCCTACTCTGCAGCTACCCCAGGTATCGTCAACTGGAAGGTGCGAACTGTAGAACTCCTAATCAACTTTTAGCGTTTGTCAAACGCGCAGCAATGCTAAGGACCAATTTGGTCTATGTGCCACCAAAACAAACTTACTCTCTCAGATAACTTAGCTACCATTACGCAGTATAACCTATCTTGGGTGAGCAGTTTCTATTAGTATATGAATTTTTTTAATGTTTTATCTAGTAATGTGAGTGAGCTGTCCGTCTAAGAGAGGTTTCAATGCATTCATATTAAGTAAGTGTACTAGTATTTGTACATGGTGCGCCATTTTTACATATGTAAGAATTGAATAACTTTGAAAAAAAGACTGATTTTTATAAGTAAGATATTTTTATTTAGTTTGGTTCTTTAAAATTTATTTAAACTATTTTTTAAATATCCTCGGTCCTCCGGCCGATGATGGGATTCCTGTGGAGCCACCTAACTATGACTAGGTCTCAGAAATCATACAAAGGCTTAAAAATAACAAAGCGGCAGGCGCAGACGAATTACCCGCAGAGTTATTTAAGACCGTCGGCGACGAGTTGATTGGATGTATGCATCAACTCTTGTTCAAAATATGGTCTGGTGACCGTACCTAAGTGTCCTGTGCCCAGCCTTTAAGAAAGGAGACCTTGCAGTCAACGTAAACTATCGCGGAATAAGTCTCCTCTCTATCGGATACAAAATACTATCTGGCGTAATATGCAATAGACTGAAACCGTACGTAGGACGTATAGTTGGACAGTACCAGTGCGGTTTTAGGCCAAAGTAGTCAACCAGCGACTCCATATTTACGCTCCGACAGATCCTGAAAAAAACCAAAGAGAAGCAAATCGACACGCACCACCTATTCGTCGTTTTTCAACAAAAGCTTTTCGACTGATCTTAAAATTCCCTCAAAAATCGTCCGCCTCTTTATGATGACGCTGGAAACACCCAAAACGTTATCAGGGTCGGTAAAGATCTCACCGACCCCTTTGACACCAAGAGAGGCTTCAGACAGGGTGATGCGTTGTCATGCGATTTTTTCAACCTCCTATTGAGTAAATCCTGATGCAGTGCCCAAACGTCGAACGGACGGGCAATATTTTCTATAAAGAAACTATGCTGCTCGCATATGCCGACGACATAGATATTATCGGGAAAAATGCTCGAGCGATCACCGGCGCGTTCTCAGACATCGAAAAACAATGTCGTCCTATGGGACTGACGGTCAACGAGAACAAGACGAAGTACTTGGAATCCACTCGCAGGCAATCTGCACGTCGCAGACGGTCTTTGAGTACAGGGAACTTCATCTTTGAGGCTGGAGAAAACTTCATCTATTTGGGCTCAGATGTAAACAACAACAACATCATCAGTCAGGAGATTAAACGAAAAATCACTCTTGTGAACCGTAGCTATTTTCTTCTTGGTAAGCAGATGCGAAGTAGAGTGCAGTCCAGAGAAACAAAAAATTAAACTCTATAAGATGCTGATAATGCCGGTCCTGATATATGGCTCAGAAGCATGGGTCATGACAGAATCGGATAAGTCGTCGTTGGGCGTATTTGAGAGAATGATACTTCGGAGAATCTTTGGTCCAGTTAGAGTGGAAAATGACATCCGTATGCGCACGAACGATGAGCAGTACGAGCTATATGCTGACATCGACATAGTCAGGAATATCCAATACAAAAAGCTGTCCTGGGCTGGTCACCTGTGTCGGATGGACACAGAAGCTCCATCAAGAAAAGTTTGGAAGCAAAACGTGAATTAAATCGGAGGGGCGCGGCAGAGAGGACGTCCGCCGCTGCGATGGGAGGACCAGGTCCTAGATGACATCCGCAGGATCGGAATCCAAAGATGGTATGTTGAGGCACTGGATTACAACCCCTGGTGCCGAATCTTATGTGATGCCAAGGCCGACAATCGGCTGTAGTGCTCCTTATATATATATTTTTAAATATAATATCAATTAAGTGGCCACCTTTAGTAGCAATTACAAATTGCGATCTTTTTATCTGTGTTTGCCATTACCTTTTAAAGCATCTAGGGTTTCGTAGCTTCGATTTCGGCACGAATGTTTGCCTTAATCTGATCAACAGTATGAGGCTTTTCTGATAACTTCACAAAAAGAAGTCTGGGATGGTTAAATCAGGTGATCTGGGGGCCCCGTTAATGTCACCTCTTTTTGACACTGAACGTCCCGGGAATTTTGCGTTGCAGAAATTCGGTTATTGCATTCGTAGTGTGGCATGACGCAACTTCATGTTGAATCCAGTATCCGTCTATACATTTCTCATGCATTTGCGAGCAGACATAGTAAGCCAACATCCACCGATATCGATTTCCCTCAACCGTTTCATTTTCGTTTCGCAAATGTCAGAGCAAAGAAAGCAAGCAGCCGATCTGTCTAAGGCACTCCCGTAAGCGTGGCCTTATTTATCTTACTGCCGTTCTTAGATCGTAAACCATAAATCCCAATTATTCTTTGCTTTCAATGGCAGCAACAGTTCATAAAATAATTATTCACTCGAGTGACATTTTCGAAAACACAATACTTCCAGTCTAAGCCTTAAATAAATTTTATAATTAAATAAATAAATAAAATATAATGAGCTGCACAACAACAATAATTTCCGTTCAAAATAATTTCTTAAGACACTAAATAATTTACAAAAAAAAAACGTTTATTTCAAATAATTCTTATAAACTTTTAACACCTTATTAACATTCTAAAGCTTTCCTGATTTGCACAGTAAAGTGTAGTTAAGTATGTGTGACACTTAAACAAGCATTTCCGTTTCCGCTATACACAAACACATATGCGCGACATGTATATGTATGTAGTCGCGACAGACACAAACACTTATGGCAAGTAAATAAGGCGCTTAAGCGCAAATTACGGGCAATTATTCAAAGTGTGTGAGTGTCTCTATAATATACAATACATACACACACATATGTGATGTGGAAAGGCCAAAATAATAATGTACATACAACACATGCTCATTAAAAATGCAAATAGTACAACAAGAATAACAAAAACGAAAAACAAAACAAAAAAATGAACAGAGCAGCAAGCAGAGCATTAAGAAAGTAAGCAACGAGTTGCAAGCATCTAATATGCAAAATTAAGCGTCATGTATATATCCTGTCACACTTCCTGCCAGCAGGCAGGCAGGCAGCGCAGCATTAGGTCTTCCATCAAGTGCTGTCGTCGTCATTGTCGTCGTCAACAGCGGCTTGAAAAACTTTGCTCAAGAGGTCATTATGCGGCATACAAAGTTCTTAGAGCTGTTTGTTTTCTCACACATACACACACACTCACACATGCATTCACTATTATATAACTAGTTATGCAATTTTCTACAATTTTAGTTTAGTTTTTTTTTTTTTGTTGCCTACTTTTGTGCACTTGCTGCATCAAAGTGGAAGCGGAAACTTTAGCAGTGCAGTCGGCTCATCAACGTAGTCGTCGTTGCTGTAGCAGAAAAAATGGCGTTATTGCTTTATTCGTCGTCAACTTTGCTGTGCCACATGTTACAAATGTCCTTGTGTGTACTGCGTTTTTTTTTTTTTTTTATTTATTTTTTTTCTTCATTCTATGCCTAGTCAGTTTCTGTCTAAGTCTGTCTAGACGTAATTTTTCACATTGTTATATAATAATTTTTTTTTTTTTGTTCGTATTCTTTTTGAAGCACATTTGCACATGCATTCAAACATTCACACTGTATAAGCTTAAGTTCTTGTCTTTCATACTTTATTCTTAGCATTTGATGCTGTCTGCTGTTAACTGCACACTATAATGAGTAGTTAGTGTCGAGTTGAGTGCAACTTAAGCCGGATTTGTGTTCTGTTCAAATATTAAGCACGTTTAATTACAGTAAATAGCAAGGATATTTCTTTAGCTGCTTTTGTCTAGTAACTATATATTTGTAGCATACTTAAAGGCGCTTGCTGCTATACTATACGTTTGCTCAATTAGTACTTTAGCTAAAAGAAAATAATTGCATACCTTTTTGTTTTTGAGTAAAATACAAGACATATTTTACATGACATTGACATACATTTGCGGTATAATCATGAAATTTTAAGTAATTACATCGATAATGATGATGTTTTGAACAGACGTAAACTTATACTCTAAAAACAATTTAATTGAATTTCCTTTATAATTGTTAAAATGTTTCAAATAAAATTTATATAAGCCTAGTCTACTATAAAATGAAAGATTACGCTGCAAAAAAATTGGTGCAACTCATGCTAACGCCTCGGGTCATACAATAATTCTAATTAAGCAAATAATAATTAAACAAATATTTGACTTATTTAACGTAAAAAAAAATATAAAGTCGGCAAGACACATCGACATAAATAAATAAAAACAAAACCTTGAAACAAATTAAGTAACAAGTAGACAATACACGAACGAAGAAAAAAATGCTAAGAAAACAACTGACAAGTGACAGTGTTTATTAAATGAAGTAACAGTGAAGAGGTCATATAGTATATATGTTTATGTAGATGAGTATGAAAAAAAAAATAATAATAAACACAAATTACACGCAGTCATAGACACATAGAAAAAAAGTGGAGAAAAAAAATTGTAGCATAACAACAAGCGCCAAAAAGTTATAAGAAAAAATCGATAGTACGAGTAAAAAAAATATGTGGCATGCTTACAGGCGAAAAATGCAAAGCAAAAAAAAAAAAAAAAAAAAATAAACAAGTTCCAAAGGATATGCGACGACAGTCGGAAGTCAAAAACAGGAAAAAAATACAAAAAGAAAAAAAAACGAAACAAAATATAAACAAAAACAAAAACAAGGCGCAGCAAAAGACATTCGCTTGTGTTGTCTTTCGAGACAAACAAAATTAGTTTTGCGGTCAGCTGTGCATGATTAATGACCAACAAATGGTAGAGAAAAAAAAAAACACGAAAACAGTGTAAGCCTGCTGCATGTTGTATGCGAAAAAAATAATACAGAAAATTTTCAGTAAAAGTGAAAATGTCTTTGAAACTAGAAACTGCTAATGCAATTCTTAAATGCTTTTACTTATATGAATCTTAGAAAGAGCACAACAAGCAGCAGCACAGCGTAACGTTTCAATTACGTGCCAATTAGTTTTACGCTAAAAGCAATTACGTTTATTGAAATATAACAGACATACAGAAAAGCAATGCTACAAAGCGCTAGCGCGCCTAAAAGCACACTAAAAACGAAAATATTTGCGAAAAATTACATGCAGCATACGTATGACTCAAAAAACATTTTCACTCAATTGCTGCTTCTAAACTGCTCTGCGCATGCACTGAAATGCTCTTACGCTTTAGCTTTAGTACAAAAATTTAACGCTACATTAGAAAATGGCGCTACAGGCACTCGCTACTCGTTCAGTTTGCTCTCGCTCTCACTCTCTCTCTGTCGACTTTTATTTGAATTTTACTCGCCGTTACAGTTTTCTTATTACTCTAAACGATTTTTGTTTGTGTTATCAATTTCTTCTTCGTTCTGTCGTTTCGTTTTCTTTTCGTACTTTTATTCGTCGTATTTTGTCGTCGTTATTCTCATCATCATCATCATCATCGTCATCGTTGTATCGGCTTTTGGCATGCAGACTTTAATGTCAGGCAGGCATTCAACATAATACAGCCCCCGCTGAAACGTTTTTTGTCTTCATGTGTACACTCACTCACACATACACAAACACACACATACACGCACAAAACATTTTTACCAATCTATCGTTTCGTCGTTTTCGTGCTTTCATTGCTTTCAATTCAATTTTTCGCCAGCTGTTTTGTTCTGCTTACTTTTGACTTTAAGAATTTTTGTTTCGAATTTTATCTAATTTTCGGCGACTATCGCCTGCTTCAGTTTTTTTTTTTTTTTTTTTTGCATAGCTTTAATTTGCATGAATTTTTATGCTTCTTATTGTCCTAGTTAAATTTTTTTTCTACTGGTTTTTGATATGCATGCAAGCAAATTATGTTGCATGCTTTTGGGCGACTTTTATATTTATTTACATTTTTGAGTTTTTCTAAATAAAAAACGTTATAGTAATCGATTGTTTAAAAATTATACAAGTCTTTTAATCATCTTTGATTCATAAAGTTATATTACCACTTGACGTTTATATAAAAATAAAAATTTATTTCTCTATTACTGCTCCAGAGAATTTTTTTATAAAAATGTAAAAATAAATAACAACCTTAAAACATGACACATAATTAATTTTTTAATTATTTAACTCGCTGCTACTGCTAACGAGACCTCAATAAACTAGATAGACCAATGTACTATTCTTACGTTACAATATAATACATACTTGACAAGCGTACGACATGTACAGACTTTTACTACATATCTTATCTATAACATTTTATATAATTTGCTGTATTGATTCACTAGAAACAGTACAATCTAAGAAAGAACTTATGTAGTAGCTACAAATGTATATAGCTTAACATGGCAGCTAGACTAATTAAACTTTAATTAGCAAACAGCTTCAATGTTACAGCAGCACTATTTGCTACAAGTATTTCTAGTGTTCAACTGCAGCTAATAATCAATAATTTAAAATCAACTTCAATGAGTGGTATGAATGCAATACATGACATGACAAGTTGCTTGAAAATGAAAATCGAAAACTCCTTTTTATTTTGTAAATTTCTTGTATATTACGCATACGTAGCGTTCGCAACGCTGCAGTCAATATGCCGTTTTAGTGTCTAATCAGTTAACATTTTGCTTAAGTAAACATTTCTTTTAGTTTATTAGAGTACTATTTTTTTGTTATTTTCTTTTCTTAATAAACACATAAGCTTCATGCATGCTTTTCCGCTTCAAATATAGTTGACAGCGTAAATAATGTGTTCCACTTGCAGAATTTATGGCATTTGTTGTATTTTATTTGTTTTTGTTGTTGTTTTTTTTTCAACAGTATTTCTGGTAATTCTTCTTACTCAATGAGCGGCAAAGTAAAACACAAAAAAACAAAACGAGATAGCTATAAATTAACTAGAAAAGTCGGCGCTTTATTTTCATTAACAGCTTCCGTCTAGCATAGATACATTTCTATTGTATAAACGAACAAAATGTATCTGTGTTGGCGTTGACTTGCGAAAGGCTTTAAAGCTGAGATATATAAAAATAAGACTTCATTATGAGAAAATAAATTGGCGTGCACTTAATTATATTAATTAAGTTTTATACATAGAACACTTTAATTCAAGATAACGTGAATTAAAGACAACAAAAACTAAATATATAAATAAATCCCCAATACGCACAAATACATTTTTTTGCAATTGTGACTCATTTACGATTTTTCAAATCGATAGACATGCTAAGATAAGAAAAAAAAAGAAAACAATACTATTATGCGCGATAAGATAAAAAGTATGACAATTTAAAATTTATTTTTACTATATAGACTGAGTCAATTTGCTAAGTTTTTCAGTATATATTGCGCATTTGCTGCATAAAGTATTAAAAATTAAAAAAATAAAAAAGGAAATTTAAAGAATATTCAACCCAAAATGCCACATCACGATTTTGAACGCGATTGTCACCAACGTCGTCATTTTGGATTACACGTTGGCATGCATTTGGGTCCTGTATCTGTACATGCAGAATCTATACCGGCGCACCATCATCATCACCATGGACCACCGCCACACCACTACGAGCACCACTATCATCATGGACCGCCACATCATGACCATTATCATGGTTATCATCATGATTATCATCATCATCACCATCATCATGGACCACCGCCGTCGTATTATCATCATCATCATCATTGTTAAAATGATTGATGTGTTCGAAAGGAAACAAAGAATTAAGCAGAAAACAATAATTTATGTACATGACTGATCTACGAATTTGCAGTATTTGTTTTTAAAAAGAAATTATAATAATAAAAAAATAATAATAATTTATCTATAACAATTGTATTACTTTTTAGTGTCGTGGATATATTTGACTTATATTTTTAAGGCTGTTATTACCATTATAAGCTTTACGAATGCTTTTCATATTAATCAATTATTATGTAATCATTTATGGATTGACATGTTCTGCTGAATGACTGATTTGAAGGATCTATAGTAATAAAAGATACTTAGCTTCGAGTCACCGCTCATATATGTTACTTTAAACTTGAATATATAATGTAATGGAACTGGATTTTAAAACTTTATGAAACATACATAAAATGCTGTATATTTATTTGATTTCATTTCTGAATGAACAACATGATCCACACTGAAGTCTGAATCTGCCAGCATACAGTAGAAGCTCAATGCTTGCTCGCAATGAGTACCGGACTAAACATTTTATACCCTGTACCCAAAGGGTAAAAGGGTATATTAAGTTAGTGCGAATGTATGTAACAGACAAAAAGGAGGCTAGATAGACCGTATTAAGTATATATATTCTTGATCAGCATTGGAAGGGGAGTCGAACTAACTTTGTCTGTCTGTCTGTCCGCCTGTCATGCTGTCTTCCGTATGAGAGAGATTATCTCGGAGACTATAAGAGATAGGGCCACCATATTTGAAACTTAAGCACTCCTAAGCCGTCATGTGCGCACTAGCAAACGGTTTTTCTCTAGCCATTTTAAGGGGTACCCCCATACAAATCTAGCCCAAAATTGTGGGTTTTGCATAAAAACGTCATTGTTTCTTATTCTAGGAAGTCTTAATTTGGTATAAACTATGTCTATGATAGTCCCAATGAAATATCCCGATATGGATGGGACCAACCAAATTTTAGGCATAGCGCCTACACAAAGATAAACCCGATTTTTTATGTTTTTGTATGAAAATTGAATTCAATGAGGTATGGTAGTAAAGCATACTCGACTTCAGCATTCTTCCCTGTTTTTATTAAAAAAGGGTTTATTTATGAAGCGATTTGCGTCAAATACAGTAAAAACAATTTTATTAGTAGCCCATGTTTAAAAAAGGACCTATGGTTGAGGTGGGTCCACTATTGCATATAGCTCCCATACAAATTTACCGACAATTTTTGAGTGTTTATATGAAAAACGCATTGTTTATGAAGCGATTTATTTCAAATATACTCAAATTAATTATTGTAAAAGCCATTAGGAAACATGATGAAGCGTATGATCATATAAAAAGTGTATACAAGAATCGAGTTTCTACTGTATCTTAAGCACTCCGATGAGATATTTATTCTTTTTTTAATTTTCTCAAAAGCACATAGCCATGCCCGTCTGTCCGTATGTCTGCCCATCTGTCTGTCTGTCTGTAGTTACAAGTTTCATTTTTTTCAATATTAAATATATTAAAATGAAATTTAGAAATGAAATGTTTAGAAAATGAGCCATGGTCGAGATGGAACTACCATAGCATTTAATCCACATACAATGTTGTATGCAATATTTTAGAACAATCGACAAGAGCTACAAATCTATGATTTCCTAAGACACTTAGTAATATTTTTATTGAATAACAGTTTAGCTAACCGCCGTTTCAAGCGAAGACTAATTAATCAGAAATGTAGAGTAAACCACAACTTTGTCTGTAATTAAGATAAGTAAAATCAATCTTGTGCAATATGAAACTTCCTTTTCGCGTTTGATGGTATTAATTAGCTTTATATATAATATATGCTTCGTATTCATCAATATAAAAAAAAGTCTTGCAATTTCCGGAAACTATAAAAATTAAATATATATATTATCAATAGATACTAAATATAAAGGTACTTTTGCAGTCAACACAATATCGATAAGATACAAACTGTCATTAAACGTTATCGCAACAATCGGAGCGCATTGTAAAAAATATTTTTACACAAAGGCGTATTTTCGCTAATATAATCACACGTATTGCAATGAAATTCAACAGTTTAGTAAGTACAGCGTAACAAAATAAGCTGCTGGCAAATACATACGTATTAAGTGTTTATAAATAATATTAAAATAGTAAAGAAAAAATTTTAAAATTAAAATAAAATGTCACATCAACACCATGGACCACCCTGTCATAATGGAGCACATCCTGTAGTTAAGCCAGCGATTTATTACGAGCCGCCGCATCTTCATGGACCACCACATTGCCAGAAACCACCACAACAACATGGACCACCACATCATCACGGACCACCACATCAACATGGGCCACCACATCATCACGGACCACCACATCATCACGGACCACCCCATCATCACGGACCATCACATCAACATGGGCCACCACATCATCACGGACCACCACATCATCACGGACCACCAAACCACTGTGGTCCTTCACATATACAGCCAAGATAAATTAAAAGAAAGACTTCTGTGAATTTAAAGTACTCGTATTCAGTGATCAATAAACATAAATAATATAAATAAAAAAAAAAATAAAATGTAATTAATTGTTTAATTATTTTCTGTTGCATAAATACATGTCAAGCATTTAAAAAAAAACAAGAAAAAACGTTAACTTCGGTAGAACCGAAGCTTATATACCCGTCACACAAATCTTTAAAGAGTTTATGTGTAATCATCAGTGGTCACCCAAGTTTACACACAATATTAGTTTCAAATTTTGAGCTAAAAATACAGATATGTTTAACATATTTCTCGAAAATATATAGAAATGGGCGGTAAGATTGTATGAAAGAAACACCAAAAAATGGGCGTGGCACCATGATATTGGAAGAGTTTTTACCCAAAGTTCAGTAATTAATAACCATTTTCATAGAAAAATTCGAAAATGGGTGGAAGTTTGTTTGGGGGCTATACCAAAAAATGGGCGTGGCACATCTGATTTGACATTGGATGACATTAGAATGTTTTTGGCCAAATTGGAGTGAATATATGCATAAATAATTAGTATTTTTATACAAAAAATCGGAAAAAACGGAAAGTTTATATGGGGGCTATGCCTAAAAGAGGGCGTGGCATCTTGGTATTAACATTGGATGACAAAAGAAATGTTTTTACACAATTGGGAGCGAATACATTCATAAATAATTACAATTTTTATACAAAAAATCGGAAAAAAACGGTACGTTTGTATGGGGGCTATACCTAAAAATGGGCGTGGCACTCTAATTCTCGAACTCATAATAGTCGTTGCCGAGAAAAGCTTAAGTTCCAAATTTCAGCTTAATATCTTTATATCTTCAACAAAATAGATGCCTAGAAATATACAGACAGACGGACAAAGACGGACAGACGGACATGGCTAAATCGATTCGTCTCGTCGAGCTGATCATGAATATATATACTTTATGGGGTCTACGACGTCTCCTTCAATGCGTTACAAACTTTCAGACAAACTGAATATACCCTTCACACTATGTGTGGCGGGTATAAAAAAAGTAAAAAAAATCATTGAAAAATATTGTTGAACACAACTTGGCTCATATTAAAGCCAAAGCAATTTGCGAAGTCTAACTTAATCGAAACTATACGAAGTTATAATTCACAAAGTGTTTATAGTTTAATTTTAGCATCCGATAGATTTATGCTTCATTTTTCTTCAGAATAGCAATTCTTTCCGCAAATGGAGTTTATAGACACGAAAGCTGACATAGTCGTTGTCCAATAAACTTTTCCAATGCACTTTCCTGTGGTATGCCTGCAATGATTGAAAAAAAAAAAGAGACAAAACGTTAACTTCGGTACAACCGAAGCTTAAATACCCGCCACACGAATCTTAAAAGAGTTTATGAGTAATCATCAGTGGTCTCCCAAGTTTACACACAGTATTGATTAAAAATTTTGAGCTAAAAATACAGATATGTATAACAACATATTTCTCGAAAATATCTGGAAATGGGCGGCAAGTTTATGTGGAAGAAATACCTAAAAATGGGCGTGGCACCATGATATTGGAAGAGTTTTTATCCAATATGGAGTAAATTCATGAATAAATAATAACCATTTTCATACAAAAATTCGAAAATGGGCGGAAATTTTGTATGGGGGCTATGCCTAAAAGAGGGCGCGGCATCTTGGTTTTAGCACTTGGATGACAAAAGAAATCTTTTTACACAATTGGGAGCGAATACATTCATAAATAAATAAAATTTTTATACAAAAAATCGGAAAAAAACGGTAAGTTTGTATGGGGGGCTATATCTGAAAATAGGCGTGGCAACATTCTTTTGATATTGGATGCCATTAGAAGTGTTTTTACCCCTAATTAGTAAAGGAAAAAAATTTATAAATAAAAAATTTTTTTCTTACAAAAAATTGAAAAAAGTGCTAAGTTTGTATGGGGGCTATATCTAAAAATGGAGTGGCACCTTGGTTCTGGTATACAAATTAACTAGGAGCACAAAAAGTTTAAGTTTCGAATGGTCAATATCCTTTAAAACTTTTCGAGTAACAGCCATCGCAACAGACAGACAGACAGACAGACGGACAGACGGACAGACAGACGGACATGGGCCAAAATCATTCGTCTCATCGAGCTGACCAAAAATATATATACTTTATAGGGTCTCGAATTTTTCGTTGAAAGACCGACAATTGAAAATAAATAATTTATAAATAAAAAATATACAATATAAACTCGCATGCAACGAAAAAATGAATGAATGAAGAATGAAGTGTGTACTACAATAAAAGACTCAATGTGTTATTGTAGTATTTTTTCAGTGTTCTCTATGCTGCTTACGTACTTACTAACAAGGACTTGAATTAGTACTGTACTAGTTTTAACTTGTCAAAAGCCTTGTTATCCTTGCTGTTATCTATGCAGGTTTGTGTCAGTGGCTTTGTGTTTCTTGACTGCCACTGACAGGCAAACAAAAGGCATTGAGTGCATTTAAAATTGTTAACAAAGTTCAGTTTTTGCAAAAGGTAGAAAAGGTTATTTTTTTAACCCTTATAAGAACAGAAAGATTTTGTAACGTAAAAGAACAGGTGAGTCCATTGGACTCCATATAGGTATACTGAAATGGTAAATCAAATAAATATATAGAAATGGTTTATAATTTTATATATTTTAATAGAACAAAACATAAGTTATAATTCAGTATTTATTACACTCTGGGTATAGCGTTTTCCATAGAAACAATGCAGATACTCCAGAAATATCTACCAATTTTTGAAAAAAAGTCATTGGCCAACGATTGGTTTTACGACGTACTGTATACGCATGTATACGCATGGTATAACTGATCTAGTGTATCTAAAGGTGGTGTTACCTTTAGTTTTGTTGTAAAACAACTCGTTAGAACATTGAGTCATATGCACTTTATAACGGTTGAGATGTTCATGTTTTGATTTGAATTCTATGTATGAGTCCACTGGACTCTGTTGTTCTTTGGTTACAATTTAGTTAAAAAATATTTAAAAAATTTAAAAATTTATTTTTTTAAATTAGTACTGGCGTTTTTTTTGGAAAAGATTCGTGCCATAAAAAATGCTACAAGAAAGTTATATTTTTTTGTCTAAGGTTTCGACACAAATTAACTCTAAAAAATAAAAAGAGTCCAATGGACTCTTCTGTTCTTTGAGGGTTAAAGAGCTTGAGCTTCTTAAGGTTACTAAAATTTAGAACTTTTTTCTTTTTCAAAATTAATAATTATAGGGACATAAGTACATATCTTTTTATTATTTGTTTGTATGCTAAAAGTCAGAAAAACCTAATTATGAGCCATGTTCCCGTAATTGTACAAATTTTGAGAACTTTTGTGCTCTGGCAAATGCAAATCGTAAAATATTTCCGATATTTAAAATCGGCAGAGTTCCAGTCAGTGAAATGAAAAAAAAAATACATAAAAATGCTACCATCGATTATTTAAAAATATTTTATATGATGTTTTTGAGTTTAAATTTGGTCTTTTACACATCATTGATTCTGAATTCAAATTTTAAGTAATTAATTTCTTCTTATACCTTAACTAAAACAGCAGAAAATTTAGTCAAAGTAACAACAATTTACGATTTGGTTAAACCGATAACACTGTGCAACAAAAAAAAAGTTTCAAATTTTATAGTAGAGGTTGTGAGTCTGGTCGAGTAAAATAAAACTGTAAACTTAGAATTTTTGTGGGACCCTCCCAAAATTTTAATCTAGAGTCAAAAATTTTACTGTCTTTTTTTAACATAAAGATCTATAACTCATTAAAGGAGTCATCGTAGACCCTATAAAGTATATACATATATTCTTGAATACCTCGACGAGACGAATCGATTTAGCCATGTCCGTCTGTCTGTCCGACTGTATGTCCATCTATCTGTCTGTTTGTTGTAGCGCGATTTATTCGCTCACTTTTAATAGATATTTTGTAGGTCCTGTGTACTTTCTATGTTAAAATCAATGTGCCACGTCCACTGTTAGATATAGCTCCCATACAAATGTACAACATTTCTTCAAGAAAATATGGTATAAATGCTTCATATATCATGCCAAATCTTCAGTTTAAATTGGTTCAGATCGGGCCACGAATTTCAAAATTTTAAGAATATTTTTGACTTGTTTAGTATTTTAAGATAAAATTTAATACAAATGCGGCAAACGAAGATCTATCCACGCCAAATGATGTGTGACAGATATATAAGCTTCGGTCCAACCGAAAAACATAGGCTTTCTGTTATGACTTTTTTGGCCCTATCTTTGCGTTGTAGTGTTAGCAAAAAAGATAATTTTTGAGTTGCAGTGCCTTTAGCGACTGTGACTTGAAAATCGAAGTGACAGCAAACAGTGATAAAAGCGCAGTTCGAAATAAAAACAATCAGCGATTACTGAACAGGATCACTGAACGCGAATAACTGCTAACTGAACCTGTTTCGCTACACCAACATAACAAAACGACTTCGTTTAAATCATTGAAAATTAAAACACTGCTTTTATTCTTAAAATTGAAGTTGCACACAAATGTACCAACGAACTTGTACTGGTTCGGTGTTCAGGCGAATATGAACGATTCGCGAAGAATGATAAAAGCACCGATCACTGATAAATGAACAGTTTCACTGTTCGCGAGGAGCGATACACAAAATCGACGATAACTGAACATGTTCACTGTTCAGTCGCAGTGCAAAATTGTGATTTTTAAATCACTGTAAAAAATCAGCGAAAGTAAATTTTTTGCCAGCACTAGTGCGTAGACAAATGTATTTTTTTAATTTTTCCAAATTTTTCTATATTATTTGATGTTTGGTTGCACCATTTTGGAGATTTGCACCGGAAATAAAAAATATACAATCGACCTACTACAACCTCTACTACAAGATTCTTGAGCTGTCTTAATTTTCGTAACCGATAGCTGTTTTGTGTCATATACAAGGTGTGTTCAAAAAGTATTGCATATTTTGTGTTTTTTTTTTAAATTATTTATTTATTCATGAATATCTATTTTGTCCCCTTTAAAGTAATCCCCTCCCGATAAAATACACCTATGCCAACGTTTTTTTTAATCCTCGAAACATGCCAAATAGTCCCTTTCCGGTATAGCCATCAGTGCCTTCTTCGATTTAGCTTTTATCTCCTCAATCGACTCGAAACGCGTTCCCCGAGTGGTCTCTTTAGTTTTGGGAATAGCCAGAAGTCACACGGTGCAAAATCAAGCGAATACGGTGGTTGCGGAACGATATTGGTTGGATTTTTTGGCAAAAAAGTCACGAAAAATCAGTACAGTTTTTAAAAAAAATCATCATTTTTGGTACCAACCGAGACTTGACACGTTTGAGGCCCAAAACATCCTTCAATCGACGGTGTGCAAGCACTAATTCTTTCACTTCTTGGATGTGAGCATCGTCCGTTGAGGTCGATAGTTGATCAGGGAGCTCTTCGTCTTCATCACGTTCGCAACCTTCTTTCAACAATTTATACCAATCAAATGTTGTTGATTTTGGTAGAGCTCGGTCTCCATAAGCCTTCTTCAATATTTTTATTCCATTTATTGCATTTGATCCATTTTTTTGAATAGGTAAAAAATCGAAGACGATCCAAAACACTTGCAAGCAAAGCAGCTGTCAACAATTAAGTGAACATTCAAAATGGCCGAGCTTGTCGGCATAAGTGAGAGACATGAGTACCAACATAACGCCACAACAAATCGAAATTCGAATATACGTAACCCGCGAAAATTCATAACTCGCGATAATGTTTGAACACACCTCGTACAATGCAAGAAACATTTTGGAAATGAAACATAACTTTTGCGAATGGCAGAACACGAATAAATTGAAATCGTACGAATTTATCTTAGATTAGAAGCTAGTTAGGATTATATGAATGGCTCAAATCAAAAGACATGATATGCGAGATTTAATTTTTCGATAATTCGATTTCTCTTATCGATTTAATTATTTTAATAATCGTTTTCAAATATCGTTAATACGAGTGAAACTGTAGTGAAAATGTAGTTTGTAAATTATCACTCAGAAATAAACAGCTTTTTCAAACTAACTTTTGATTTTGTATACAATTTAAGTTGGTGCCATAATATTTTTTTAATATTTTTAGTAGCTATGTCTTAAGTCTTCAGTGTAGCAACAGTTCCTTTGTCAAGTATCACAATGTCAACAGAGCCTTTGAGCAAAGTATACAAGGAGCGTCCTTCGTCGCCTTGATTGAGTACTGTTTTTGTTGTTGTTGTTATATGATGTACGGTGACATTTTTTATTGCCGTTGACATTATTGTTGTCCCATATTTTATAATGCGTTAAAAAGGTTAAAAATGCTCACATTAGTTCTTTGTATACACATTAAAAAGGTTTCGAATCTAAATATCTGTAGCCGTGTAAGCTTTATTTAAAAACGTATTTGTAGATGCATTTAACCTTTTTCCCCAACATTTCTAATTAAATATTTAAAGCTGTTTTAAGACTTAAAAAACGGTTAAAAAGAAGTATGTTTAAAACTTTTAAAATAAAATCTTATTCTTGAGAAGTTTTACATTTTTTTTAGTATTAAAATTTATTTAAAAAAAATAAGATTTTATTTTGGTTAGAGCCGTATTCCCATTTTTTAAATTAAAAAAAAGGTCAACAGCTTAAATTTAAGGTTAAAAGATTGAAAAATAAATACAAATATTATGGGAGACATTTGTACTTTCTTGATCATCCTTATTATATTTCTCTCACTGGTGTGTGATACTACGTTTATTCTTCCTTTGATTGGTTTCCAATGTATTTTTGAGTGCTAAAGACTATTTTGCTGCCCATAAAAAGTTAGGTTAAAGAGCCCAAATTGGTGTATTTAAATGATTTGACCCTCTTTTTCAAAATCATGACGTGATGGGCACAAAGTCTATCGGAAGTCAATTTGATATCAAAACAAAAAAGAACGCTGAAGTCGAGTATGCTCGACTTCAAGATACCCCGTACCCAACCTTTATGTACCTTAAGTTATGTTCTATTTTATTACTATACCTCAATGATTTGGATTTTCATACAAAACTTAAAAACCGGGTATATCTTTGTATGGGGGGTTATACCTAAAATTTTGTTGGACTTAATCATATTGGTCTATTTCATTGGGACTATCATAGGCATAATTAATACCAAATTAAGATTCTTTACAATAAGAAACAGTGAGGTTTATGCAAAAACCCAAAATTTTGGGGAAGATATGCTATACCTAAAATTTTGGTGGTCCTACCCATATTGGTATTTTTGGTATCGGCATTTTTGAGGTTGATTTGTATGGGGGGTACCCCTTAAAATGGGCATAGAGAAAAACTGTTTGTCAGTACACACTTAACGGTTTAGGAGAGTCTAAGTTTCAAATATGGTAACTCTATCTCTTTCTCTCTCTAACTAATCTCTCTCATACGGCAGACAGCAGGGCAGGCAGGCAGACGGACAGACAGACATAGCTAGTTCGTCTCCCCTTCCAATACTGATCAAGAATATATACACTTTATACACATAGGGTCTATCCAGCCTCCTTCTGTCTGTTACATTCGCACAAACTTAATATACCCTTTTAACCTTTGGGTATAGGGTATAAAAAGAAGTCAACTTTGCAGGCCTGTGTTATATGCTAGTTTTCTTTATTAATAGGGTTCAGGCATCCTTCATTTTCTAGAGATGATTTTACCCCCTTTCCCCAAGGTTTGCAACTTTTTAATGGTCATTTTTTTAGTTTGGGTTAAAGTAATGGATCCGTTTGCATGGTTCATTAAGTGATTTTAACCCGTATATTACCTCTCTTGGACATTGTGCGGACAACAACAGAATCGTTTAATATTTCTTATTTTGCTTATTTGAAACCAAAAAAAAAAAAAGTCTCTTAATCAGGTTTATGATTGATTTTAATTATAATGATAACTATTTCAAATTGCTGAACAACAATAAATTCTACAAATAAGACAATCATTGCGGTTATAATATTTTTTTTTAAATATTGCGGGTGAAGTAAAATAAAAAACTAATGAATTGGAAACGGATATGAAGCTATCAAATATTAAATTACGTTTTATACATCCAAGCTATCGAAACTCAATTATAATTTACAATTTAATGCGTTTTCATATCACATTAATTTATCTATAAATAAATCTGTATGAATGCATTCATGTGTGTATGTGAGTACTCACATATAGTGCCAGCCTGCGTATGTAATTCAAATACAATTATCGATGATAATTCACGTTTGATGCGTGTGGAGAGATGCGATAATGCAGCAATGTGCAATAATTCTTCAAAAACGAGTTCCAACTCCTCTGGGGTCCGTTCGTGTGAGCTGTAAAAATAAAAATTAAAAATATGTATGTATAAGAACATTTGTATGCGTTTGTATAAACAATTTGTCAATTTAATTAATTTTCTGTGAAAGGATTGCAGATATCGTGTGACTGAATTCAAGGAAAATGTTTAATTAAGCAAATTATTATTGAAAAGCCAGACAAGGATTCTTTTGATACATAACTGAGCTTAACTCTGCGTTAGCTGGACACTTGCTACATTTTGTCACATGTCTAAATGTATCTGTGACTTGTAAATGTATGTATGTGCTATATTTATATTGAATGTCATTTTGTTATGGGTTAAAACTTTATATAGGTTACCTTTTGTATATATAAACATTTCTCTTACTTACTTGCTATAAGCTGCACCAAATGTAAATTGATACATGCGATTACGTGATACTGCAATGCATTTCAGTGCTTCATAAACTTTTGCATTGAAAACATGGCAAAGTAATGGCAACAAGTTTTAAGTTTAATAGTTTTATTTTACTTAAAAAATTTTTGAGTTTTTGAGGTTGGAAAGTATTGAAATTACTTAACAACAAGCAACTTTCTAGACAAATAATCATGTCATAATTTTAGGCACTTTTTTATAGATTTTTTTTTTTAGAAAATATTTGTAATCTATACTAATATTATAAAGAGGAAATGTTTGATTTTTGTTCGTTTGTCTGTTTTTTTTGTTTGTTTGTTTTGAATAGGCTCCGAAACTACTGGACCGATTTGAAAAATTCTTTCACCGTTAGCAAGCTACACTATTCCCGAGTGACATAGGCTATGTTTCGATTGCAATTTTTGACCTTTGGGGGCCTTGAAACTGGAAAGCCAAATATTTGGAAAAAAAATTTATTTATTATGGGGGGTCTTGAAACCGGAAAAGCCATATCTTTGGAGTGAATAGACGTAGAGACTTGAAACAGGGCGCATTTGAATGATGGTTAGACGCGTTTAGGGGATTACCAAAATTTTAACCCAAATTTTTTGAACAATTTAAAAAAAAAAGGCGAGCAAAGCCGCAGGTACCTGCTAGTTTAGAAATAAAATAATAAGAAAAACACGAAAATTTACAAATCACTTTTTCCATTCCGACAAAGGTAAATCAAAAGCTTTTGCAGTTGGTAACATTAGTGCTGCTAATTACCAAAATATAAAAAGCTCTCGGAATGCGTAGAAGCTTAAAAAAAATATTTACAAAATTTAAGTTGTTAAACTTACGGTTTACGCAAAATCATGCGCAATGTTGCATCATTTACCCCATACAATAAAATAATAATGATAGGTCCCCGTTGAAATAGATTGCCCAGGGCCTCACGTATTTTCGATAGCAGAGTTGATATCCTCTTCAACGGTTGCTCCTTGTTTACTAAAGTGTGTCAAAGATTTTAACAAGAAAAAAAAAAAAAACTTTGAACAAAAAAACCGTAAGAAAAGAAGAGAAAACTTCAGTTATGACTATTATTGACAAAGTTATTAAACTTTTTCTAAAAAACAAAAAAAAAAATTGTGTATTTTTACTTTCCGTGAAAATGTAAAGAGGTAAACTTTTTCTTTCTAAAATATGTTAAAAATATAAAAATCGGTTCGTAGTTTACTAAGTTATAGCTCTATAGATGAAAAAATAGGAAAAAACTTAATTTTTTTGACCATAAATTCAGATTTGGTGGTCTGCTGAAAATTTCAAGTGTACTGTTTTGTTTTACTCGAGCAGACCTACAACCTCTACTATAAAACTTGGTTGCAATTTTTTTTTTGTCGCATAGAGTTGAATGAATGCCAGTTCCTATGAGACTTTAATATAACTAAACATCGTAAATAATCTAATACACCCAAGAAATTTTGATTGAGTGATACAAGCTTTTTTCTTTGGTCAAGGATTTTTTTTCTTGTCTTTATGTCTTGATAAAGCGTTTCTCTGGTATACACACTCACACATACGCCACAAGCGCATTCATAGAATTCATTCATTAACACTTTGTATGGATGTTTAGTATGTACAGTAGAAACTCGATTCTTGCGACACTTTTGACTTCAATATTTTTCCTTCACATGCGTTTCTGCAGAGCAATTTTTATTGTTTGAATATTATCCTTCAATGTTTGAATTTCGAAAATAAAATTGTATTAGGTAGGCACCATGTGAAATTGATGCTTTCAGCATAAAGTGTCTACCGTCCAGAGTGGTCCAGTTGCTGGTTCAATAGGATCTTTGATCTATGCCACTTTCCATCTCAATGGAAGTGTGCGGAGGTTATTATGATCCCGAAACCTGGAAAACCGGAACATGAAGTTGCCTTCTACCGTCCAATCAGTCTGCTGTCGATACTCTTCAAATTATTCGAAAGTATACTTTTGGCTAGAATGTTGCCGTTACTCGAAGAATTCAATCTGATTCCCGACCATCAATTTGGATTCCGGCGACATCACGGGACACCTGAGCAATGCCACCGCGTTGTTTAAACGATCCTCTGTTCCATTGAGGATAAGAAGAACTAATCCGTGGTATTTTTAGATGTGAAACAGGAGTTCGATCGGGTATGGTATGCTGGACTACTCTACAAAATCAAACTTCTGCTTTCGGCTCCATATTACCTAATACTCAAATCATACCGTCTGGACAGATGCTTCTCTGTCCGGTGTAAATGCTCCAACTCGAGGGTAGAATGTGTAAGGGCTGGCGTTCCACAGGGCAGCGTACTGGGCCCGATCCTATATACCCTCTTCACTTCGGATCTACCTGTACTTCAACATGAGCAGCTCCTTGTTGCTTCCTATGCTGATGACACAGCATTCATCGCCTCAGCAGCGGACTGCTCGGAGGCCTCTGAAATCGTCTAAAGGCAGTTGGACATGCTGCAACCTTGGCTGCTGAGATGGAACATCTCCGTGAATACGGGAAAAGTCGCTTCATATGACTTTTACGACCCTCAGGCTCAATTGCCCCCAGTCAGCCTTCATGGTGCTCTCCTTCCAGTGGTGGACAAGGCAAGGTACCTGGGCGTCATCCTAGACAGGCGTCTAAACTGGAAGGGTCACATTAAGGCCAAAAAGGAAGCAGCAAAATCTAAAGTTAGCCAAATTGAACTGGCTTCTCGGAAGGAGATCTGAGCTGAGCACTCGCAACAAAAATACTACTTTACAAAGCGCTGCTTAAGCCCATATGGATTTATGGTATCCAACTCTGGGGACGGTAGCTGAATCTAACATCGAAATCCTACAGCGTTTCCAGAGCAAGCTGCTCCGGATCATAGGTGCGCCAACCTACGTCAGGAACTCCGTCATCCACAGAGATCTAGACTATCGTCTGTGCAAAATGAAATTCGTAAAACCCGCTACATCTCCAGACTGGAGCATCATGATAATCAGTTAGCGATAAACTTACTCGACAACAATCAACACACAAGGCGGCTTAAAAGAAGTCACCCCCTGGACTTACCCTTCAGACCTGAATTGAACTGGTGAAATTACTGTTCTTGATTACTTTTGTTGATTCACTCATAATTGTAAATAGTTTTAATTCATATCGTTTATACTAATAGGCACGAAACTGTAATGTTCCTTCTCATGTGATGTATTGTCTATTTAAACAATTTGCTTATTGTCTTGAAAAGACAGATTGTAAATAATCTAAAAGTTTAAAAAAAAAAAGTAGGTGGCACATTCTATAGCGAATCGAATCGAATTTAATCAGTGTGGGGTTGACATTTATGTGATTCGCTTGCAAAATGCCAAAGCAAAATTTTACCTTACCAACAATAAGTGACACGTTGAAGGAGAAGGCCAAGCTATTCTATGCCAAAATCTAAGAAAAACCAGGTGACTTCGATTTAAGCAATGGTTGGGAACTTTAAAAAAATTACATGGAAATTGTCAATAAGAATGAATCTATTGAGTTGAGTTTAATAACGGAGAAGATATATGTACAATGCTGACGAGTCTGGATAATATTAATTATAACAAAATAACAAATACAATTTTTAGTTTTATGAGATATTAACTTGTACAGAGCCCTGGTTTCATTGCGAGCAAGAATCGAGTTTCTACTGTATAGTATGTACAAATATATACTCGTATATTATTAGTTCTTTCGATATGGTTTAAATTAACAATGCATTCAGTTGTATTTACTCACAATGCGATAATACTCCTTCGCTTAAAGCCTGCCGCTAAGGCGCGTGTGTGCACAATTGGCGCTAGATTGACTAACCAGTCGACAAGTTCGGTGCCGGTTGCGCTCTTCCGTATAAGTTTACCAGAAAACTGAAAGTACAAATGTTGACAGAATGCTTTAGTCATGTCTCTCTGACAATGACCACAATTTATATAATTAGTCTCATAAAAAAAGTTAGTTAGTGGCAATAAAATAGCGCATAAAACCAAGGAACAAACAGGACAACCAAGGAAGAAGCAGATAGCTTGGCATACAATTGACGCCATCTGGCGCATCACTCAGTCGCTTAACTTAGAAATAATGGAGATGTTAAATGAAAGCCACATCAGAATCACACAGTATCTTGCTTTGTTGTTTGTTTTTTTTTTTTTTTTTTTTTTTTTTTTTTTTTTTTGTTATACTCATACCAATAATTGAAATGTCCTTCCACTCAATGTGTATGTATCTGGTCTTTCTTAAAACGTTTCACGCATAATGATACAGTTTGAATAGAGATTGCAAGGTTGTCGAAATGACGTAAAAGTTTTTAAAAACATTTCTATGCTTCACACGAGAATAGCCATTTTGTTTTGAAAATTGTAAATAAAGCTCCTTTTAAATGATTGTTGTACATCTCCCCTATATACATACATGCCATACAGACAAAGATTTCTGAAAAATATTAAAATAACGAAGAATGTTTGAATCAGTTAAAAGTAGTGCTGCAACCCGTTTTTGAGCCAAACCGATTTGTCCAATTTAACGTAAGACCCCTGCACAATTATCCCAAAACGGTGAAATAGAATACTCGAAATAAAAACGATTCAAGTAATTCCAGTCTACTGCTAGGCGAATCTTGATCTACTTAACTCGCTTGTGTGTCTGGATAGCCGGGCTTCAAGTAACAAACAATCAAGTTTTTTAGTAGGTAAACGATTGGTTCAATAACTCGAGTAAAACTCGAGCCGATTATTCGAGAAAAAAATATGAGCTAAATCGAAGTGTTCGGTTATTTGACTCATCTGCTTGAGTAAGTTAAGGCTCAAGAATATATGTTTGTCGAGTTTATCGATGAAGGAGGCAAAACAAATGGGAATAGTCAGAAAATTTAAAGTTAACCTCGTCCCGATTGTCGGTTTATATCTGCGACTAAACTTGAAATTAAACAAGATAGAACGCTGAAGTCAGTATGCATGGTACCCTGTACGCAATATATATATTTGTATGGGGCTATACCTAAGATTTTGTTGTTCCTTCTATCACAGGCATAATTTATACTAAATTTAGACTTCCTAGAATAAGAAACAGTAATGTTTTTTATGTAATGGATAGATTTGTATGAGGGGTACCCCTTAAAATGGGCATAGAGAAAAACTGCTTGCAAGTACACACTTGAAGGCTTAGGAGAGTCTAAGTTTCAAATATGGTAACTCTATCTCTCATAGTCTTCGAGATAATCGTTTTCATACGGAAGGCAGCATGAAGAACAGACGGACGAGTAGACAGACATGCAGACATACATAGCTAGTTCAACTTCTTTTTCAATGCTGATAAAAAAAAGATATACTTTATAGGGTCTATCTAGCCTCCTTTTGTCTGTTACATACATTCGCACAAACTTTTCCCCTTGGGTACAGGGAATTCAAATTGAGCTAAAAGTTGACCGCGTAAAAATAGAGCTGATAGAGCTACTATCGATGAATTTTTCTAACATTAACTGTTATCGTCGATTTCCACCACTACCATCCATTGTTTTTCATCACTAACTCTTTTTCTTCAAGAATTTAGTTACAATTTTTAAGTTATATATTTTTTCTAAAACTGTTAGTTTTTCAACCTGTGCTGCTGTGTTTTTGCAATCTCATTGTTTCCTGTTACAACTCTCGATAACAACGATGGTCACGATTATCGTAAATGTTTTATAGCTCTAGTGTAAACATAAGAGAGAAATCTATTGATTTTGGTTTCTTGTTTGATCGGTGAAGAAACCGCATCTTGTCTCAAGCATCTAAACCCATCCCATGCGGCCCATAGCAGGACTTGGCGTCTATAAAAGAGAATGGAATTTAAAGAAAAATTGATAAATATAAACAAAATATTTAAGAAATAAATTAACTTTTTACCGAAGAGAAAAGTCGTTCATGATAATTATTTTGTTTACGCTTTAAAACGAAATTTAATTGTTCTATGAATTCTTAATTTTTTTTTTCTTCTCAGTATGCGTCCTTTAATATTTTGAAAAGTACACTTATTTAGATATTTTTAAAAAGTCATCTACTGGATGATCTCAAAGCAAATAAATGACAACGTTTTCACAGCTGTTTCAGCTAACATTTTGCCTTTAATTTTGCAAATAAAATTAACTTTTTTAATAAATTTCCGAGCAAGTTAACACAATTTGCCCATGAAGCGAAAATAAAAATTAACTCATTTGAAGTTTTCTCTTAAATGATGTCCTTGAATGTGTGCTCGTTCCGTCTGCCTGACCGTCCGTCCATCCGTCCGTCCGCCTATCTATCATTTTCCAAGTCGCCCTAATTTTGGTTTATCTCTTTCAGTTGCAGTGTGTATTTATATGATTTATTATGACAGCAAATAAATAAAAATAATCTTTTTTTTATTTTATTTATACCTCACTAATTGGCAACGCTGGATTCGGATGATCCGGACTTAGTGGTCGTTTTGAGGGGAGAAGTTGCAACGGGATGTATTACAGGTCCGAAACCTAAGGTGAAAAAAAAAACCAAATGATAAATATGGTAAGTATTGAAATATATTTTGAAAATGTGCATTAAAATTTAAATTAAACCAGACAGTTTGTTATTTGAAACCGCGATGAGGCATGTGCCTGAAATATTTATTTAAACGAAATTAATTTGATAATTGTATTTCAATGTGCAAAATGTTTTATTTGTATTTATTATATTATATCGTATTGTCCATTGCTTATGCATCTGCATACATAGTAACGAAAATATTGGTTTTGTTAAAAAGGGAAAAGTATGGACAGGGAATAGGAATAGAATTGCAATTTAGTTAAGTTCGTTGAAAAGACTTTCGGTTTTTTTTATATTTTTCCTTTTTAGATGTCATAAATTTTGTTTGTAATTTTCTTTGTACATTATTCTACCAGGCACTGATAATGGCAGCCCCTTTTAAACTGAACACAACAAAATTTGGTTCACATGGAACCACTATGTCATACATATAGCCCTCTTATAAAGATTTGAAATTTGTGTATGGCAATTTTTTTGGAAAAATGGAGCTGGAAACACTAAAACACAATAGAGAATGTTACTAAGACAGAATATTACTCAATCATGGTTCATAAAAATTGGGTACAGTTTTTCTCGTAGTTGAATGTACTCGACCTCAGTTTGTCTTTGTTCTGTTTTGCAGTTCTTTCTTGTTTTCAATACGTTCTAGTATCAAGACCATTTCTTTATTGGTCCTTAAAACATACTCAAACAAGAAAAAACGTTAACTTCGGTGCAACCGAAGCTTAAATACCCGTCACACGAATCTTTGAATAGTTTATGTGTGATCATCAGTGGATTAAATACATTTATAAATATATATTCAAAAACAATTACTTTTTCATACATTTGTTCGAAAATAATCGATAAGTTTGTATGGGGACTATGGCTAAAAATGGGCGTGGCACCTTGGTTTTGTTATTGGATGATATTAGAAGTGTTTTTACTCAAACTTAAGTGAATATTCTCATAAATAATACCTATTTTTATACAAAAAATCGAAAATGGGCGGTAAATTTGTATGGGGGCTATAGCTGAAAATGGGCGTGGCAGCTTGGATTGGACATTGGATGACATTAGAAGTGTTTTTACCCAACTTGGAGTAACTACATTCATAATTAATAGCTATTTTCATATAAAATTCGAAAATGGGCGGTAAGTTTGTATGGGGCCATAGCTAAAAATGGGCGTGGCAGCCTGGATTTAACATAAGATGACATTAGAAGTATTTTTACCCAACTTGGAGAGACTACATTCATAAATAATAGATATTTTCATAGAAAAAATCCGAAAAAAACGGTAAGTTTGTATGGGGGCTATACCTTAAAATGGGCGTGGCACTTTGATTTTAACACTTGAACTGCTTAGAACTGAGAAAAGCTTAAGTTCCGAGTTTCAGGTCAATATCTTTAAAACTGAGCGAATAAAACGCATACATACAGACAGACGGACGGACGGATGGACAGACAGACGGACATGGCTAGATCGACTCGTCTCGTCGTGCTGATCAAGAATATATATACTTTATAGGGTCTACGACGTCTCCTTTAATGCGTTACAAACTTTCTGACAAATTCTGACACACTGTGTGTGGCGGGTATAAAAACTTAGCAAATCAAGTCCTATTTCAACTTAAACAAGAAAAACGTTAACTTCGGTTGAATTGGGGAAAATTTGGAATTCCATATTATATTACCAAATTTTAATTGAATTCATTAAGAAATAATGCTGCAACTATTCAAGCATTTAATTTGTCAACTGCAACTGACAGCATTGCCATCATTTTCAATGTTTATCGTATATATAAGCTACTGTCACCTCAAGCGGCCTATGTATCTAAATCGTACAAAGTCATAACATCATTCAATACGAGTGCTGTGAGCTTTATTTTTACGTTTACACAAAATGGACCACAAATCACCAATAAAACAATTTTGCTTATGTCATGAAAATATTGCCCGTCAGATCAACTTCTAACTTTGGCGCAGTATGTATTCCATCAGGAGATTGAAAAAGTCGGACGACAACGCATCGCCCTGTCTGAAGCCTTACTTGGTATCAAAGGGATCGGAGATATTTTACGGAGCCTGATTTGGGTCTTTGTTTTTTTTTTTTTTGGTTTATTCCATGATCGGGCGTGTTGTGAAGAATTTCAAGAATCATATTTAGTATTAATAATTTTAATTTGATGCTCAATTACAACAAATATAATAACAAACAGCGATCTCAATCATAAAAATATAATTAATAATTTATGGTTTAATGCAGTTGCAGCTTTTTCTTAGCGATCATCTTCATTTCATTCTTCTGCTGTATTTTCTTCATTTTTAGGTTAATGATGATTAATTTTGACGTTTTAGAAACGCAACGACTACTTTGTGAGACAAGATTAATTGGAAAAATATCGATCTGGGGCAAAATGTTCTTTCTTTTTTACCCAATTTTAAGTGAATATATTCATAAATAATACCTATTTTCATACAAAATTTCGAAAATGAGGGTATATATATACCTATTTTCATACAAAATTTCGAAAATGAGAGGTATATATGTTTGGCAGCTTTGCCTGACAATCGGTGTGGCACCTTTATTCTAAAACTTTAACTGCATAGGGCTGAGAAAAGCCTAAGTTTCGAGTTTCAGATCAATATCTTTAAAACTAAGCGAATGAATCGCATAAATACAAACATTCAGACAGACGGACAAATAGACGGACATGGCTAGATCGACTCGTCTCATCATTCTGATCAAGAATATATATACTTTAAAGGGTCTACGATGTCTCCTTTAATGCGTTACAAACTTTCTGACATAATGAAATACCCTCCACACTATGTGTACGTGTTAATGACAAACTGACATCCATCTTAGCCTAAAAATATTGGAAGGGAAAAGGAAACTGCAACTTTTCAAAGTTTTGTTAAAAGGTCGTATGCACTTAAGAGTGCAAAAGTGTATTATACAGCTAAGCATGAACAACCATGTTTAGCTACAAAATATCTCGATTTAAAATCAATTTGGACATACGGCCTTCAAGTTTGGGGTACATCTAAAACATCAAACATCAATATAATACAACGGCAGTAGTCAAAAATACTTCGACAAATCAAGAGCGGAATGGTATATTTCTAACGCAGATATTCACAGAGATCTCAAAATTCACACCGTTAAAGTTGATAT
Organism: Leucophenga varia; assembly: GCA_018903435.1. Classification (NCBI taxonomy): domain Eukaryota; kingdom Metazoa; phylum Arthropoda; class Insecta; order Diptera; family Drosophilidae; genus Leucophenga; species Leucophenga varia. The sequence goes on along the minus strand of JAEIFJ010001445.1, from coordinate 12,898 downwards.
CAGTAGAAGTTACCACACCAGAATACTGTCACATTTAAACAACTTAAGTTAACTACTAGACGACGTGTAAAAAGGATTCGATCAGCTGACTAACCGCACTATCATTAAACGTCTACTTATTTAATAAAAAGAAATTGTTATTCACGATAACTTCTTCATAGATCTCTTTTTTGTTTTTAATTATAATTTAAAGAAATTGATCTCTTAAATACATTTTATTCCTTTATCGATATTATAAAAAGTACTAAATGTTGATTTGTAGACAAATGTATAAATTTAATCATAGGAAAATAAAAAAAAAAAAAACAAGAAAAAAACGTTAACTTCGGTAGAACCGAAGCTTAAATACCCGTCACACAAAAATTTAAAGAGTTTATGTGTAATCATCAGTGGTCACCCAAGTTTACACACAATATTAATTTCAAATTTTGAGCTAAAAATACAGATATGTATAACAACATATTTCTCGAAAATATATGGAAATGGGCGGTAAGGTTGTATGCAAGAAACACCTGAAAATGGGCGTGGCACCATGATATTGGAAGAGTTTTTACCCAATATGGAGTAAATACATGAATAAATAATAACCATTTTCATACAAAAAATCGAAAATGGTCGGAAAGTTTGTATGGGGACTATACCAAAAAATGGGCGTGGCACATCTGATTTGACATTGGATGACATTAGAAGTGTTTTTAACCAAATTTGAGTGAATATATGCATAAATAATTAGTATTTTTTAAAAAAAATCGGAAAAATCGGAAAAAACGGAGAGTTTATATGGGGGCTATGCCTAAAAGAGGGCGTGGCATTTTGGTTTTGACACTGGATGACAAAAGAAATGTTTTTACCCAATTGGGAGCGAATACATTCATAAATAATTAGTTTTTATATAAAAAAATCGAAAAAAATCGGTAAGTTTGTATGGGGGCTATACCTTAAAATGGGCGTGGCACTCTAATTCTCGAACTCATAATAGTCGTTGCCGAGAAAAGCTTAAGTTCCAAATTTCAGCTTAATATCTTTATATATTCAACGAATAAAAAAAGATGCTTAGAAATATACAGACAGACAGACGGACAGACAGACGGACATGGCTAGATCGATTCGTCTCGTCGAGCTGATCAAGAATATATATACTTTATGGGGTCTACGACGTCTCCTTCAATGCGTTACAAACTTTCAGACAAACTGAATATACCCTTCACACTATATGTGGCGGGTATAAAAAGAAGGTATATAAGGTGTGGCTATTAAACAATTGTGCTCAAATATTCCTTACATTATTCAAAAACAGAACTGCGACCTCGGGTCGCATGTCACTCTTTCTTAAACAGTTTGAACGGACTTAAATCTTATTTCTTTAAATACAGATCTTACCTTGTTAAATCCTACTTGCTGGAAATTATAATAAAATATGAAGAATCATGAGATTCTTAGCAATCTTCGCGAAAGAATGAGGAAAAACAACCCTAAATAATGCGCTAACTCATTTCATCTCTTGCCACCCTTGTAAAAATGAAAACTGGAGTCAAACTTATGCTACCGCTAATGTCAGCTCTTTGAAAATGTCCCAACAAAAGAGAGTCTAGCATGTGGCAAACTTTCACTCAAACTTTTAGTAATTTTGGGGCACCTTTTGTATACGCATCCTGAATAAGTTTTTCACTTCGACTATATTTATTCAAATTTTAAAACATTTCTTATTGCTTAGATTGTCGTTTTCTTTTCCAAGAGTCGCTATCAAAAAAAGCAAATTAAAAAAAAAAATTGTATGTATCATTTAAACGAAAATGTGGGATGAGATCTCAGTTGTAAATGTTTTTGTTCTATTTACATCCGAGACGAAACATGTGATTGGCAAATAAGCACTCACTGCAACAATTCGTCTTAGAACTTTAAGAAAGAGAATCAGTTGGTTGTGGAATTGTTATCGAACAAAAAAGAGGAAATCTCTGATCCACTTAAAATACTAAGTGCACTGCGAAATTTCTTTCGATTTCATTATTCGCACACTTTAAGGCTACAAAACCAAATAATTGTAAACGAAGAGATAAAGAGTATTCTTAATAAAACATTTTGACTCTGTTGACTTTTAATTAGTTTCCTTTTTATACCCGTCACACATGTGTGAAAGGGGTATATTCAGTTTGTCAGAAAGTTTGTAACCCATGAAAGAGTCTCCGTAGACCCCATAAAGTGTTATTATACATATAAATTCTTGATCAGCGAGACGAATCGATTTGGCCATGTATATCTGTCTGTCTATAGTTGCACGTTTCATTCGCAAAGTTTTTATTTATTAAACTGATTGCTTAGGGCTTTTCAAAGCCCTAAGCAATTAAAGTGTTTAAACCAATGTGCCACGAATATTTTTAGGCAAAGCACTAATACTTATTTATTTATATTTTTCATGAAAAATGGCTTTTTTATGAAGGTAAAAACACTTCTAACGACTACCCATGTTCAGAAAATGACCCATTGTTGAGGTGGAACCAATATAGCATATAGCCCCCGAACAAATCTTCCTCCAATTTTTCAGTTCTTATATGAAAAGTGGGTTATTTATCAAGCGATTTGTTTAAAATTTGGTAAAAACACTTCTAATAGCAACCCATGTTCATAGCTGAGCTGAGACCGATTTACCATACAATAAAAATCTTATGCCAATTTTTAAGATTTTATATAAATAGTGGATTTTTTATGAAGTGATTCGTGTCAAAATATTTCTTGAGCAACCCATGTTCTCAGTTGGATACATGATTGAAGTAGGATATAGTCAATAGGAGCATATAGCTCCCATACAGACCGAACTTACATATTCATTAAAGGAAAGGTAAACTAATAATCGTGTGACGGGTATTGAAGCTTCGGTTCCACCGAAGTTAACGTTTTTCCTTTTCTTGTTTTATTTAAAAGTATTGAGAGATGTTACAAACACAGCCTCTTATACTACAATAATATGACGTCAAATATTTCGATATATCGACAATTATCTACATTTAAAATTATATCGAGAGTAAATGAAATATTGTATATCGATATTAATCGACATTTCTCACAACCATGATTTAAACATATCACTGAAAAGGCAACTAAAGTGTGTAACATCTTCAGATCTGTAAGACTTAAACTCTTTTTGAATGCGTATAAATTTGCAAACCTTTTTTAGGGTTACTGAAATCGATTGCGAGTATGATTTTTTTAAATGTATCGTTTGGAAATTTTGCAGCTGCTACGCTAGCAGTTGTGTCAATTAAAACAAAGTATTTACTCTGCTCTTGTTTCACATTTGCCTAAATATGTTCGCTCTTTCTTATCATCATAAAAATTTAAATGGCATTTAATCGTACGCTGCGTGAGCCAAACGAGAAAGAGAGTTGCCAAGTGGCTTGCATATTAATCAAAATTCTATTTGTAACAACTAAATTCAGTAGCAACAATTTACTTCTTGGTTTAGTGAAATCTTCATGGATGCGTTCATTGACGTTGTTATCAGTTTAATTTATAATTAAGATAATTGTATTTTTTGGAATACTCTTCTGGCTCGCTTGGAAGTACTTATTGAAAAATTGATCAACGCGCGCTTTGCAGTATTTCTGTGTGTGTTTTTGTATCTAATTTAATGTGTTTATCAGTAGCGCCTGTGTATGAGACTTTTTGAGGCTTGTTTTATTAGATTTGGAAATAAACTTTTTTTTGATTAAGAAAAGCATAAATGAGTTTCAAATTGCTGTTAAGTATCTTCAAACATGTCTAATTGATTTAATTTAATTGTTTTTTAAAGACATGAGTAAACTCAAACTATGTTTGCTTTTTTTTATTAAATTCATTAAGCATAAATAATGTTTTAAATAAATGTTTTTATATTTACAGTAAATATTGTTTTTCCTTTAGCACAAACTTACACAAATAATATATCAAAATGATTTTTAATTAACATATCGCATTAATTCATTCGAAACTGTGCAACAGTGCGTATGATTGGTTTTTGGTTTAAGATTTTTTATTTATTTAAATAAAGTTTTTTTAATTATTAGTATTCTTATGTCAGTAAGTTAAAATCATAGCATAAATGAAAATTAATTAGTAAATCTCCCATAAATCAAAACTAAGACAAAATAAATTTAATCGATTTAAATGATTCTGAGATATGTATATACATATATATATATATATATATATATATATATATATATATATATAAATATATATATATAATATATATAAGTTGCACTACAGCCGATTGTCGGCTTTGACAGCACGTAATATTTGGCACCAGCAGTTGTAATCCAGTGCCTGAAGACACCAGTTAGGGATACCGATCCCTCGGATGTCATCTAGGACCTGGTCCTCCCATCGCGGCAGCGGACGTCCTCTCTGCCGCGCCCCTCCGATTTGATTCACGTTTTGCTTCCAAACTTTTCTAGCAGGAGCTTCTGTGTCCATCCGTCAGAGCTCATACAGCTCATCGTTCGTGCGCATACGGATATCATTTTCCACTCTAACTGGACCAAAAGATTCTCCGAAGAATCTTTCTCTCAAATACGCCCAACGCCGACTTATCCGATTCTGTCATGACCCATGCTTCTGAGCCATACATCAAGACCGGCATTATCAGCGAATAGTAAAATTTTTTTTCTTTTTAAAGCTTTTTTTTTGGTCTCTGTTCAAACTTTTTTTCATTGACAGGGCTGTCACACAAAATATGTTTTAGTTGGCTTTGAACCTTTTTTAAATTTCAATGAAAAATTGTTCAAAAATTATTTTTAAAAATGTAAACTTCGGTAGAACCGAAGCTCTACTACCCGCCGCATGAAACTTTAATTAGTTCATTTATGATCATCAGTGACTAAGATTACATATATCAAAAGGGTTGGATGGGCAACTCAAGTTGGGACTCAAATAAGACGCATAAATGTAAAATTTTAAGCTGAAAATGCAGATACTAGATAACAATTATATTCTTGAATAAAATGAAGGTGAGTATGTGTGTGGTCCGTGCGATATGGTGGACCGATTTTGCCATATCGGTAGAATAGTCATAGGATGAAAGTTAAAGTGGTTTTACTCATATTAGAGTAAAAATAATCATAAATAACAACTATTTTCATACAAAAAGTCAAACATGGGCGCAAGGTTTATATAGGGGCTACGCCTACAAATGAGCATGGTTTTGATATTGGATGCCATTAGAAGTGTTTTAACTCAATTTGTAGTAAATTCATTCATAAATGATAACTATATTTTATATGACACCCCTGATAGAGATTCGACAGAATAAGATCCGAAAAGTCTATTACTCGATTTAAAATATCAGTTGTATTGTTAATGTGGCTGCTCTTAGTGCATGCGAATGTCTATCTCGTTTGTAAAATTTGTTTCGCGCCTAGGATCGGAGTCATCGAATACCACGCTTAAATGTGGAGAACAAACTCAAAGAATCGTTTTCAAGAATGTAAAGGGCTCTCTCGATTGCCATTTTCCTTTTAAACTGTTGACACCTCGAACTGCTTACTGGGTATCATGGGTGTACAATAGGGAAATGGCAATTTTCTCATTTAATCACCATAACTATGTTTTATAACTTTTGTTGATGATGATGATTATTATTGATGAACATTTTCCGTTGCGGGAGGTGCTTAAGTAGTGACATTTTCATACAACCTGGAGCGATGTTTATCCGTCTACGCAAACAGAAAATAAAAGTTTAATTGGAATCAAAATGTAGAAAAAAAAGGTTATTTATTGATTACAAATTTTTGTATTTCCACAAAGTATTTTTGCTGCAACTATTTCAATTTCACGCCGATCCGTGGCATTTCGTATTGCCGCAAAAGTCGAAGTAATTTCCGTAACTCATTACGGCAACGCTTAACCGCCGCCTTTGCTTGCTTTACTTTCAACAACATTCGATGATTGCATCCGTTGCTGTCAGCGCCATTTTATAATAATGAGCTACATACCTGGCTCTGAAAATGAGTTCCCGTAAAAGTACCGTAAATGTTAGAAGTGCTGTTTTTTTTTTTTGGTATACCAGAGCTAATGTACGCGTTTGTATGGTGTGCATGCGTCATACGCCGCAGCAAGCAGCGAAAATAACATGAAAAATTTCAATTTTCAAATAATTTCGTGTTTGCTGTTGTTGTAATTGGTACGGGGTGTTTCTGGCGGGTGTAGCTTTTTTTTCTTCGTGGTTCCAATTTGAAGCACGCAATAACCTCTCTCAACAAAATAGTGCAGTGAAAATCAAATAGCACAAAAAAACCAACGGAAAATTAAATTTTTTTCCAAATGGAAATTGAAAAGACTAAACAAATCGATTTCTGTTGGACGAGTGTTTTTATACCTGTTACACTAGTGTAAACAGGTATATTCAGTTTGTCGGAAAGTTTGTAACGCATTAAAGGAGGCATCGTAGACCCTATAAAGTATATATATTCTTGATCACCTCGACGAGACGAATCGATGTAGCCATGTCCGTCTGTATATTTAAGAGTATATTTAATTTGTTTAGTATTTTGAAAAAAATTTAATACAAATGCTGCACACGAAGGTCTATCAACGTCAAATGATGTGTAACAGGTATATAGTATAAACTTCGGTCCAACCGAAGTTAACTTTTTTTCTTGTTTTAAGTTGAATCGAAGCTTCCGGTAAAAAGTTTAATTCAAATATTCATATTGCATACAAGTTGATTTGATTTGCATTTCTTGGATTTTTTTTTCATTAAAATAACAAAGGATTTTGAGAAAATTACACGAAAAATTTAACTTTTGTTGAAAATGTGTTATTTAAATAAATTTTAAAAGTGCCTTTGTGCGCTTTTTACTAACCATCCATATTTTTTTTTGGTTTGTATTTTATTTAAAGCAACACACTCACACACACAGTGATATAATGACAGGATATTGTACATACTATGTACCCAAGAGTAAATGAGTACATTCATTCACCTTTTTTTTGCAAATGTAAGCAAATCACTCTATGTGTTGGCTAAGCTGTTCGGCGTATATGTATCTCATATGTGGTTTCGGGCATCGCTGCAATCCGGGAAATATTACAGCCGACAAGCTTAGTTGACTGGGTTTGGTATAGTGTATCTTTTACTCGACTATTGCATTCTTTTCATGTTTTTCATTTTAGTTTTTATTTGTAAATATAAAAATTGTTATTATAGTTCTCATAGCATAGTTTTAATGTTGCACATTCAACGAACGGTTCATTTGCTATTCAAGTAACCTCTGGTAGTATTTTTTCTTTTTTTATTTTTTTGTTTGTGCTATGTTATCCTTTTTACGCTAGTTTAATTATACAAGCAGCTTACTACTCGTATATGTGCAATGTCATGTATATTTTTTTTTCTACTCTACTTTTTCTCTTTAACTTCAATAAATATAGTATGTATGGTATGTATCTGTAAACATGTATCTGAAAGTTAACCATAATGTTAAAAAGTAGAGAAGCCTGTCTTCAACAATTTTTATACAACTCGTAGATTTCCTGTTACTTTCGTATTTATATAATTTTTTTATGTACATATTCAAATGTATCCCATATACTGAACTGTACATTTATAAATCGCGCACAAACTTCTTTGTATCTCAACTTTGTGAGCGTCTCAAATTATTCAAAAACATTTTAAATTTGAAATTTTTAAATTATTTTTGTTGACTATGCTGCCATTTCGCTGAACCCTTTCGAAACTGCTAGTGTCGTAAAAAACATAGTTAGTTCATAATCTCCTAGACAATGCGTTACTTGAGCCCGCTGGGTTTTTATTTTATTAGATATGTGATATCACATTCATTTCTTGCAATAAAATATATAAAATAATTGTTTCAAAATCTTCTTGATACGTCTTTAATCTAGATAGATTGAATCGGAAACTCTTCGAACACGTAAACATTTTTTAACCACCTTTTAAATATCAAGTTTTTAAGTATTCTTATATCAAAGATATGCCTTTTCCAAATGTTGACTTAGTGATCACCTTAATGCGCCTTTATCTAGTCTCTAGCCCTCTCCGTTACCGAGTTATAACAAAATTTTTAAAAGATTTTAGATCCCCAGATGGGTCTAAGTTTCGAATTTCAAAAAACAAAAAAGAATCACAAAAAAAAAAAAAAATATTTATTTTTAAATGCCCCATTCTATTTCAATTCTCTAGGTTTATTCATTCCTAAGATGAATCTGTGGTCAGCCCAAATAAAAAAAAAAAACAAGGAAAAACGTTAACTTCGGTGAAACCGATACAACCACAATTTTATTGAAAAACTGAAAAATTGGAACCCATGTAACCATATGTTATAGTGGACTGATCATTATCATATCAGTAGCATATTCATAGGAAGACAGTAGAAGTGATTATACCCAGATTGGATTGAATATATTGATAAATGGGAGCTATACCTAAAAATGGGTGTGACACATTAATTTTGATATTAGATAACATTAGAAGTGTTTTTACCCAATTTGTTGTAAATACATTATTATATAATAAATTTTTCATACAAAAAATCGAAAAAAAACAAGGGAAAACGTTTACTTCGGTGGAACCGAAGCTTAAATACCCGTCACACATGTTAAATAAATAATGTGTTATCATCAGTGACTTAGATAAAACTTCGAGATGGGATGGGAGGGACTCAATGGGTCAACTCGAATTTAGAGACATTGTTGGTACCAATTTTTAAGCTAAAAATACAGATATTCAGAAAAAGTTCGAAAATATTCGATAAGTTTGTATGGGGCCCAATGTCTAAAAATGGGCGTGGTTTCTTGGTTGGGATATTGGATGATATTAGAAGTATTTTTACCCAATTTGGAGTCAATACATTGCTAACTAATCACCATTTTCATACAAAAATTCGAAAATGGGCGGTTAGTTTGTATGGGGCATATATTTCAAAATGGGCGTGGTACATTTGTTTTAACATTGAATGGCTTCGGAAGTATTTTTACCCAATTTGGAGTGAGTATATACATAAATAATACCAATTTTCATATTAGAAATTGAAAATTTGCTGTCAGTTTGTAAGGGGCTATATCTAAAAATGGGCGTGGCACTTTAATATTCAAACTTGACCTGGTCGTTGCTTAAGTTTCAAATTTCAGCTAAGTATCTGCAGTAGTCTCCGAGTAAATCGCGTTGAAATAAACAGACAGACAGACGGACATGGCTAGATCGACTCGCCTCATCGAGCTGATCAAGAATATATACTTTATGGAGTCTACGACGTCTTCTTTAGTGCGTTCCAAACTTTCCTACAAACTGAATGTACCCGTTTACACTATGTGTAACGCGTATAAAAAAAGCGAAAGTATGAGTATGGTATATGTTAATGACATTTTCGCTGTAATTTGGTATTTCTCTCTGTTTTGTCTGGTTGAAGTAAGAATTGTATATTTCTTCTCAAATGTGAAGAGATATGTCCTGTAGTCTGTGATTGGTGGAGGACTTTGAATGTCCTTAAGTGACAGTTGCTGTTATTTCGCCAATATAATAATATCCATGTCTCTGAGATCTAGAAACAGTGTTCCACACCTTTTTTTCTTGGCTTAACAAAGGAAGTGACGCATTATACAATATTCTCGCCCTAATTCAATTTCCTATTCAGAATTACACTTAAACATTTTGACTAGAGGTAAATATTATGAACCCCCTTGAGAAACGTAAAAGCTTCTTTGCAAAAGCGGATTTTATTTCTCACAATATTAAGAATAATCTCTGCTAATGCGAAAATGTTTAATTACATTTTAAAGCAGGTCTTGCAACTTAATTAATATTTTATTTAACATCTTTTGAATAATGATCGCAACAATATTGTAAATGTGCACATTGTATCTAATTGTGATGCCAAGAAACTTAAATGCAAATACATATATGTATGTCTTCATATGTACGTATATAGACGAGCTTATTAAACACAAAATTAACACCGCAAGGTTATCCTTAAATTTTTTTTTGACATCCTTCCTTCGCTACTTTTGTGTGACGTGGCGCATGTTTTAATGAAACGCTCACGCGCGTATCTTGTGCAGGTATCAAAATATGTCTTGTAGTACTTAAGTCTGTGACAATTTTATGTCTTCCAATCATACAAGATTGCAAAATGTCTGCCGTACTTAGCCGTGTTTGCGTATTCATAAGGGACACGTTGCACAGTGATTTAAGATCTACGAAATGTCGTCGTTATTAAGCATAGCATGTTCGAGCGGTCACCGGGGCGTTTTTAGACATCGAAAAAGAATGTCGTCCTACGGGACTGACGGTCAATGAGAACAAGACGAAGTACTTGGTATCCACTCGCAGACAATCTGCACGAGTCAGACGGTCTTTGAGTACAGGGAACTTCAGCTTTGTGGCTGTAGAAAACTTTATCTATTTGGGCTCCGATGTAAACAACGACAACAGCATCAGTCAGGTTTCGGTAAGCGGTAAGATGCGAAGTAGAGTGCTGTCCAGAGAAACAAAAATTAAACACTACAAGACGCTGATATTGCCGGTCCTGATGTATGGCTCAAAAGCATGGGTCATGACAGAATCGGATAAGTCGGCGTTGGGCGTATTTGAGGAGTAAAGATCCTTCGAAGAATCTTTGGTCCAGTTAGGGTGGAACTTTAGATACATTTGCATCTTACAGATGCGAACTTTTTACCTTCCATAGAAAAAATTGACTATGTTGTTATAAAATAAAACCACAAATATACTGCCAATATTATTATAATGACGTCGAATATTTGCAAATCTGTATCTATCAAATTGTTAAGAGCTTCTTAGAATATTTCTATTAGCTACTAAACCACTGTCTTTGCTGTTTCTCATTCACTTGCACTTGGCCTCTCCGCTTGCGCACTTACTACATTAAATAGAAACCATTTATTTACTTACCTCCCAAAAAAGGCGAAAATCTTGTTGTTCAACTCGTAGCAGTTCGCAGGTTGTCTTTGTTAAAATTGTGCTGTCACGCGGTAAATCGTGCAGTATTGATTCGCCAAAGTTGCGCCCACGCCCAAATTATACAAAGTTGCCGGCGCCTAGAATGAGATTTTGAGAAAAGACGAAGAAGAAGTTTAACATTACACGTCAAAGTTTACTATGTGTGCGTGTGTGTGTGAGTGAGGTAAAGTTTAAATATTGTGTTAACTTTGTACACGAATTTATTTGTAACTCGATTCATTCGAAGCTTTTGAGTAGCGAAGTACTTCACAGTCTGTATTTGTACATACAAACACATATATATACAGCCATAGTCAAATGTTATTACACAACGAAATTTTTTTGCACACTCAACTTCCTTCCTTCTTCCTACTGTTGCTATTGATGTCAGACTATAATAAGATATGTCGTTGTAATCCTTAATCTATCCTGAATCGATCGATGTCTTATTGGAAAAGATAACGGTATATCGAACCGAGATTCAAGCGAATGAAGTAATGAGTAGCGGCCGTCAAAAGTTATTACACACATTTTTTTTTCCGTCAAAAGTAATTACACAAAACTCAAACTTGAATATCTTGGTCTCTATTGAGAAATCTTATAGTGTAGGTTGTAGGTCTCTTCGAGTAGAAGAAAACGGTATGCTTAGAATTCGGGGGACCCTTAGGGTCTGAATTTAGGGTCAATAAAGTTTGAGTTTTGTGTAATTACTTTTGACGGAAAAAATGTGTGTAATAACTTTTGACGGCCGCTACTCATTACTTCATTCGCTTGAATCTCGGTTCGATATACCGTTATCTTTTCCAATAAGACATCGATCGATTCAGGATAGATTAAGGATTACAACGACATATCTTATTATAGTCTGACATCAATAGCAACAGTAGGAAGAAGGAAGGAAGTTGAGTGTGCAAAAAAATTTCGTTGTGTAATAACATTTGACTATGGCTGTATTTGTGTATATGTGAGTTTGTATTTATTTGCGGTCGTGTTTATTTGTAACTGGTAGCACAATTAGCCGAAATTGTGGAGACCTTCCCAAAATTTGTATGCCTTTGCTACTGACTGTCTTAATTGTGTTTGTGGAATAGATTAGTGCAAATGTTTGCTATGATAATTTTGTTGCTTAATTTCTACAAAAATATTGTTTACAGGTGAATTCTAGATTTTGAAATGAAATATGCTAAGTAGAAATCGCTGAAAAAAATATCTCAATAAATAAAAAAAAAAATTTTTTTTTTTTTAAATAATAAATCCAAAAATATTTTTTATAAAGAAATGTTTTTTTTATTTAAAAAAAACCCGAAATTTTCCATTTGAAAATATTGTTGCATGAAGAAACATCATAAAAACCACAAACCTTAAAAAATATTTTAAAAAAAAAAATCATATAAAAACACACATAGCACTTTTGTGGGTTTCCTTGTATTTCCTGAGTTTATTTTTAGGTAAATTGCATGCAATTGAATTAAAAACTTTGTAATAAGACCACAAACAAAAGTTGTACGCACAATCATTTAAAAAAAAGAGTTGGAATTTATGTTTTTTTTTTTTATAATTGTTTTTGTACAAAAAGAAGCTCAAAAACTATCTGCGAAAAGCATTTAAGTGTGGTATGTGGTTATGCTTGGTTATACTTATTATCTGTTGGCAACTTCTTGACAAGCAATGCATCAAAAAATGAGGAAGAGGCTCAACAGCAACAACAACAAAAACAGTAAGTTGTACCAATAAAATATAATCAATTTAATGTGCACTTGAAGTAAAGTTTATGGGCAACATATAAAATCAGATGAACTACAAACGCAGCAGTTTACTAGTAGAAATATGTATATTCAAAAGTATCCACAAGATACATCTTGTATAAGTGTAAATAAAGATACGCTTGTTTAATTATATTCATGAGTTGTGCTTTCTACTATGTTATCAGTTAACTTAACCCAATTAATTTTTAAT
>JAEIFJ010001443.1:0-102390 GCA_018903435.1 Leucophenga varia | reverse complement strand
CGGTTCCATGGTACTCAACGAATTGCGTAATACACTGCAAAATCATTTTAAAGTGTGAAAATAAAGCTCTTCGGTTAGTACAATATCTTTTGTTCTAAAAAATAGCAAATTACCAAAGACAATATAAATATATTAAAATGAATAAGGACCATATAAACGAATACAGCATGAACAATTCAACATGGCTTTTCAATAATCTACTGCGAAAAGCCACTTGCTGTTATTTTACATTTATACACAATGTACTATCTCTTATATTTTTTTTACTAAATCTCTAGCAAAAGCATAAGAGATTTGAAACTGAATCAAAGAGATTCAAAGTATTCAACTCCCCCGATTGTATCAATTTTGTGAAAAATTGATTCACTTGTAGCATTTTGTTGTTTTATGGCGTTACTCATCTTAGTATATTTTTATATTGTCCTATTACAATTTAATTTTACTATATTTAATATTAATTATTATATTCTTTTCTAGTTGACTTCATTGCGCTGCGTGTGGCTGTCTTCTTTGCATTTTATTTAATTTAAAAAAAAAAAACCAAAAAAAAAAGCACTGTAAAATGTTTATACGTATTAAACTACTCAACACGTGGTGCAAAAATATGAACAAATGTTAAATAATTTAATTAATCTCAAACTATATTTTTATTTGTTTTTCTATTTATTAAACTTTTTTCGTAATAAAACATGCAAATTCCATATTGTTATGAATCATGAAAAAAAAAAACAAAGAAAGTGCAACGAAATTGTTTTAGAATAAATTTTTTTTTTATTTAAAATTCATTTTCTATTTAATGTTGCTCTGAAAACAAGAAAAGAAAATTGTAAAATATTATATTTCTGCATAAACACTAATTTTTAATAAAAATCAAATAATTGCATAATAAAGAGCCTTAAACATTGTAAAAAAAAAAAAAAAAAATATACAGAAAAGAAAATGTTAAAACACTTGTTGATCTGATCAATGATTGCTGAATCACATCAAGACAAAAATAAGCTTTAAACAATAATACATACTATATATATTTGACTTTATTTGACTTTAATTTCAATTTTATTTCTTTTAACGTTTGGCGCCACCAAAATTTTAGTTTTCTAATGTAATTAAATTGAAATTTTCTTAACACAAAAATAAATAATTAAAGAAATGTTTTGTAATGTATGAACAAAAATTGTAAATGATAAAAAGTTATATTGTATTTAAATAATTTGATTATTGTTGTTGAGATACATTTTGGAGTAACAAAGCATCAATGCAAATTTGTACAAGAAACTGCACTCGAGCCAACAAGCAAGATTCATATTAATTTATGAAGCGAGATGGTTCTTTTAATAACCATTTACTTTGACTATTTAAAATAAAAGATTAAAGTATTGTAAAAATTTGTTTGAGTGCAGAGTTCATGTTTTTTTTTTTTTTTTTTTTTTTTGCACTCTGCGGCTGAATAGGTTTCCAGTTTTACATATGTCAGATAGACTTCTATGTACTTGCTTCCATTTAGACTCTGAAATTATTATTTATTTACTAGTTCATACAATTAACCAAACATAAAACATATTGTATTTTGTATTTGTGTGTTACGAAGATTTCAATTTTATAATTTTTGATAATCGTATTAAATGTGCTAAGAAGAGCATAGGGTATAGCGTATATGTATATTTATGTATCATTGTATAGTCTCGCTAAAATGAAAACTTTTTATGTATTTGGGCTTTATGTGTTATTATTATTATTATCGTCGTCGTGTTTAAAAAAAAATAAATAAACAAATTAATGGCTTAAATTAAAAAAAAAAAAAAAAAAAAAAACAAATAAATAAATAACATGAAAAGAAAACAACAATTGTAATATTGATCGATGTTGTAAATCTGTTGCCTTTGTTCTCTTCGAGGCCTTTTTTCTCACTCAAAAAAAAAAAAAATAATAATAATAATAATAAATATAAATAAAGTAAATAAATAAAAAATTAAAATAGCAAACTATAACTAAAAATAATAAATTATATAAAACTAAAAGTTAAAAATTTTATAGCAATCAAATACGGCTTCAGGAAATAAAGTTCATCATTTAAAAATTGATAAAAAAAAAAATTTAAAAACTTTTTTTTTTTAATTTCAGTTTGAGACGTTCAGATTTTCAAAGATATTTATTTATTTATTTTTTTGTATTTTTTTATTTTCATTTATTTTTTTTTTTTTTTTATTTATTTATATATTATTTATTTATTTATTTATTTATTTATTTTTAAGTAAAAAAAATTGAAAAGTATTGAATATATGTGAAAGCGTCTAAGAAAAGTGTGTTAATGTACATCCGGAACTGTCGCTTTATACATTTTTTTTAGAAGCTTTAAGTGTAAAAAACAGTCTTAAAATAAAAATATTTTTTTATCTTATCGTTAATATCATTTTTTTTAGACGCGATCACATCTATAATCTATTAATTTTATAAGCCATTTTTTTTCTATCAAAACTATTTACTAAAATATAACTTTGTACTACCAAACGCTTCTTGTGTCTTGCTTACGCTTTATTTCTCTTTCTATTTAATGTTTGCTATCTTTTTTCTTATTCCATAAAAGCTTTTAGCATTTTTAAAAATATATAAAAGTAACTAAAACACTTTCGAAAAATTTTTATTAGGTTAAAATAAAAATAAAATAGAATTAAATGCAGCCAAGTTTCAACTTAATGCAAAAAATATAATATTGTACTAACTAAAATTAATCGAAGCATAGTAAGAAGTGTATATTAAGTTTGGTAAATTGTTTTTGTAACAGAGAAAAAAATCAGAGTCTATAAAATAATATATTTATCTAACAAAACTTATTAAGGGAATATTCTGGTTCGCGAGGCTGTTTATGGACCATTAAAAAAAATCTTATTTGATAAGGAAAACCAATATTTGATTGGAGTTTTTTTTTTTTATTCAATTACAAATTAATTGAAGTTAATAAAAGACATTTTTTTTACGAGGGCTGTTCAATAAGTTATGGGCCTTCAAAGTACGTGGTCCAAAAAAAATGTATAGTGCTGGCGGCCACGATTCCGTGTATTCCGGTTGTCCGAAATGAAAAGTAAAAATGTGGTTATAATCAGTATAGATGTAATTCTCGTTCGAACCTCGAAAAAATTTTTGCGATTTTTTTGGAAAAAATGGCGGCCATTTAAAAAAAAAAAAAAGATTTTTAACCATTTTTTTTTTTTTGCTTTTCTGTGTAGAGAAGAGGTTCGGACGAGAATGGTGACTATTCAGCGTCAATTGCAACTAGTTACATCAAAATCGGTCCAGAATTACGAGCGGCATCGTGGCTGCCAGTTCGAAAAACGTTGTTTCGAGAGAAACGCGTTTAAAGTTTGAAAGATATTTTTCTGCATTAAAAAAAAAAAATTAAATGAAAAATATAGAAATGCAGTTTTAGAATTTATGCGTCGATTGCACTTTGTTTCATTAAAATCGGTTCAGTAGAACCGGAGAAAAGTGACTCAAAATGGTTTAAAAAAAACGTGATTTGGAAAAAAAAAAAACAAAACACAAAATTTGGTAAGAAACCGATTTTTTAATGAAATTTTTATAGAAATGGAATGTATAAGTAAGCAGTTTTAAAATTTTGACAATTTTGAATCGATTGCAATTAGTTTCATCAAAATTGGTTCAGTAGAACATAATAAGCAATATAATTAGCAATCTCAAAGGTGCTAATCATGTTTAGTGAGCAAATCTCAATTTCGCGAAAACATTGGTTGACAAAAATGGCTTCGTAAGTATTTCGAATTTCAAAAAAATCCTTTTAGAGCGATATTCTCAAATATCCAAGCTATAAAAAAATGAAAAAAAACAAAAAAAATTTTTCTCGAACCAGAACACCCGTTTAAAGAAGTACTTCTAGACGAATCTGATTTTTTCAATTCAGTTTGACTTTGGCTATACTCTAAACTGCTTCAATTTTTGCACCATGGCTGCTTCAGAAAGTGTGCTATTAACTGCTCAAAACTAAAAACACCCAAAAAAAGGGGGAAAAACCAAAAAAGATTATAAGGATTGCAAGTAATGCACAAACTTAATATACGCTTTTCTGCTTAACATCCCAACACATCATTTAGTAAACTAAGTACATAGGTTTCCAAATCTTAAAAAGGGGAAAAAAAGGTGATCAAAAAAAAATTTTTTTTTATTTTGTGACACTTTGTAGGGTATTGTTATATTTGCCTAGTATAACTCTAATTTAATTGGTTTATTTTTATTTAGAACTTTTGTTTTTTTTTTAATAATTTTAATTTAGTTGAGCGATTATCGTAAATCAATTGACAACGATTCTGCCGAAATATTTTTACTATCTAAAATAAAAAACAAGGAAAAACGTTAACTTCGGTGGAACCGAAGCTTAAATACCCGCCACACGAATCTTTGAATAGTTTATGTGCGATCATCAGTGGCCCATACACATTTATAAATGTACTTTTTCATACAAAAGTTCGGGAATAATCGGTAAGTTTGTATGGGGGCTATACATAAAAATGGGCGTGGCATACTGGTTTTGGAACTGGATGATATAAGAGGTGTTTTATTCAATTTTGAGTGAATACATTCATAAAAAATACCTATTTTTATACAAAAATTCGAAATGGGCGGGTAAATTTGTATGGGGCTAAACCAAAAATGGGCGTGGCACGTTAGTTTTGACATTAGAAGACATTAGAAGTATTTTTACCCAATTTGGATTGAATACATTCATGAATAAAAGCTATTTTCATACAAATAACCTAAAAAAAAGGTAATTTTGTATGGGGCTATACCTAAAAATGGGCGTGGCACTTTCATTTCCATACTTGTTATAGTCGTTTGAGAGAAAAGCTTAAGTTCTAAATTTCAGCTTAATATCTTTTAAACTGACCAAATAAACTGCGAAGAAACAAACAGACGGACGGACGGACGGACGGACGGACAGACGGACATGGCTAGATCGATTCGTCTCGTCAAGCTGATCAAGAATATATATCTTTATGGGGTCTCCGATGCCTCCTTTAATGCGTTACAAACTTTCAGACAAACTGAATATACCCTTCACACTATGTGTGGCGGGTATAATAAAAAAAAATTAAAATAAAATATTGAAGAATAAAAAAATGTTACGTCAATGTTAAAAGCTATGAAAAAAAAAATAACAGAAATGTAGCCACGATGCGCAACTATTGTTAAAAAGAAAAATAATAAAGTAAAAAAGGTTATTGCTAAAATAAAATACATCAATTTAAATTTTTATAATTATAGAAAAAATGGTAAATCAATGAAAAAATATATAGAAATATATGTAAAATGAGACCAGGCCGTCCTACTATTCAAATTCGTTACTCAAAACCAAATCAATTATTTATTTTAGATAAAAACAAGAAAGAACGCTGAATGTTCGACATCCTGTACCCAAACTTTATGTGCCTAAAGTAAGGTTCTATTTTACTACCATACCTTATTGAATTGGATTTTCATACAGAAACTTAAAAAATCGGGAATATCTTTGTATGGGGGGCTTAACGTAAAATTTTGTTGAACCTACCCATATTGGTCTATATCATTGGGACTATCATAGGCACAATTTATACCAAATTTAGACTTTCTAGAATAAGGAACAATAACGTTTTTGGGCAAAAACACAAAATTTTGGAGTAGATACCTAAAATTTTGTTGGTCCTACCCATGTTGGGATATTTTATTGGGACTATTATAGACATAATTTATACTTAATTTGAACTTTCTAGAATAAAAAACAATGACGTTTTTATGCAAATACCCAAAAATTTGGGGTACATTTTTATGGGGGTACCCCTTAAAATCGGTCTAGAAAAAAACCGTTTGGAATTGAATATTTTAAGGCTCAGGAGAGTCTAAGTTTCAAATATGGTAGCCCTATCTCTAAAAGTCTCTGAGATAATCTCACTTATACGTCAGACAGCAGGTCAGACGGACAGACAGACATACATACCTAGTTCTACTCCCCTTTCAATGTTGATCAAGAATATTTAATATATACTTTATAGGGTCTATTTTGCCTCCTTTGGGTACAGGGTATAAAAATGTGCCGCTGCTTTCGGCCAACTGCAACGAAAACTTACAAATTCAACAAATATTTCTTAGCCTAAGCGGAATATGCTGTAAGCAGAGGTAATGATATCAATGATAACGATTCCGGTAAAACAAAACAAATAGTTTAGAAATAAAACTAAAATTATTTTCTCCATAGTACTGTGAGCACGGAGACCCTCAAAAGTGGCGAAAATGTGAAGCAAATAATTAATATTAATAATACGTCGTATAAGGTGGTTTTTTCAGATCGCTTATCACGAATATGAAGACAATTTTTCAAAATTCAAAATGGCGGATACAAAATGGCGTTTGATTTTTTCAAAAAATTAAAAGATTTTTATGAAACATCGTATATAGTGGTTCTTGTGGTCGCTGATCAATTTTTCATTCTTAATTGGCGGTAGACTTTTTAAAAAAATTGTAGACTTTTATCAAATTGCGTATAAGTGAATTTTTTTATATCCGTTTATATGTATATGTATATACATATATGTTTGGCCAGTTTATTGCAAATAGGGAGGGGGTTTTATAAGGGGCATAATGATAATGCCTTCTAAATGGCAACACGTTTGCGAACAAAACGGTGCATATTTGTCTTAAATCGGATAATTCTAAGTGATATGTTAAATAAAGCGTCAAAATTGGATCACAGATACGACATTACTTATTGAACAACCCTATATATAGATTGCGTGTAGCAACAGTGAGATTGAACAATAAGAGCTCTGTGATGCACTTACATATATGTTCTTGGCTGCACTCGCGCTACAATGAAAGTATCAATGTGTATATCCTAGACTGAGCGGTTCGGGTAAACCGCTTAACCACTTTCATGTCTGGAAATTGTAAACTGAATCTTAATATTCTCAGAATAATTAAAGCTAAATTGCGTTGCACTAAAAAATACAATACATACAATAAACTAAGCCAACGAATTAATAAAATTTAAAAAGTTAATAATAATAGTATAAATTGTGAATTTATTCACTAATATTAATTTAATTCATATTTAATACACACATTTTCATATTTTTTTCTTTGCTGCACATACATTCTAAGCATTTTAGTTGATAACGTATAAGGCGTGAGATATAACATACATGTACCATATACTAAAAATATATTTATATATATAGTACAACAACAATACAAAATAACATTTTAATTCTTTCTTTCTTTGAGTATGAAGAACGCTAATACTAGTACTAGTTTTGACATGACTTTTTAATCATGGCAGTCCATGCCTGTCGATTATCTGGATTTGAAATATGCGAACGCATCAGACACTGTCCCTGCGATACCAATTCAGCATATTGTGCTACAACTGGATCACGACCGCACGAAGCGACCGCAACAACGCTATCATGTTCATTAATATAGTATGCAACAAATTTAAGACTTTCCAGATCGCCATCGAAGACAACTTCCGAGTATTTGCCATGACCCGAATAACGTATGCCCTTATTGAAAAGCATCGTAAAGAAGAATGGCACTGCCTGAAGCTTCTTAGCACTGCCGCTCATATTCAATGCAGCAATGCGTCCATGATACTGTGCCAATTGATAATGCCCAATAGTGACACGTTCGTTGCCCAACGAATAGATATGCGCATTGGCAATATCACCACCAACGTATACATCTGGTACGTTAGATTGTAGGAAATCGGTGACATCAACTGAGCCATTTGCATTGACACGTACACCGGATTTTGCGAGAAAGCCTGTATTGAAAACCGAACCAGTGCCCATAATAAGTAAATCACACGGCAGCACTGTTTCGCCATCACTCAAGTGCACAGCAGTCACATTGCCGTCAGCATCACCATCGATTTGATTGATGCCGCTATTCAAAATCATCTTAACATTATTCTCCTCAAAGAGACGCAATATACGTTCGCCAATTTTATCACCTAGCACTGGTTTAAGCGGAAGATCTTCGCGACCGACAACGTGTACCTGGAATAGGGGAAAAAAAACAAAAACGTTAAAATCATTTATAATAACTCTGCCACAGCTACGTGTATGTACTTACGCTAGCCACTTTCTTAACCAGATAAGCTGCAGCTTCCAATGCTATAAAGCTTGCGCCCAAGCACACTACACGTGTCTCTGGCTTTAGCATAGCCGTGATAGCAGCACCATCTGCATGCTCACGCACTACCATGACATTCTTTAGGTTTGCACCTGGTATCGGTGGCTTAAAAGCGGAAAAGCCAGTTGCAATAAAAATTTTATCATATTTAATGGCATAATCATTTGAGCATAGCAGCGTCTTCTCTCCGGTATTCAGCGCAGTAGCCTCAACGCCCAGCAACACTTCAATATCGTAGTTTGCATAGAAAGCAGCATCACGGAATTGTATTTTATTCACATCAATATCCATCGTTTTCGATATCTTTACACGATCGTATGGTAGATGTGGCTCACGGCATACAAACACCAGACGTCCGGCGTAGCCTTGCTGACGCAGTGTCTCAACACAAACGGCACCCGATGGACCACCACCGACAACAATGAATGTACGCTCATCTTTTGGATTACGTTTAACCATATTCTTAATTCGTTTAGTCTTTTCCAAATCGGAGCGTTTGGCACGTATCAAGACATCACCATCATCCGCAATCTGTACATTATAGCATGGCAATGAATCCAAACCAGGAAAATCTTCAATGTCACCGGTATCGATATTGAAGCACGCACCGTGCCATGGACAACGTACACGTCCCTCACCCAATGTACCCGTATGCAGCGGTGCACCGTAATGCGTACACTTGGCGCCAATAGCGCGCAATATACCATCTTGCTTGACCAATAGAACGCGTGTATCTTCATCGAAATCTACCTGCTTCATATCATTATCGTCAATATCGCGTACATTACAAACTGACACCGGATCAGTGTACTCTTCCGTAATTGCGGTTGTTGCGGCTGAATCCATGCTGTCGCTGATGCTGCTGTTTTTTTTTTGCTATTTCTGCTTCTGACTCGCTTGTGGATTGATAAGAGCCGACAATGCCTAAAATAAATATTTAAAAAAAAAATAAGATATTTACACAAGTTTTTCTTTTTTTATTTTTTTTTTTTTGAAAAATTTTTCAAATAAAACTGGCTTTCTTGCTTAATTTATGACAGGAAAATTAATGCAGCTCAGCAGGTAAAAAAAAAATCAAAATCAAATCGCAGATGATGTGACACAGAGGCGCAGCGAGGGGGGCAAGCGCCACATTCGCACGGGTACCAAGATTTCGGGTGATACAAAACGTAACTTTGGAACATTTTTTTTCCATCTTTTTTTAAAACATTTTTTTAATTTTTTATTCTAAAATTTTTAATTGACCTCTACAATATTTTAAATCCAATCCATTTTTAGATAGAACTTCGAGATGGGTTGGGTGGGGCATCAATGATTTGATATAATTCAAGTTTATACACAATATTGGTTTTAAATTTTTAAGCTGAAAATACAGCTATAACAATAATTTTCTTATAATATCAGAAAATGAAAGGTTAGTTTATATAGGGCTATAGGTTATAATGGCAGATATCATAATGGTGGTCTGTCCTAAGGATGATATTAGATGTGTTTTTACCCAGTTTCAAGTGAATACATTCATAAATAATACCAATTTTTATACAAAAATTTGAAAATGGGCGGTAAAATTGTATGGGGCTATACCTCCGGAACGGGCGTGGTATTCTGCATAAAACATACAAACTACCTAGGACCGAGAAAAGTTTTAGCCATGCATCTGAATATACCCGTTTACACTATGTGTACCGGGTATAAAAAACAGCGTTGGTATATAAAACAGCTCATAGGATGCATGCGTTGATGTGTTCTTGAGTTTCTGTCATTTGAAATATTTCCATGCTCAGCATGCGTTTTTAGTAGGATCGTCAATATCACATGGTGCTATACTGTGATCTTAAAGAGCTGATTTCCTCTTTATGATCTCTTTTGGTTGGTTTTGAATCTCTACTAAAATTTAATGAAATAATGAATATAATTCACAAAAAGTTGAAACATCGTTTTAAAAATAAATAGAATATAAACACTACTAGTCGAAATAATCGGCGTTGCACGAGTGTCGCAAATAGTTCGTTTCGAATAGTTTTGTGACACCAAACTACAATTTCCAGCGTTCTCTTTTCCAATAAACCATACTTTTTCCGCTCCTTAATACCCAGTTTTTATATACCCTGTACCCCAAGGGTAAAAAGGTACATTAAGTTTGTGCAAATGTATGTAAAAAGCAAAAGGAGACATGATAGACCCTGTAAACTGCATATAAAGTATATTTTATAAAAAAATCATAACTCGAGAAAGGCTGAACCGATTTTGGATTTCAAAATTAACTAACCATCATCACTCCTCCCTGCACCATCTCCTGCAATTTTATGGCAATCGGTCGAGCCGTTCTTGAGTTATGGAATGACAATCAAAATGTACACTTCTTTTTATACATCGTTTTTTTTTTTTTTTTTCAATGTAGTTTAAACTAATTGTGAATTATATTCATTATGTCATTGATTTTTAGAAGAGATTTAAAAACGACACAAAGGGATTTTGTCCGTTTTTTATATTTTCAGCGATTCTTTAATCTTCTGGAATTAAAAATTCCTACTAGTTTTCAGTATTTATTGAACAAAGCTTACATAAAATGTTTACATTCAGATTTCTGTAGTTTTTATACGTTTCATTATGAATTAACTTAAATTAAGTAATCTAATTAATTTTAATTAAATTGAAAACACAAAACGAAGAGAAGAAACAGGTTGAACTTGAAACATGGTTAAAAGTTTTGTTACTGTATTTCGTGGTTTGTTCTGAAGAATTAGTGTTCTTCTACGATTTCTAGTTATGGGAATGGATTTGTTTTCGTAATAACTCAAAGCATTAGTTTTCGTAGAAATTTTTCAGTTAGACGTTATTTTTTTTTGCTTTTTTTTTTTAAGATGACCCAGACGCCAAAAATCTACGCTACGCCACTGATGTGACAAGAAGAAAGTGATATGTTAAAAAAACAAAACCTACAACAAACGCAAGCGCAACTCGATCAGTATTCGAAATGATTTTGAAACGTAAACAACAAATTTTCTTATGCATTTTGGATTTTGTTGTTGACAATCTTTGATTGTCAAGCACGACCTCAGCTACAAATAGAAACTGATCCGAATCATATAATTCATTTTAATGCTGCTGCGGCTTATAATGCTAAAGAATTCGATGAAATTGCGCGACAACAATTTCATTTACAGCGACAAATTTTACGTGTTTCCGAATCAACCACAACGGAGCGTAGTAATATTAATAATTCAGTGCCATTTATCGATTTGGATGAAGATTTCGATAAATTACAACGTAAATTGGATGCACTTAAAACACAAATTGAATTATTGGAATTACCTTTCGATAATCATGGAATGCAGAGCAGCAGCAGTAGCAGTAGCAGCAGTAGTAAATCACGATGGACGAACTTTTTTAAACGTCAAAACATAGAAAATACAGAAGAATCTGAACATGCGCGCAGCACCAATGGAGTTCGAGTCATGCTGCTGGTGCTGAGTATCCTAAACAACAGCGTACTACGTTCTTGGGACGCATAATGTCATTTATACGTCCAAGTGGTGGCCCAAATAATTGGCCGTTGAATCGTTGGTCAAACGACATTGACGCTGCTACTGTAAGCAATGCAAATGTTGCTGCTGTTCATGATGCAAACGCAGCTACACAAATTGCCGATGAACTACTTTTACAATTGAGACGTCAACGGCTTTATTTAGATGATCTTATCAATCGCTTGGAGACTATAGCTGCACATCGTAGTTTAAGGAGTTCTTAAAAAGTTTGTGTTTGTGTTTTTGTTTTGTTACTTTCATTTGATATATCTAATAAAAAAATATTCTAAAGCGAATGCCAGCGAGTTTACAAATATCTTTCAACATTTTAAGGTTGTCTGCAAAAAGTAAGGCGAAAGTAAGGAGAATTTTCAATTTAAACGCTTAACGCGGGCTTAACATTTTGGGCTTGTTCTCTTTTTCTTGAGTTGGCAGGACTGTTAATAACATCTGGGCCAAATTTCATGTCAATGTCATTATCAGTAATATATGTATTTACGCTTGTGTTTACCAAACGATTTAATTGAGCAGATAAATGTCATCAAATTTTGTTTTTTGAATGGAATAAATGGAATAAAAATGTTGAAGAAGGCTTATGGGGACCGAGCTCTACCAAAATCCACAACATATGATTGGTATAAATTGTTCAAAGAAGGTTGAGAACGTGTTGAAGACGAAGAGCGCCCTGGTCGACCATTCAAAAAGTAAAAGAATTAGTGCTTGCAGACCGTCGATTAACAATAAGAGACGTTGCTGATGAAATTGGCATATCGAAAGGATCAATTAATACAGTTTTGGAACGATGTTTTGTGCCTCAAACGTGTCAAGTCTCGATTGGTACCAAAAATGGTGAATTTTCTTGAAAAACAGCGTCGATTCTTCTTGAATTTTTCGCCAAAAATGCAACCAATATTTTTCCGCAACCACCGTATTCGCCTGATTTGAATCCGTGTGACTTCTGGCTATTCCCAAAACTAAAGAGACCACTCCGGAGAACGCGTTTCGAGTCGATTTTGCAACACAAAAATTACACCGATGCAATGAAATATTTTAGTCACAGGCATATTTAGATTAAAGTTGAGTAAAATCTTTCAATGGAAACTGTTGTTAATTTGCATTTTACAAAGTTGCAAGGATTACAAGACCTTTTGAATAGCTTAAGTTATTTTGGAGTAGAAAATGTTTTTACCAGTTTTGTCACACATATCTTCAATCCAATCAAAAGAGATTACAAGATGTTACACACAAATCTATTTAGATAAGTTTCAAATCTCTGTTTTTGCTGAAGATTAAGTTTAACTGTTATTTGTCCATTTGCATACATTTATACGCCAACAGGTGGTGACAAATATTTATATTTCCGACTTTTATATTGTTTTCTTATCATTGCTTTTTAACATACCTATCGATTTTAATCTTGTGGACACTGTTGCTTGGGTTACGCCCAAAAATTCGAGCAATCGCCGCTTGCGTTAGGTTGGGATTTTCTTTGACGAGAGCCCTCAACTCATCATTTGGCGTTTCATTATTATTCACAGTTGTTTTAAAAAAATAAAAAATTTAATGACAGATATCTATCCGAAATCGTCTGTTACTATGTTATGTTAATATGAAAAACATTTACAACGGTCCGAACTAATTTCCGTATAAATTGAAACAATTTGTCCTGGAAATGGTTCCATTCCTCTTCTGAAATATTATCCGAAAAAATTAATGCACTACGACATTAGCTGTAACATGAAATGTTCGAAAATCCTTATGCCATTTCGAAAGACGAACCTACAAAGTATGAATCACCTGAGCTGCAGTATAACTAATTTAGGACAATCTTTACGAATTTCGACGGTGTGCGAACGGCAGTCTCGTTTCCATTCAGAATATCGACCCCTATTTGCGGTGGTTTTAATGATGCTGCATCATTGCTAAAAATTCACCGAAAGTTGTGAAAATAATCGTGTAAAAATATTTAAATCCATTTTTGGGACAATCTGATTTATTCAAAAAAAAAAAAAAAAAATAAAAAAAAAAATAAAAAATGCTGTCAAGATAGAAAGACAGATAGATAAAAGTGACTTTGGAACAGTCCCAAGCAAGTAGCACAAGAAGCGCCGTTTTGATGTCACCTAATCTCGTAGAAGCGATCTTATGCCCAGAGCTAGAAATGACTCATCATAACCAGCCTGTGTAGTTAAGGAAAATGCGAAGTTCTAGGAGGCACGTATTGGACAGTTCACCTAGCGAGTTGAGCTGCCCAAGTAACCGCATTCATTCTGTGTGATCTAAGTGCGGGACAGGTGCATAGAAAGTGCTCCAGCGTTTCTGTTGCATCCTCTTCTTTGCAACTTTTGCAATGCCTGTTGAATAGGATTCCTAGTCTGACCGCATGCTCCCCGATGGATCAGTGTCCCGTTAAGGTAGCTGTTAGTCTAGCGAGGTCTTTACGCAATTTTTTTTAACAGTTTGAGCGTTATGCATCTAACTTAGGCCAGATCATTATAGCTTTCCTGTAGCTGTTCAGATTTCACCATTTATTATAGGCCAAATTGGCGAAGTGGTTGCTAATGGCAGAGATTGGGGTCTCTACCTGAATCGGTTGGAAGGCGCTAGCTTATACCTCCTTTGGCAGTAGGTCTGACTAGAGCTTTTACGAAAACCTAGAGCTTTTATCGTGTCCGAGAATATGAACACCGATCTGTCGCGGACATTCAGCTCTACAAGCAGCTCACAAGCTGCAACTACTATATCGTATAACCCTCTTTGAAAAACACGCAGACCCGGGAGGCGAAAAGATTTCGCAACACCCAGGTCCTGTGAGTATATTCCACACACGCAGCCATCGTTGTGTAGATTGACAGATCGACCTTGCATCCCAAAGACCAGCATCCCAGTGCTGCCTAGAGGTCAGAGATGTCCTAAAAGATTTATTAAGATCTGGGGAGACAGAAAGTCCGTTGTCGAGCCATGAGGCCTGGTCTCTCACAGGCAGTGGTACAGAAAGCAGAAATAAGAGACTCTGTGTTTATTTTCGGTCTTTTTATTTTAATATTCTCACACTATCTGTGGATTATATTAAATAAATACTTTTATTGCTCTATTGATTTTAGAAAAATGTGTTTAGTTTTCAAACTTACATAGATGGCGCTCTTAGCTGCTAAGATATGGTTCTGATGTCTTAGATATTATTTGACATACTGTTTGTAAAACGTTCTGATTTTGAGTATTTTTAGGCTTTGCTGTACCCGAATATAAAAATAAGCCTTTGGTCTTGTAAATATTAACTGACTGCGCTTCAATCATTAATATTTTCTTTATTCAACAAATACTTTTCTACGAAAATCAAACCATTTGCATGTCTCCACACAAACTTAGTGCGCGCTGTTTAACAGTAAATGTTAGTATTTTTAGATAAAATTAAATAAAAATTAATGATTATCAAATATTTGGCATTATTTCGTGCGTTTATCGTTGAAAGAAAAATACAATAATAATTACTAACTTTCAATCAATTTATTCGTAAGCTGTCAGGTGACAAGGGAAGTATATTTACAGGTCCAGGAGACCAACTATGGGAAGGTTATGCAAAATACTCAAGAAAGCATTTTTTAAAATATTATTTTATAATGTGGTTATTCAATTTGTTTATAGATATTTTTTTCTTGTTTTGTGCTTAATTTTTTTAATTTTGTTTTAATAAGAAATTTTGTAGATTTGAGGCCGACACACCTGGTGATTTTACCAGCAGCGACAAAGCGATGGATTAGTCATAAACATGTTTCAGACTGGTGAAGTTCTTGTTAAATTTTTTTAAACTATTTTGAACTATTTGAGTGAATGTTGCTTTAAAAAGTAAAAAAATAAAACGAGTTTTACTTACCTCAATAATCATGAATGCCACTCTAAAGGGCGTTTTAAACAACAAAGAAATGACCACAAAACTGATGAACTTGGTTAGATTAGTTAACATGAGTCCAACGTCTTTATGTGAAGAGTTTTTATATAATTAATATTCAATATATTTTTTTCTTGAAGAAAATTATTATCATTTTACTTTTCTCTCTTCTAAGAAGAAAGAAAACAAAAATCAATAAACATTTTAATAAAAAACAAGAAAAAAGCAGTTGCTCATGGGTAGAACTTCGAAGCATAAATACACTACACACGAATCCTTAAAGGTTTACAGAGTAACCATCAGTGGTCCCCCAAGTTTACACACAATATTAATTTAAATTTTGAGCTAAAAATACAGAATTATATTATAACAACATATTTTCGAATATGTCTTGGAAGTATGTTGTGGTAGTTCTTATCGGAAAAGCATGAAAATGGGTGAAACTTTTTCATGTGATATTGGAAGAGTTTTAACTTAATAAGGAGTAAATACATGAATAAATAATAACCATTTTCATACAAAAAATCGAAAATGGTCCGGAAAGTTCATGGGGCTATACCAAAAATGGGCGACGGCACATCCTGATTTGACATTAAAAGCGTTTTTACTAAATTGAATTGAATATAATGCATAAATAATTAGTTTTTTTTACAAAAATCGCAAAAATCGGAAAAAACGGAAAGTTTATATGGGGACTATGCTCAAAGGGGCGTGGCATTTTGGTTTTTAAACTGGATGACAAAAGAAATGTTTTGGCTAGATCGATTCGTCTCGTCGAGCGATCGAGAATATATACTTTATGGGGTCAAACGTCCTCCTTTAATACGTTACAAACTTTCGAACGTAGAATTTACCCTTCATTATGTGAGCGGGTATAAAAAACCGGTTGCTGCATCATATTTTATTATTTATTTTGAAAAGACAACAGACAACGCATTTTGGAGAATCATGAATTTGGAAATGTTTTAAATTATTTCTAAGTATTTGCAAACATTTGCACTAACAAACTGGAACAAATTATTATTCAAATAAACAAAAAATAAAAAAAAAAAATAATTTGCACAATTATTGAAATAACATTATTTTATTGCCAGGGCTGCAGGTGTTTATATTTTTGGGGGCATGATCAACTTAAGTGTGTGATATTATAATATTAGTGAGTTTTTGTAAGTGTGTATTTGTAGAGGGCATGGTCAAAAGTATCTTTTGCCACGATTTTTCGAATGCAACTTTATCAGGTGGTGTCTCTAGGTTTGCTAATTCCAAAAAAAAAAAAGAAAATAGGTCCAAAAAATTCTAAATCCGTTGGCTTACCAAAAATGTTCCTTCTTTTAAGTGCTACTTTCAGAATCTAAGTCTGCACATTCCAAAGATATAACTTTTCCGGTTTTAAGGCTCCAAAGTCAAATCTTTAAGTGTTCATAGGTCCTCAGTTCCAATTTACCAAAAACCTGAACTAAAAAGTTGTTAGAACATGTCTTTTCAAATGTGCCCATCTTAGTCCTTTCCGGTACAAAAGTGTTAAAAAACTTTCAGTTTGATCGATGGAATTAATTTTACTCAATTTACTGTTTGAATTGGTTATTTTTCCTACAGCTGAAAATGAACGGCAGGTTTGTTTGGGTCCTAAGCTCTAATGCTCGACACATTGGTTTTGATATTGAACGACATAAGTGTTTTTACCAGAATTAATAAATTTTTTACAAACAAAACCTATTTTCCACAAAATTCAATCAGGTATGGAAGGTTTGTATGGGGGTTAAACTAAATGGACGTGGCACCTTTTTTTTAACACTGGATGACATAAGAGATCTTTACTTAATTTGGAATGGATATATTCATAAATAATAACTTTTTTTCATACAGAAATTTGAAAATGGACGGAAATTTATGTAGATCTCATCTTCCTAAAATGGGCAAGTGGCACCTGCATGACTGACATAAGCTTCCTAGAACCAAAAAAAAGCTTAAGTTTAAAATTTTGGGGTCAATATCTTAACAACATTCTGAATAAACGCATCGCAACAGACAGACGGACGTCTCATCGATGATTTTGATTCTCCTTTAATGCGTTACAAACTTCGGCCAAGAAATGAATATGCCCGTTTACACTATATCTAACAGGTTTACTGCGTGATAAGTTTGAATAAAAAAGCAAAAACACGTTCTTGAAGATTATTGAGCCAATTAAAAATTTAACACGGCATAAGGCTCTGAAGTGAAGCGTGAAGCACGAAAGAGATATTTAAGAAGACAGTAATGAGCGGACCGTTTTGAAATAAATTCGCTTGTCAATGTTCTGATATAAGACACTGATATCTAAACCATCACCCTGCACAAACTTAGGTAAAAATGGAGCCAAAAAAGCATCGTTTATTTATATAGTTAAATATTTAATATTGTAGAATTAATCTATGCTAGTTAAGTTAATCTAAACAATTTAAAAAAAAAAAAAGTATGATAAACTTGTTGACCTTGAAAATTAAAAAGCGATGACAAATGCTAAACCACAAAAAATATTTAGTGAGTGAGTTCACCCAAAAGTATAACTCTAATCAAAATAAATTATTAGCAGGGGTCTAATGATTTTTAATAGCAAAAATAGGTGCGAGTATCAGAGAAATATTTACAAGTGAACGACTTCCACGTAACTTGAACTCACAGTTCGAATGAATCAAGTTTCTTCTTTTAAAATGTGAAATTGGTATTTTTTGTTAAGTGCAAAAGCTCAAATTTAAGGGTAGAAACCACCCCTAAAGTAATAAGCTTTGTGTAGGCACTCAATTCCGTGCAGATAGTTAAAGCAAGGTAGTCTAAGGGAACAGTTTTATGGGTTTTAGAAAACCTGTGAATATACTGCCGAGCTTAAAAAAAAAAAAGTCTTTCGAAGAAAAAGTTTTTTTAGTACTACCTAAATACCTACCCAATTGTTGCACCACAAAAAAATACGTTTGTCTCTATTATATTTCCATACTTTTAAAAGAAAAAAAACTTGATTCATTCAGTGAAGGTCCGTAGTCCGTATTGTACCTATTTTATGGTAACATCTAAGATATTTTAGATAATAGATAAGTTGACAAGGAATGGTACAACCACCGATATTCCTCAGGAAGAAGAAACATATCAAACGGGAAATAGTCTTGTTGGTATGTAGATATTCAGTGAATCATAAATATTAAATGCCAGCTCTTAAGAAAGTTAGGCTTGTGTAGTTTCCGGGTAGACCATTTCTGAACAATCTCATTGGTTCAGTGACCAGAACAAACTTGGTTTGAGTAGCTATAGGTTTGATCGACCTTGGTAATATCATATATGAATATATTCGCATCGTATGCAATCGACTAATTAAGAGCAGCAAGTTAGAAATTACGGCTTATTATCTTTAAATTATCGACATCATAAGTCCCCATGTGTTATGTATACAGAAAACATGATTAGATTACTTTGTTAAGTTGATCAAGGATATACGGCGAAGTTCAAGTTTTGTTTTATTACACCACCTGTTTTAACACAAACTTAATATATCCTTTTCACATACTTGTAGCAGGGTACAAAAAAAATAGAAGCACAAATGTTTTTATATTCACCCTTACTGCTATCGTTGTTGTTTATATTAATCAATTTTGTAACAATTACTACTAAACTGCACAATTTATTTTTAATTCTATTTATTCTTCTATTTTGTTGTAAGGTTACCTCAAAATATTGCAATTTTAACAAATAAAATATTTTAAGAATCACGTTTGACAGCTTTGAATGCCGTTTGAGCAATGAATAGAAATATGAAGAAAAGGGGTTTAAAAAAATTAAAGACAGAATTTTAGAGCAAGAATGTTTGCGGTGCAAACAAGTTAAGCAAAAGAATTGCCGACAAGAGTTGGTTCAGATAAATCGCGTGAAACAAGTTTTCGCTAATTCATGTTGAAAATACACACACACACAAACACAAAAGCATGTACATGCATACTTTACTTATATAATGAATGAGACAAAAAAACTTAAACAATGATGTCCAAAAGAACGAAGAGAATAACTCGATAGACAAAAATATAGTGCCTAGAACTAATATTAGCTTTATTGATGTTGGTGTTTGTTGTGAATATGGTTACATAGATACGAAAAACAACAAAAACCAATAACAATAACAATTACAACGACCCGCAATAACAAGTGTAGAAAATGTTGAATTTGCGTTGTAGCCAAGCTTTGAACCGCACAATAATGGAATCCATAACCAAATTTGTGGTAAAGGAAAAAAAATCAAACTTGCAAAAGAAGAGAAGAACACGTGATTTCCGTACTGAAAAGTTTTCAGGGAGGTTAGACAAGTAATTTTTCTTATCTCGCGGGCGTACAATTTCAACTTAGTTTTAAAAAAAGTAAGAAGCTCTCCCGCTCTCCTGGAAAAATGCAGATTTTTTTTAAAAAAAATATTTGTTCATAGAATAATGTTTATGAACCAACAGAAAGAAAGTTGAAGGGAAAAGTGTAATAGGACTATCATCTCAATAATGGGCGTGAACTCGTTGCTTACAGTATGGATGACATAAGAAAGCGTTTTTACCCAAATTGGGTGAAAGGCCCGAATAATCATTACCATTCAAAATTTTGAAAATGGGCTGTAAGTTAGTAAGGGGCTATACCTAAAAAAGAGCGTGGCACTATCATTCTCGGACTATAACGAGTCGTTGCCGGAAAAAGCCAGAGTAAAGCGGGTTATATCATAAAACTCAGCACTGGCGATGAGTTGCATAGTCAAATAGACTGACAGACGGTTTACTATTTGTGATCCGTTGGCTCATCGCGCTGATCCGAAAAGACATATTACTGGCTTGGAGTAACTGCGACGGTCCTTAGTGCGCGTTTACAAACTTTTCAAATAAGCTGGATATACCTGTTTACACTATGTGTAACGGGTATAAAAATGTATGAAAAGTCAAAAACTTGGACTAAAATAAATTGGTCGATTAGAGCTAAGGGTTTGGAGATTTTCTTCCCACGATTAGTATGGGTATTACACTATAACAAATATGCTGTTTCTCAGAGCGAGTAATAAAAAGTGTTTAAACGAAAACCAGAATCCTTTTTCGGTAGGCTAGAAAGTGAGGATGAAAATAAATCTGGTATAGCTTCGGAGTGTTAATAGAAAGTCAGATTTCAAAGAGTTAGCCGAGGTGTCAATCTCTAACAGGGTTTTCGAGATAAATGATTTTAAATTGACAGGTCGGACATAGCTCCATTTCATGACTCGGTGCTGATCAAAGTCTGCCTGCTTCTTTCAACCGGTTCATCCCTTCTGCAAATTTGCCCATTAAATGGGTGTGTAATAAAGCGTGGGCAAAAAAAACATGGGATCCTAAAATTGGATCCACAAAACCAGTTTGACATGATGGTACCAATTTTCGTAGCCTGGACCTCTTATCAGCATGTATATGCCGCGAAAGGCTTTCTGAAATCAAATTTCGTAATAGATAAAGACTCGTGCCATCTTTTGGGTTACATATAAGGAGACATCATAGGCCCAATGAGAATTCTTGATGAAATAGAACTGCAAATGAATAATTAAATCCCACATCTATATATAGTTGACAACTTTTGAACTTGGATCCAGTACCCAAATTCAAAAAGTTTGAACCCACGACAGCGGGTCCCAGGGCTCAAAAACAGCGAAGGAAGATTAAAGCGGAAGCAGATCTACGTCTACAGAGAAGGTAATCCATACCACATATTATTCATTTCGGCGAGTCTATTCTAGACTAGAGTATTCCTATCCATGTCATTATAAACCTAAAAATATTTTAAGTATAAAAAAATAAAAAAAGTCAAAGTAGATCAGAGAAGGTGTCATGATTTCTGGGGTAATCTTCATGTCTAACATGAATGACTTGATTCTATTTATAATCTTCTATGTAAACACCATATTATTGAAGAATTCGAGACTATATGAATCTCCTAAAAAGTTGTGTTGGCAGTAAAAAAAAAAAGATAAATTTTGTATATTATCTTCGTAGTTTTTTTTTTTTTTATATTTCTTTTAAATCAACATTTTTTTTTAATTATTTTCTATATTATTTCGTGCGTTTATGGTTTAGACAAATTAAATAAATAAGTAATTCGAGAGCAACATAAGATCAAGTTTCAAAGTGATATGTTATGTGACTTTGGGCTCTCAGTTTTTTTTTTTAAGTAAAGTGCGGTGCTTATATTTTTAACAAATCGAAGCGCAGAACTTCTTGATAAAATGTTTAATAGTCAATATAAATAAACATGGTAAATCATAAATAAGATTTGATTTTGAATAGCAACAACTTAACATAATGCTAACACAATAATTTTACTAATAATAATAATATGAGTGTAAATGTCTATATTAACAAGGTTTAATTGCGATTAACTGTTTAACACTTTCCAAGCGATTTGTCGATGTGCATTTCGGAAGCGTTTGTGTGAAAAGTGAAGACGATATAAGGGAGTCTTTTTACGAAATGTTGATATGTCAGCTATAAGCTTGACTGCCCAAAGAGGTGACAAAAAAATTAATAATCATCATAAAAAAAGCATAATCCAGAAAGTTAGAAATTGATTTGTTGTGTTCGTGTATTAATTTGGTTTATAGAGCAAAATATTGTTTGTTGTTCTATTCTTTGTCATTCCGTGTGAAATCGACGATCAATCTGAAAATGATTACTTTTAAAATTCCCAAAAACATTTGTTTATCGATTTATCAATTTGGTATGAGATAACATAAGTGTTATCAGAAATACAGGCGATAACGTATGAATTGACCTAAAACTCGTCTTCTACATTTTAGATTCTTGAGCATTTAAAGACAAGAAGCACATGAATCAGTACCTGTAAGATTTCAGATAAGTGTAGGTACAAACAAAAAATGTAATCATGGGTAGGGAGGAACAACTTGTAGTTTCGGACACCCTGGAGATCAAATAATAAAAATTAATAAATTCTGAAAAATATTAAGAAAAATTCTTTGTACATCCACAACATCGTAAGAATATTGTTGTACTGTTTGAGCATCAAAAATATATATTTGTTTTATCGGATTATGGGTTCAGATTTTGAATTTGACCTGGGTTAATGAGTACAAAGATCTATTACATGTGTGCACGTATGCTGTACCCAGAAGGGTAAGAAAGGATACGATGTTTGAACTATGTAGAAGGAGGAATCCAAAAATAAAAACTCCTAACTAAACAAAAATACCCAAAAAAGCATAAAGACGACACTGAAACGCATGTAAAAAACCTGTTCAGAATAGCCCCACACATATATTTTTGCATAATTGAAATAATCGATACAAGAAATTTGCATTACAAACTATTTAAATATTTTCAAAACGACTCATTAATAGTTTATTTAAGAAAGGAAGTGAAAGTTCGGGAAGATTAGAAGAAGAGGGGGAAGGGGTAAAGGGGCGCTGGAAATTAAGTTTGAAAATTTACAATAATACGGTCCAAACTTTAAAATAAACATATACAGATATAAATATTTTTCTTGAAAAAAAATGAGAAAATATGGGGGGGGTAGGGGGCAAAAGGGAAGGGGCTCGATTCTTGAGTTGTAGGGGCTATAGATTCTTCTTAACAATTTCTATTTACATATGATAACATTAGAATTGTTTTTACCCAAAAGGGGGTCTGAGATGGCAGAAAGGTTGGGCTTTTAAAAATCGAAAGGAGACGAAGGTTGCATAAGACTAATACCCAAAAAGGGCGTGGCATCTTGGAAGTGTTGACATTATAGAAATGTACGATAACTACCTTTCAGGTAACTAATAATAGTCGAGTCTGTACAGCGTGCCGATGGTTCGAACACTTCTTCGGTTTAAATTTCTAGTTTCTAGTAAACAATGGTGTTGAGAATAGGCCCGTCTCTAATATGCTACAAAATCTCAATGCTTTGCTCGGGATCTTTTTCTTTATTTTACTGCAGAAAGTTACTGAGTTACAGTTCAGCTCAAAAAGTATGGTGAAAAAGAATAAATTCAGGGGTGTCAACAAAATGTATATAATTCACAATTAGTTTAAACTATATTAACAAAAATAATAAAACAAATCGGTATTTACTTATTTTTTAAATAATTTTTGAACTAATTTCAAGTTACATTCATTATACCCGCCACATATAGTGTGGACAGTATTTTCATTTTCGTAGACCATAAAAGTACATACATATTATGTGATCAGCAGGACTAGATGAGTCGATCTAGCTATGCCCGTCTGTCTGTTTATTTCATTGAATTTAAGAAGAGATTTGAAACTATTTGAAAGAGATTAAGTGTGACACCCTGATTATATTGTTTTATTCATATTTGCATGCAGTTTTTAATGCAATTCGAGAAATGTCGTGTCGTGTCGTATGGGAGTTATTTAAAAAAAAATCTTTTTTGACTTTGACTCTCTCTCCTTGGCTTACGCATTTCCCGTTGAATCGCGTTGTGCTGTTTTTTGTTGTATCCGTTTTTGTTGTTTTATATTCTTTACAGTTAACCGAGCGCATTATATGAAATTTTCTTTTGTTGTTTGCAATGAGTTTTCTTGTTGTTGTTGTTGCTGTTGTTTTGTGCAATTCGTGCTTCTGTTGTTGTATTTGTTGCAGCTTTGTTGATTTGATATAACCTTCTAATTTGTTATTTGCTGTTGTTGATGCGTTGGACCACCTGTTGAATAACTGTAAAATTAGTGTTTGCATTAACTCATTCAATTTTTTGTTTTTTTTTTATCTATTGTGAATGTACACATACACATACATACACAAACATACACATACATACAACTGACCTTGTCCAGTACTTTCATACGTTGCACGCTTAAAATGTGTTAACAGCAAATCGCTAACATGGCGTCTCGTTTGTTGTTTTAGCCTGGAAAAGAAAAAAAACAAATTAAATTTTATTAGTAAAAATTAAAGTTCAAAGATTTGTAGGTTTTTATATAAATATTTTATACGTACATAACCCTAATACTAAAAAAAAATAAATAAAATAATTATAGAAACCTTAATGCTAATCTTTATCTGAATATATAATATATTGATAAAATTTTGTTTGTACTTTTTGCAAAATTTTTTTTTTTTTTTTTTTTTTATTATTAACCAAATCTTTAGTGCTACCAATTAAGATAGCTGCGGAACCATGTGGTTTGTTACTTGGATGATGATCAGCTGAAATTAGATCGTAACTTCTTATTCGGAAGTGTGATAGATTATTAGAAAAAGAAAAAAAACGTAAATTATTTATCAGGAACTCGAGTGAGTTTTTCTAGATTAAAGCGACAAGAGGGGTCTCTTGGCGTCTTGTTCTATAAATACATTAATTTTTTTTCTACGCATTTGTCAATGAATATTTTTATTGCAAACACAAACGAAATTTTAATTAAACAATTGTTTTTTAAGTATAGGAATATTTTTAAGAGGGTCGTTCATATTTCACGTGATCGTTTTTTTTCCCCCGAGCCAACATTTTTTTTTTATCAGCTCAACATTAATTCCATTTTTTTGGACGTGATATTTGACTGAACTCGACTCGCTTATAAAGTTCTAAATTTTGATTCAAATCTATTTTTTCACAATTTTTCATGATTTCGATAACTTAACTGGCGAACTGATTAATATATCGGTCTTAGAATCGGAACGATAACGATTCGAACTCATTTTAAATGCAGATTTAAAATGTAGAAAGATCAAAAAGTAATCACATAGAAAAAATACAGATTGCATCTAAAAAAGACATTTATTAAAAATTATGAATTAAATATTTCACAATGCATAAAATTACTATAAACTAGCAGAGCGCAAGAAAATGTCCAAATAGTAAGAAAAAAATTAACTCAATTACTTCAGAAAAACAGATAAAGCTAATCGTTTATTTTTCAACAGGAAATAGTGTGCCAATCGATTAAGATCGAATAAAAGAAACAACAATAAAAATGCAGTTACCTTTCAAGCTTACTATCCAAACTATCCATAGTTATAATAATTTCTTTTTTTTTCAATGAAGACAAGCTGAGTCAAAATATGCTATGTAAGTCTGCCCGATGATTTAGGAGATTATAAGATTAACAGTTACAAAACTAAAGATTAAGATTCTGTAGAGCAATCCGGAGTTTACCAACTTCAAAAATTTTTTCAATCTACCATGAATGAAATAATATGAAATTTTTTTTAGATTTTCTTTTCTTGATATTACCAATAGAACGTCTCACCCATCGGCAATTTTGAAGTTCTTTCCTGAACCCGTGACATTTTCATAGTTGTCTACTTAAAAACGTCTATATTCTTTATTATTTAGACTTCTGTTGTGCTTGATTACATTTCCTTTTCTTTTTTTGAAATGAAACAAACTCCAAACACAAATAAAATCTATATATTGTATATAAAATAGTAAAAATATTCTATGTCCGCTATGAATTTTGAAACAATTCAAACGATGAGATCCAAACCGGTTTCATTCGAATGGCAACAATGCAAGTATAATTATAAACCAATAAAACAATGCCTGAGGCACTTTAGAGTTCATTTCCCATACAAAAATGTTTGAATTTTTTTGTATGTTTATACTAGGACCAAAAATATTACTACAATATGGTAGCACACGCCAAGTAGCCGCTAGTCACAAATAAAATTTTAAATATTTTTCATTTAACTAAAGAATTTTAAGTAGCGACATTTTAATATTGCGATAATAAATTTATTCCCAAACAGAACTGTACAATAAACATTCAAAGAATGCGATATAAATAAATTGATATGAACAATATTAACTTGGACAAAAATAATGGATGGTATTTTAGTGCGGCAGACCAGCTACATTAATTTGTTTAAAATTAAAACGTTTATCATGAAGTAATATTGTTTTATGTATCTGATCAATGAAATAACTACATACCTACAAACTAAAAAAAAAAAAAATAAATAAGAAAAACTTTAACTTCATTGGATCCGAAAATCCGAAATACCTGTCGCACGAAATTTCTTTGCAGACAGACAGACATATTTATTTACGATGCCTTCTTTAATGCGTTACAAATTAAACAACAAACTTATTATAGTCGTTCCCTTTTTTGTTTGACGGATATACAGAAGTAGGGCCCCAATCTAAATTTAGTACAAACTTGTTGCATTGAAAAATTGTCGTCGTCGTCATCTTTATACTTGGTATAAAATGTTATCGTACAAAGTACGTCAGTATTAAATACGATTCAGAAATAAACAAATGTATTGAATAACTTGTTTCGAAGAATTGTTACTTTTTTTATGGTTTTTAAATCAAGCGAATGCGGTTGCAATTGATTAATTTTATTACACAAACAACGTAGAAAGTTTAACAAATATTTTGAAATTATTTTATAAAAAAAAAGCATTCAAAGATTAGTAAACTATGGATGGATGGATGTATGGATGGAGTATAAATATATTATTCACTGTTTTCTTTTTTATTTATTTTTATTGCACATTAAGCGGGCGATATTTTTTGACTTCAGGTTCAAATGAACATTTTTAGTCTA
The DNA here is from genome assembly GCA_018903435.1 of Leucophenga varia. Taxonomy (NCBI): domain Eukaryota; kingdom Metazoa; phylum Arthropoda; class Insecta; order Diptera; family Drosophilidae; genus Leucophenga; species Leucophenga varia. The sequence continues at coordinate 75,277 of JAEIFJ010001443.1, read as the reverse complement.
TGTTCAATTTGTTTGCTAGAAATCTTCGGAGGACCAACCGTCGAAGTTTGTTCTTCAACATTTTATGTCCTAAAAAACCCAGATATCCAAACTAATACCATTCCTCAAAAATTCCAAGATTTCAAAAGACCTGTTCCTGAAATCCCTTCAAATATTATTGCAGTTTTTTGAAGTTAAATCAAAAGCAGTACAAAAAATATATAAAAAATGAATATTAAGAAGCAGAAAAATGATGATTCATTGGAAAAGTGGTCGCTGGGAAAAGCAGGTTGGTATCACAAAAATGTTTCAAAAGAACTACCCGAGTAAGGCCGGATATTTCGGCTAGTACTCTATAAAATCAAACGCATTTTCAATTGACTTAACAATATCTAAAACATTAAAAAAATAAATAAAGTAAATTCGAAGGTTCTTCTAACGATATAACAAAAAAAGCTTCAGAGTGCATAAAGTCCAAGGCGAAATATATTATAAATATACAAATTTTGACGTTCTCACAAGAACTGGTTTCTCATGCACCTATTTTTACGTATTTTGAGGCGTAGATTCTAAAAATGTTCTCGAAAACGATTCGTTGGAAAATTGTTTAATGGTCATTTTGGGAATCTAAGACCCAAAACACATAGAAATAGATGAATGAGAAACCAGCACTCGAGAGGAATAAGAAAATTTAAAAGATATACAACAGTTAAATCAGTACCATAACTTCATATATTGAAATATAATAAAAGAAAAACTATTAAAATTTAAAATTATTTTTTATTCTACGCCAATCAAGTAAACGAACTTTTGTTATTCCCACCGTAGATGTATGTGAGTGTGTGTGTGTGTGTGTGTGTGTGTATTTAAACGCTTTGAACTACATCATCAATTCAAGTTAAAATGCGTCAGGAAGCAAAAGAAAACAATAACTTTGTAAGAGTATAACATAAATTTTAATACGCTTCATTTGAGGCTTATTTTTGGAAATTCATTTCAACAAATATTTTCCACTCCGTTAAAAAATGAGCAGAATCGTTTAAGAAATAAAACGATTTCGAAATTATTCGAATAGTACGTTGTGAATGTCCGATTCTTAATGACTCATCCGTTGCAGAACTCTAGCAGACAGACGGACAGATTTAGATTAATTTATCATATCACTTAATGCGCCCTTCGAAGTTTAGTTTGTGCATTACAAACGTTCTCATAAAATTAATATACGCTTCAATATAGAACGAAAAACTGATGCTGATAATACAAATTCCCAGACGAGGAATTTTTTTTATTAAGAACAAAATATGAATAAATATGTGTTTGTTCGGTGTTGTTTTTTTAATATTTTATTGGGAATTTTTTGCATTTAATTAAAAATGATGTGTAATTTATTTAAATTATATTTTTGCACTTGTAAACAAATTAAATAATAAAATATTGTAAAAAAACATGTTTAGAGATTGATTCATTAAATATTCTTACTTAAAAAAAAAAAAACAAATAAAAAAAAAATAAAGTTAAGTAAGTTTAAATTTTACACACGCGCAACAAGTTTTGCAGAAAAAAAAAAAAAATAAATAAAATAAAATTCGTTGCACGTACTTCAAAATTAAATTTCGGCAAATTAAACGAAACCGAACGCTGTTCTTTAATATATATTTTTTTTTTGCTGGAATGCAATCCAGAAAGTGGTTTTGTTTAGTTTTTGTTTTGTTTGTTTTGAACTCGAGAATATTTTAGTTTGGAAACAGAAATAAATAGAAAACGTAATAAATCGAAGTGTTTGAACTGTTTTGGCCGAGCTACGAAACGCGTCTGAACAACAAACGCGTCGGCAGCGGCGATGGCGTTGCCAACGACGGCGTAGCGTAAGCTTTGCAATGGGTTAACTTTTTTTTTTTTATTAAACCGCAAAACTGCGCAGTTGACGTCGGCGACACACAGCTACAGTGAAAAAATTCATTATTGACTACAACACAAACTTCGACTGAACAGTGCACATTGTGTACGTTATAATTAGCTTTCACTGTAAAGTTGAGAGAAAAAAAAGCGAAATCAAATCACACAATCCATGGAGAGTTGCGTTGAGTAAAGTGGAATGTGAGTCAGTAGCGGACCATGAGTGACCTTGCGAGTTTGTGGCGTGTACCGGTTTCCAACAATGATGAAAGCATAAGCGGCGAAGTAGGTTGCACGTACGAATAAAGGAACAAGAGAGAGAGAGCGCATATTGTGAGTTAGTATTATATGGCGGCGTACTAAAGTGACCAACAACAATTGAAGCCATAATGAAACGCTTTAAGTTGACCTCAAATTCTAACGTTTCAACGTTTTTTTTTTAATTTTTTTTTTTAGCTATAAAAATAATGGAGATATTTTTTTTTAATACAATCTCCGTTCACTGTTAATGGTTAAGGACGTTCTTTATGACTTGTTCGCATTTTAATTTGAGGTTATTTGCAGTAAAAAAAAAAAGAAATTTATTTACAATGACTTAAATGAAATAAAAAAAGTAAATAATTAAATAAAAAAAAAATCTGGAATTCTTTAATTCATATGAACGAGGATAGTACTGTAAAGCTTTGACTTGTTTTTTGTTGCAAGGGCTGCAAACCACTAAAAATAGCCAGTGATTTGGTTCAGCGGTTCCTAATACCTTTGAACCACTGGTTCGGTTCATGAACGGTTTTTTTTTTGGTGTCGAACGAAAAATTTACCCTCACAAAAACTAATAAATTTTTTGCCTACTTGATATGGGATCGTACTTGGCGCTCCTTATAGATCCAACCGTGACATTAAGATGGATTGTTTTTTCCTCAAATGTGCTCATGGAGAAGTTAAAATATATTTTTTAATTTGCAGAGATTAACCTATGATCGAAATGAGGTAAATTTCCAACCACACAAGAAGGACTACTTAAAATTTATTGCCCACCACGATTCTATTGATTTTAACATTATCAAGTCTACGAGGACTTCTATTGACATATTCAATATTTCCGCATATACTTCGTCAGAAACACAAGCAAAATCTTAACTCTACTTTATAATTTCACAATATTAATATTAAGTTCTTTTAAGGAAATCATGAACCGGTTCGAACCGAACCACTCTTGACGCTTTGATTTTTGTTTCAAAACCATTTTCAATCAGAAGAGCTGGTTCGGTTAACGGTTCGGGGCAAACACTCAAAAATGCTGTGGTTCGGTTCAAAACCGATTTGTAGCTGTAGGTATTGGCCTGAAATTTAAAACTTAAGCTTTCTCAGCCCTAAAACCAAAATGCCACGCCTATTTTTTTTTACATAGCTCCCATAAAAATCGACTGCCCATTTTCGAGTTTTTGTATGAATCTAGTTATTAGTTATGAATTTACTCACATCCATTATTTGACTTTTTCAAGTTTTACATGTCTGATCAATTTTCCTCGTCGAGCGGATCAAGATTGGTCTAGTTTCTACGATGTCTGCAACCTTATAAATTCCTTTCTATGTTGCAAACTTTCCGACAAACTGATAATACCCGTTCACACTATCAGGGGTGACACCGAAAGCTCAGAGTTTTGGTGTAAATTGTCGAAAAATTACACTACTACACCGATACTTCGAGTGTTTTCATTAATTCCATAGGGTAACAAATTGTTTTAATATTTTTATTTTCTATACAAAAAATTAAAATTTCCCAAAAAAAATTGCCAAACTTAAAATAAAACCTGACAAGTCAATTTAAAATGTAAAGTGGTTTCGGTGTCACCCATATATGTGCTTATACCAACTTCGTTAAGGCATGTACCTATGGAGAATTACTATTGTTATCGATAAGCATACACTTAATCGCTATTAGTTTTATAAGTTCCGAATGATAATTGGTAAAAAAAAAAAAAAAAAATAAATATTGGCTAAAGTTGTAAGCGATGATACGTTTGCTGGCAGACAGACAGACAAACCTACGTTATCAGCGACACGTTCTACGATAAAGATGTTTTTAAATATTCTATTATAAATTTTTTGATAGCACTAAATCAGATACGAATATTTAAACGAAAATAAACGTAAAATGACCAAGTAATGACTTTGTTAGAATGGATTGCATAATTAATAAACAGATTAAAATCAAACATATTGTATGTATCACGCTTTACTGGAAGGTCTCCAAATTGATAAGGATTGTGTTACGCATAGCTTTATTTCGGAAAACCCGAGACGATCGAATTATAGATATAAGCAAGAATTCATTAACAGGTACAATAGTTTAGTTGTATCTCAAACTTTTATATGATTTTGTTGTATTCGTCTATCAGATTAAATCTTTCATTAGAGTTTTTTATTTTGAAAACCACAAAGAATGCAACAAAAACAAGAAAGAACTCTGCGAGAACGCGGAATACTTGTATGGGGGATATACACTGCTGGACATAATAATAGGTATGAAGACTCACATGTTTAAAATGTAGAGAAAATCTTTACTGTTTTGAGCAATGCTAACTTTTGCTAACAAGTTTGTCATTTTTTCATGCTAAGTGTACGAATTTGGTATTATTATTTAATATTTTTTAGGTGTTTCAACCATTTTAAATGTTTATTTCAGCTTAAGTGCAGTTGTAATCAAATTTTCAGTCAGTTAAATTGATTTAAAAATAAATGTCTTTCCTTCATCTCGAACCTTGCGAACAAATATTTTCTTCTTTTGCACTGAAATAAGGTCCAACCCCATGAAATATTATAGTAATATCATAATTAAACCATCATTTAGTTTAATTATCCTAAAATCTTACATTCATAGTCTATAAAACTCTTATAATTTAGACAGTATACAATGTGGTATATTTTCTTACGACCAGAAAGAATTTTTTAAGCCAAAATTAACAAGAAAGAACGCTGAAGTCGAGTATGCTCGACTGCAAGATACCCTGTACCCAATCTATATGTACCTTAAGTTAGGTTCTATTTGACTACCATACATCATTGAATTTAATTTTCATAGAAAAACTTAAAAAATCGGGTATATCTTTGATTGGGTTTATACCTAAAATTTTGTTGGGCCTACCCATATTGGTCTATTTCATTGGGACTATCATAATTTATACTAAATTTAAATTTCCAAGAATAAAAAAATTGTAAAAACCCAAAATTTTGGGATAAATTTGTATGGGGGCTATACCTAAAAATGGTTGGTCCTACCCATATTATGATATTTTATTGGGACTATCATAGACATAATTTATACTAAATTTAAATTTTCTAGAATAAAAAGCAATGACGTTTTTATGTAAAAACCCAAAATTTTGGGGTAAATTTGTATGGGGGCTATACCTAAAATTTTTTTAGTCCTATCCATATTGGGATATTTTATTGGGACTATCATAGACATAATTTTTACTAAATTTGAACTTCCTAGAATAAAAAACAGTGAAACAAAATTTTTGGGGTACATTTGTATGGGGGGTACCTCTTAAAATGGGTCTCGAGAAAAAACGTTTGTAAGTGCACACTTGACGGCCTAGGAGAGTCTAAGTTTCAATTTTGAAAGCTCTACCTCTTATAGTCTCCGAAATAATCGTTTTCATACGGCAGACAGCATGACAGACGGACGGACGGACAGACAGACAAAGCTAGTTCGACTCCCCTTCTAATGCTGATCAAGAATATATATACTTTATAGGGTCTATCTTGCCTCCTTCTGTCTGTTACATACATTCGCACAAACTTAATATACCCTTTTACCCTTTGGGTACAGGGTATAAAAATGTTAGCGTAGGTTTGTATATGGGTGGGGTTATAGAAAATTAGTTTTAAGTGAGCGCTTGACGGCTCGGGAGAGTTTAAGTTTCATAGATGATGGTTTTATTTCTTATAGTATTCGAGATAATCAGTCAGAGAGTAGGACGGACAGATAGGTACTGCTAGATCGACTCTTTTGTCAATGTTGATCAAGAATGTAAGTACAGTGTTTTCCAATAGGGCTAAAAGGATAGCGGCCATCTTGGATTTCCGAAATCTGATACATGTTGATTTTTGTGTTCAGTAAGTTATGCCATTTAATCATGAATAAGTATACGTTCTTACAACGTTTGGAAATGCTACTCAAAATTGGTGTGAGTTAAATCTACAAGTCGTTAATGAGGCACCATAACACCCTCGGAACCTCACTGTTTGGTGTACATTTTGGTATGGTGACATCATCGGGCCGTACTTTTTCAAAAATGATGTGGGGCGCACAGTTACTGTGAACGACTTTTTCTTTCCAAAAATGTATGAAATTGATGATGATGACGATGGTGCCACATGCCATACTGCCAACGTTACGATGGGTTTATTGCGTGAATAGTTCAGTGAGTCGATAATATCGCGAAATGGTCCTAACAACTGGCTACCTAGATCGTGTGATTTAGCACTATTGGAGCCACTATTGCTGCTAATAAAGCGGAAATGTTGCACCGAGTCATCAAAAATTGGAAGAAAAGTCGTAGTATATATCATCACTAACTAACTTCTAAACTAACCGAATGAAACTTATTGCAACAAATACGGACGGACAGACGTATCTAGATCAACTCTTCGCGAGCTGATCAAAAATAATATATTGTACCTTAATGTGTTGTAGACTGTTTCTGTGCATAACAAACTTTTCGACAAACTTATAATACCTTGAACATACTATGTGTGACGATTCTGAAAAGCGTTGCACGAACAGGCACTGAAAAGATTCGATTTCGAAAAATACTTTAACGCCGGAACCGATGTATTCATTCAAAATTGTAGTAATAACAATCGTAAAAGTATTTTAAATAAATAAAACAACAACAATTTGCTTTAAACATAAATTCTTTCATGGCAACTGAAACGCAAAAAGCTAACAAATTTACATATCTAAATAAAAAAAGAACCTGTTAGCACTTACATTTTGCTTAAATTATTTAAAATTTAAATTTGTTTTATTACTTTAGTACACGCAAAACTTGTTTGTTTAGTAATATTTTTATTTTTTGTTTTTCATGTTTGTTTCTTATAAAATTTTTTGATTGTTTTGGCCGGCGCGGCGTATGTGCTTATCAGCTGTTTATATTTTTGTTGAGTGTTGTAAAAAACTCGTTTAATACTAAACAAGTCGTATTCAGTGTTTGGCATTGTTTTTTGTTGCCAATGTTTTGATAACTGAAACACAGATGGCGCTCGGGGAAAAATAATTAAATTGAAACAAAGATGAACGTTAATTTTTGAAACTCAATCAAAGAAATACATAAAAGTTTGTTTTGTATATTGAGCGTGAAATTTGCTCAGTTGAAAAATGACAAATGGTTTATATTTGCCTAACAATACTTAATAAACGATCGTAAAGAAAACTAGAATATACCCCCATGCTCATGTAATCGTAAACATTTTGAGATTTTCTTTTTAAATCGGAATTTTGGTGCTCCGCTAATCGGAAAATATTTCCGATTCGAAATCGGCGCAGTTCGAGTCACAGAAATGAAAGGTAAATGTATGTCTATCTATTTCTATGTCCGCTGAGTCTCTAACCGGGTTCATTTGAAAGGCAAAAATGCAAGTATAATTATAGACCGTTTAAACAATACATTAGGCACATTCGGTTAATTTACGAAGTTTTTTCAAATATGTATAGTATTATTATTTATTTTTGTATGTTTTCATACTAGCCCGTTGCTAGTATTTGGTGACGTTGCAATTCAAAACAAAAAAGCACAAAAATGTCATCGAAAAGAACTGCAAATGCACAAAAAACAGCAGATGCGAAACCGGAAAGAGCCGAAAAAAACAGCCAAAACGTGTAGCACAAAACAGCTACTATCGATTATTTAAAAATGTTTTTTTTTTCTGTGATGTTTATAGAGTTTATTCTATACTTTTATTGATTATAAAGAGCAGAAAATTTAGTCAAAGCAAAAACAATTTACGATTTGGTAAGACCGATAACCTTTAAATTTGTAACCGATAGTATTTTTTGTCATGCACAATGCAAAGAAACGTTTGGGAAATGAAACATACACAAGTATTGTAAAATATATCAACTGAATACCAAATTGTTTCAGTGGAAGATTTACCAGTTTTCAGATTTCATTAATTCAGATTTTTTTTTTGGTTCCGATATTGTCTATTGTATTTTTTTTTCTTCTAAATTTTACCGTGGGTCCAGAACTTTTCCATGCCTTTATATATATACTAGCATGTACCCACGGCTTTGCTAGCGTTTTTTTTTTTTTTGCTTGTACTTGTCGTCTAAATTTCAATTGGTAAAAAATCTATTTTGGGTCCATCTATGCCTCACGTCAAATTTCGGAAATCCCTTGAACACGCCAAAAATATATTTTAACCATCTTTCAAATGCGTTCAGTCTCAAGTCTCTAAGCCCATTCATTCCAACGATATGAATATTCCGAATTCCAGGCCCCCAATTAGGACCCGGATCAAAAAATTTTGAAATCATGTTTTAAGGGTCAACTGAAATCTAAAAAAAAAAAAAACAAATTGGTCAATAAATCTATTTTACATCAACCTACGACCCCAGGCCCAAATTTTGGAAATCCCTTGAACACGCCTAAAATAATCTTTTAACCATTTTTCAAATGCGCCCAGTTTTAAGTATCTACGTCAATTCATTTCAAAGATATGGCTTTTTCTGTTTCTAGGCCTCCATTAGACCTTCGTTCAAAGTTTTCCAAGATCCCGCTTTAGTGCTCCTCTACTCAATGATATATTTATATGTACAGTAAAAAAAAATTTTATCTTTTTGCCTTTACCTTTAGGTCGATCCCCAGAAATCAGTCAGTCAGGTGAAAGAATTTTATATGAATAGATTAAGTATGACTTTGGAGACTAAAAATTAGAATCTGTGGTATCGTCTCTTATACATTACTACCACAAATTTTTGGGGTTTCGTTTGAAACCTATATTTTAATAATTTTTTTTAAAGTAATCCAAACTTTTATTGTACAAAATAGAAAACAGAAATCAGTTCGAAATTATTTGCTTAGCCAGCTAAATTTTTCAGCGTTATTGGAGCAAGCTGTACAGTAAATGTAAAAGGTTCATAGCGAACAGTTGCATAATAGCCATTTTGATCTGCCCTATAAACCACAACATAGGTTCCCCTCGCATCCGAGTGTCTCGTTTCGTAGCTACCCTGCACTACGAGCACAGCTTCATTTCCTATGCTAGCCGACGCTGCATCATGTTGAAGTGTTCCGATTTCTGTGCGCGTGCTACCATTTGGCAGATTTAGACTAAAAAAAAAAAGAAAAGAAGCTTTTTAGTTAAAAAAATAAAAAAAAATGGAAGGAAGGAAGCAGTTGAAATACTTTAATTGATAAGAATCATCTTTCGTTTGCAGCACAAAATGTTCTTGCGTAATTTTTGGCAAAAATAATTTCTCAGCAGCATGCGGCGTTGTTGGAGCAGCGTCAACACTGTTCCAGATTGACAGAATTGTCCATAATAAAAATGTGAACAGCTAAAAATTAAATTTGAGAAATTTATTGTAATATTTTTATTTAATTTTATTATTTTTTATTTAATAAAAATACTTTATACATACATTTCCCCGCATTATACACAATTTCGAAGCGTTTCACATTTGATTTTAAACTAAAATTAAGTTTGCTATTCTTCGAATTATGAGATGAGCTTCTATTCTGGTTTTTTTCTATTTTATTGTCTATTGTATCTTTTGTCTAAAGCTGGTTTCTTTTACACATTTAATTAATTTGTTTTTTTTTTGTTACTTTTGGTGAGCTTTTACTGAGGCTCAACAGTCCACAAATTCATTTTATAGAGCAAAAAAAATTTTTTTTGCGTTTTACGTTAACCGAAACAGGAGAAATCTTTTGTATAAAGTTTGAAATGTTTTGGTGAATAATTTTTAATCCTACCCGTTACACAAAGTGTAAACGGGTATATTCAATTTGTCCGAAAGTTTGCAACGCATTGAAGGAGACATCGGAGACCCCATAAAGTATATATATTATTGATCAGCTCGATGAGACGAATCGATTTAGCCATGTCCGTCTGTCTGTCCGTCTGTCCGTACGTCTATCCGTCTGTCCGTCCGTCTGTCTGTTGCGATGGCTGTTACAGGGAAAGTTTTAAAGATATTGACCTGAAATTTTAAACTTAAGCTTTTGTGCTTCTAGTTACTTTGTATATCAGAACCAAGGTGCCACGCTCATTTTTAGATATAGCCCCCATACAAACTTACCACTTTTTTCGACTTTTTGTATGAAAATAGTTATTATTTATGAATGCTTTTAGTACAATGTAGTGTAAAAATACTTCTAATGGCATCCAATATCAAAAAAATGTTGCCACGCCCATTTTCAGATATAGCCCCCATACAAACTTACAACTTTTTCGATTTGTTGTATGAAAATACGTATTATTTATGAGTATATTTAATCCAAATAGGGTAAGAACACTTTTTATGTCATCCAATGTAAAATCTAAGGCGCCACGCCCATTTTTATGTATAGCATCTATACAAACTTACCGTCCATTTTCGAGTTTTTATATGAAAACATTTATTATTTCTGAATGAATTCAATTAAATTTGGTAAAATCAATTCCAATGTCCACCTATGTGAACACTTTCGATATGGTAAGGATCGGGCAAATATAACATAAAGCCTCCATACAAATTTGACCAAATTCATCGTGAAATTTAATCTAAGCACCTGGTGAACATGTAAATTGTTAAAAGTGTTGTGTAACGGGTATTTCAGCTTCGGTTCCACCGAAGTTAACTTTTTTCCTTGTTTTTTTTGAAAATTTGTTTATTACATCTGTCGGAAAAATTAAAACACTGTTTTAAAGTCTCAAAGTAGAGGTAACAGGTCTGGTCGAGTAAAACGAAACTGCATACCTAGAAAATGCGGAACACCCCCAAAATCTGGATTTATGTTCAGAAAATTAGTTTTTCCCTCTATTTTTACTTATAGGTCAGTTAGTTACAAGCTGATTTTTTTTTAAATAAAGTTTTGAAAAGAAAAAACTTTGAGCTTTCGAAAATAAATTCGAACATTCAAAACTGCAAAAATTTGTAATCCTACTTGACTTTTTTTCCCCCGAAATAATGTAAAGCCAAATTTTCGGGTTTCAATTTTATTCCCAAAAAAAAAAAAAAACAAATTTCAAATAGCTGGGAAGTCTTAAAGTAGGTGTTGTAAATAGCTCTGGTCAAATAAAACAAAACTGCATATTTGTAATTGGCCAAAATCTGGACTTATGGTTAATAAATTATTTTTTCGCCTTTTTCACTTATGTGGCAATAACTCAGTAAACTACGAATCGAATTTTATTTTTTAACCAAGTTTTGGAAAGAGCATTAATTCGAACATTAATTCGAACATTAATTCGAACATTAATTCGAACATTAATTCGAACATTAATTCGAACATTAATTCGAACATTAATTCGAAAATTAATTCGAAAATTAATTCGAACATTATGTCATTTCAGATCCAATCTGTGTGAATTTTCAAGGCAAACGTAATTTTTATACCTGTTACACTAGTGTAAACAGGTATATTCAGTTTGTTGAAAGTTTGTAACGCATTAAAGGAGGCATCGTAGACCCTATAAAGTATATATATTCTTGATCACCTCGACGAGACGAATCGATTAAGCAATGTCCGTCTGTCCGTCCGTCCGTCCGTCTGTCTGTGTGTTGCTGCGCGATTTATTCGCTCAATTTTAAAGATATTGGGCTGAAATTTTAAACTTAAGTTTTTCTAGGTCCTGTGTAGTTTCTATGTTAAAATCAATGTGCCACGCCCACTTTTAGGTATAGCTCCCATACAAAAGTACAACATTTTTTCAAGTTCTTATATGAAAAAAATGTATTTATAAAGCGAATGGCTTCAAATATGGTTAAAATGTTTCTTATACCATGCCAAATCTTCAGTTTAAAATTGGTCCAAATCGGACCGCGAATTTCAAAATTTTTAAGAGTATATTTAATTTGTTTAGTATTTTGAAATAAAATTTAATACAAATGCTGCACACGAAGGTCTATCAACGTCAAATGATGTGTAACAGGTATATAAGCTTCGGTCCAACCGAAGTTAACTTTTTTCTTGTTTTTCTCCAAATTCTTCAACTTTATCGTTGTTCAGTTACATTATTTTATTTGAAAGCTACATCTATATTTTGTCAGAAAGTTTGTAACGCATTAAAGGAGACATCGTACCCCCTATAAAATATATAAATTCTTGATCACCACGACGAGACGAGTCGATCTAGTCATTTCCGTCTGTCTGCCTGTCCGTCTCTCGGTATTTATGCGTTTCATTCGCTTAGTTTTAAAGATATTAACCTGAAACTCGAAACTTAAGCTTTTCTCAGTCCTAAGCAGCTTAAGTGTTAAAAATCAAAGTGCCACGCCCATTTTAAAGGTATAGCCCCATACAAACTTACCGTTTTTTTCGATTTTTTTTTTGTATGAAAATAGTTATTATTTATGAATGAATTCACTTCAAATTGAATAAAAACTCTTCTAATGTCATTCAATGTCAAAATCAAAAATACCACGCCCATTTATAGGTATAGGCCCCATACGAATTTTCCGCCCATTTCTTTTTTTTGTGTGAAAATAGTAATTATTTATGAATATATTCACTCCAAATGGGGCAAAAACACTTCTTTGTTGAGAGGTAACGATTTTTCTTGTTTTTTTTTTTTGATTTCACATCATTTGAAAGATAATTCGTGACCATTTATGGGAATAGATCTATCAGAACCTAATTGACAAAATTTTTTTCTTAAAGCAATTTTTTGAAAAATACCACACATTTTTTTTACTACTTTACTTACGGCCACTTTTTCAATGTTGAACTAAGCACTAACTGGAAGTTAATTATGGGGAGTAACTGCCAGTTAGTGCTTAACTGGTCATTGAAATAATGGCCCTTAGAAGCTAAACATACTAAAAAATACCAGTTTTACCAAAAACCAAGCGGACATAGAAACATTTTTACAATTTTATATATGAAGCCCCTATTTACACTTGACTTAGAATTTGTGGCTCCATTATTATTTTTATAAAATTATTATAGCACGATTTCCACATGCCAACTACATAAGAAAAATATAGAAAAATCATTTAATTATTAATTTAATTTTGTACTTTAAAGCGTAAAATTGACATTGAAGTTTAATTAGGAAAAAATACAATATTTATTTTTTTTATATTAACTAAAAATCATTAAATTTGCAAAAAGCCAAACAATATCCGCATATCAATTATGTACTTAAATAAGCATGACTAATGGGTTTTTGCTTAAAATCGCTTTAAACAATTTTTTTTATTTTTTATTCTTAAAATCTTTTTAGTATATTATTTTTTTTTTTAATTTTAAAGCAGAACAGACAGACGGACATACGAAGAACATGTCTAAATCGATTCTTCTTAATGAGAGAAAGCCAGACAAATGAAAAGCGTAGCTAGATCGATTCTTTTTAATGAAAGACAGACGGACATACGAAGAACATGTCGATAAATCGATTCTTCTTATAGACGGACGGACAAAAGACGTACATCGATTATTTTTAATGACAGACGGACGGACAAAAATGTTCAGATCGAATTTAATACTCAAATGCAACGTACCATTTTTAGATTCATATTTTTACAACTCAACTTCTCTGAGCACTGCCGGGTATTTTGCCAAATGAGCTATTTTTTTTCAAAATGCGTTAATACAAATCTTGTATTTTATTTTATATGAATACAAAATACTTAGATAGGTCAGTAATTTTGGCATTGAAACATAAAAAAAAAACTGACCAACAGGTTTAGCTTCTCTACGATCTTTCGACTTAATGTGCTAATTTGTTTTTCGAGTTGTTCATTGGCAACGTACACTACTGAGCATTTGAAAAGATTCACTTATATTTTTATACAATATAAAAAAATTCTCAAGTTACAATATTCGTTTAGGCTAAGCTCCGAAACCACCCAACCGATTTCTATAAAATTTTGTAGATGTGTAAATTTTTGGTCCAACTTATTAGTTCGAGTATTTCGGTTAGTTTTTTATACCCGTTTTTCGGAAAGTTTGTAACGCATTAAAAACGACGTCATAGACCCCATAAAGTATATATATATTTTTGATCAGCTCTACATATATCGTTTGATTACTACGAAGAAGCCATTTAATTTAGCGGGATTATATATAGTTAAGTTAAGTTCATCCTTAAATTCCATTCTATCTATTACATAAACATTTTTTTTAATCGTGCGAATATTTTCAAAGATCACCTTCCTCTTAGTTGCTCCTCCATAACCTTTATGATTCCTGGACATCTGTTACCATGTTTTCCTGTTCATTCTTGTATAACGAGGCTCCTTGCTTATAACCTTCGGCCATACGCTTGATTTTATGGTTAAATCCTCGGCCCTCGTTTCTGCTACTCAACATCTCAATCTTCTCCACTTCACGCCTTTCCAGTTCTCTTTTCTTTCGTCTGATTAGGCGTTTTTCCTTTCAGCAGTAGCAAGGCGACATTCCTTATCGTACCATCTCTGGCTTCGAGGTTTAGTAAAGCCAATAACCTCTTTGGCTACCGTAGCTAATGAGTTTCAGATACGCTTCCACTGATCGTTTATACAGTCGAAGGCCGGAGGAATCTCTCGGAGTAGTTGGGAGATCCTTGTTGAGAAGGCAGCGGCGGTCTGCTGTGACTTTAACCTACCAATATGTAGCTTTCGTTGTATGGTAGCTCGTTTGGCGTGCGCTGTGCTGAGTTTAGTACTATCCTTGGCTAGAACAAGGTAATGGTCCGAGACGATGTTAGGAACTCTGTACGCTCGTACATTAAGCACGCTGGTAGAATGCCTGGCATTAATCACCACATGATCTATTTGGGTGTGGATACTTACTTGCCTTGTGAATCTTGAGATGTGGGAATCTGGTACTTCTTATGCTCATGTTTCTGCATGCAGCAAAGTCGATTAGCCTTTCTCCATTACTGTTGGTGGTGTCATGTAGGCTAAATCCTTATTGCGGGTTCGGACTTTCCAGGTGCACATCCGTATATCTTGATCCTTTTATCGTTTTCGGGTTTCGTCATGTTTTTTTTTTTTTTGCTCTAACAGTAGTTGGGGCCTCCAGAATCCTTGCCTCTGCTGCGGAATTATCCACGGATTGATGTTTACAACACTGTGTCTGCCACCTGCAGTACATCTGTTTAGACCAGCCATCATTCCATTGGGTACACTTTTTCCTGTGTGTGTTTCACCCGTTTATTTCGTTGTTATCCACCGACCAACCTCTCCTCGAGGAGTCGCTCTTTAGACGGTTTTTTCCCGCTGTGGTAGTATTCTTGACAGCTTGGCATCCACCAATTTGTAATTGAAAATTCTGACATGGAATTTGGATTCAGTGACCCCGAAAACCCCCGAGTAATAAATTTCAAGTAAATATATGAAGTTTTAAAAATATTTTTGACCCTCCCCCACTCCCTCAAAGGGCGTTTTCAACCCTTAAATTTTTTTTCTAGCTCAGTCAAATAACCGTAGTTTCGTTAAGATCTTTGAGTATCACTTTGGTCACTTTACTACTCAGTGTGAGTGTTGATCAATTGTTGCATTCGCTACTCGGTACAGTTTGTAATATTTTTCTTTATTTTTTAGTGTTTCTATTCAGCTGATCAGCAGCGTAAAACAATACAAAAGCTTGCTTATAAATTGTGATGACCTATTCATATTTTTAGTTACCGTCAATTTACAATAAATATTATTTTGGTTGAAGATCATCGTTATTCGCGCGCGTAGGTTCTTTATTTGTATCTGTTGTCTCTTTTTGCACACTTAAGATTTTTTTGTTTATATTTTTTTCAAATTAATTTTTATGTTAACATTAAAAACTTGTTTTGTTCCGGCGTGAAGTATGTCGTCGTCGTCGTCGTCATCATCTTATTCTGTAAACCCCAAGCAGCGATGAAAGTATCTTTTAGCCGTGTTTATTTTTATATACAATATAATTTGATTTGTTTGGGTTTATAGTTTTCTAATAGAAATCAGTGTTTTGAATGATGTCGCTGAGGCTGCATGTAGCTGTAAGATTTTGTATAAAAAAAAAAAGTTCGAATTTAAAATCAAACTTTTTTTATTTTATTTATTTTATTTTAGTTATTGGCCCTTGGGCTGCTTTTCAGGTTTGTCATTGGTCAACCTATTTCAGAGACAATAAAATCCACTCCGTTACCATTGAACGTGCTTGTGCCACGCATCAATAGCTTTGATTATGAGCTGCAATCGCAACAAAATCAATATCAGCTAAAGTAAGTTTAATTTTAAATGATTTTTTTTCGGTATTAATTTAAGTAAAATATTTTCAAAGTTTACGCGATTTATTTGGCAACAGTCGTCATGAAACTGTTGAATTACGTTCCACAAAAGATGCTGCTGGCAATGATGCTGCAACAGAACTTCATGTTTCTGGTAAATATGAAAATGTTTATCCTGGACAGGGCACCTTGGTGGTTATCTATGAGGCTGGCAAAAATGGTTATGTGGCCAAGTATGTCTATGAGGCCGGCATGCCACAACAATTCTTTCCGCAATTTGCCAGCGCAACATTTTTGAAAACTGCAGCCGGTTAAGTCAAACAATCACATTTTGTGTTTCATATTTATAAAAAATTTAGTAAAATTATACAATAGTTGTAAGTAAATGAAATATGTTTTTTTTGTTTTATTGTAATAACTTATAAGCAAAATAATAGCCATTTCCACTAGTGTTGATATTTGCGATGGCGTTAAACAGTTGCTTTCGATACATTTGTGGACAATATAAATTAAAAAAATATTTATTACTTGTCACAAGAATTTATTTATTAAAAGATTGTATCTATGGAAGGCAACACTTTAATGCTAATGCAAACACTAGTGGAAATGTGCTATAACAGACAATATTGTAGCCAAGCGATTTCATTGCTATCGAAATGAGAAAGATTTAATTCGAAAATTTAAAAAATTATGTTGTATCAGTTTTTAAGCAATGAATTAAAATTAAGATTTCTAACATATAAAAAAAGAATCTAAAAATCATTTTTTTCAGGGGCTTTGCGGGACCATTCAATATTATCCAAAAAAAAAAAAAATAAAAAACAAGGGTCTTATTTGCGATATAGAACTATCCTAGGGGAAGAGCGCATACAACTATTTTGGACTACCCTAATGTACATAAAAGTTTTTTTCGATATCCTTGGATTTTTTTTTTGTAGTTTAACTCATACAACGCATACAATCTACCCGCGGCTTTGCTCGCGTTTTTTTTTTTTTTTCTATTTGGTGGCTAAATATAAATTGTTCAAAAAATTTGGGTTCAAATTTTGGAATTCCCTTAACACGACTAACCATCATTCAAATACGGCAAGTTTCAAGTCTCTACGTCTATTCAATCCAAAGATATTACTTTTTTTCAAGGCCTCCATTAGGCCCAGGGTTAAAATTTTTTAAAATTCCGTCACCTGCTCACCTGTAATAAAAATAAAAAAAAGGTAAAAAGGTTCAAAAAATCTATATTTGGTCCACATATGGGTCCCAGGTCCAAATTCCGGAAATCCATTGAACACCTTAATCGACAAAAATGTTTTTTAACCATCTTTCAAATGAGCCCTGTTTCAAGTCTCTACGTCTATTCACTTCAAAGATATGGCTTTTCCAGTTTCAAGGCCCCCATTAGGCCCCGGGTCAAAATTTTCCAAAATCCCGTCTTGTTGCTCACCTGAATTCTAAAAAAACACAAACATAAATACATTTTTTTAACGTCTCTTTGTTCCAAATATATGCAAATCTTTATCTAGTGTGAGTGTTGATCAATTGTTGCATTCGCTACTCGGTACAGTTTGTAATATTTTTTCTTTATTTTTTAGTGTTTCTATTCAGCTGATCAGCAGCGTAAAACAATACAAAAAGCTTGCTTATAAATTGTGATGACCTATTCATATTTTTAGTTACCGTCAATTTACAATAAATATTATTTTGGTTGAAGATCATCGTTATTCGCGCGCGTAGGTTCTTTATTTGTATCTGTTGTCTCTTTTTGCACACTTAAGATTTTTTTTTTATATTTTTTTCAAATTAATTTTTATGTTAACATTAAAAACTTGTTTTGTTCCGGCGTGAAGTATGTCGTCGTCGTCGTCGTCATCATCTTATTCTGTAAACCCCAAGCAGCGATGAAAGTATCTTTTAGCCGTGTTTATTTTTATATACAATATAATTTGATTTGTTTGGGTTTATAGTTTTCTAATAGAAATCAGTGTTTTGAATGATGTCGCTGAGGCTGCATGTAGCTGTAAGATTTTGTATAAAAAAAAGTTCGAATTTAAAATCAAACTTTTTTTATTTTATTTATTTTATTTTAGTTATTGGCCCTTGGGCTGCTTTTCAGGTTTGTCATTGGTCAACCTATTTCAGAGACAATAAATCCACTCCGTTACCATTGAACGTGCTTGTGCCACGCATCAATAGCTTTGATTATGAGCTGCAATCGCAACAAAATCAATATCAGCTAAAGTAAGTTTAATTTTAAATGATTTTTTTTCGGTATTAATTTAAGTAAAATATTTTCAAAGTTTACGCGATTTATTTGGCAACAGTCGTCATGAAACTGTTGAATTACGTTCCACAAAAGATGCTGCTGGCAATGATGCTGCAACAGAACTTCATGTTTCTGGTAAATATGAAAATGTTTATCCTGGACAGGGCACCTTGGTGGTTATCTATGAGGCTGGCAAAAATGGTTATGTGGCCAAGTATGTCTATGAGGCCGGCATGCCACAACAATTCTTTCCGCAATTTGCCAGCGCAACATTTTTGAAAACTGCAGCCGGTTAAGTCAAACAATCACATTTTGTGTTTCATATTTATAAAAAATTTAGTAAAATTATACAATAGTTGTAAGTAAATGAAATATGTTTTTTTTGTTTTATTGTAATAACTTATAAGCAAAATAATAGCCATTTCCACTAGTGTTGATATTTGCGATGGCGTTAAACAGTTGCTTTCGATACATTTGTGGACAATATAAATTAAAAAATATTTATTACTTGTCACAAGAATTTATTTATTAAAAGATTGTATCTATGGAAGGCAACACTTTAATGCTAATGCAAACACTAGTGGAAATGTGCTATAACAGACAATATTGTAGCCAAGCGATTTCATTGCTATCGAAATGAGAAAGATTTAATTCGAAAATTTAAAAAATTATGTTGTATCAGTTTTTAAGCAATGAATTAAAATTAAGATTTCTAACATATAAAAAAGAATCTAAAAATCATTTTTTTCAGGGGCTTTGCGGGACCATTCAATATTATCCAAAAAAAAAAAAAAAAAACAAGGGTCTTATTTGCGATATAGAACTATCCTAGGGAAGAGCGCATACAACTATTTTGGACTACCCTAATGTACATAAAAGTTTTTTTTTCGATATCCTTGGATTTTTTTTTTGTAGTTTAACTCATACAACGCATACAATCTACCCGCGGCTTTGCTCGCGTTTTTTTTTCTATTTGGTGGCTAAATATAAATTGTTCAAAAAATTTGGGTTCAAATTTTGGAATTCCCTTAACACGACTAACCATCATTCAAATACGGCAAGTTTCAAGTCTCTACGTCTATTCAATCCAAAGATATTACTTTTTTTCAAGGCCTCCATTAGGCCCAGGGTTAAAATTTTTAAAATTCCGTCACCTGCTCACCTGTAATAAAAATAAAAAAAAAGGTAAAAAGGTTCAAAAAAATCTATATTTGGTCCACATATGGGTCCCAGGTCCAAATTCGGAAATCCATTGAACACCTTAATCGACAAAAATGTTTTTTAACCATCTTTCAAATGAGCCCTGTTTCAAGTCTCTACGTCTATTCACTTCAAAGATATGGCTTTTCCAGTTTCAAGGCCCCATTAGGCCCCGGGTCAAAATTTTCCAAAATCCCGTCTTGTTGCTCACCTGAATTCTAAAAAAAAACACAAACATAAATACATTTTTTAACGTCTCTTTGTTCCAAATATATGCAAAAATCTTTATCTAGTATAGATAAATAGAAAATTATTTCTATGTCCGCTATAGAATTTTAAACCATCAAGCCGATGAGTTCCAAACAGGTTTCATTTAAAGGTTCAATGCAACTATAATTATAGATCACTAAAACAGTGCAATAGGCGTATTCGGTTTGTTCATGAAGTCGATTTTCGATTTTTTCCATACAACAATTTTAACTTTTTGTATGTTGTGTTGGTCTCGCTGCAATAAAAAGAGAAACAGTGTATTTTTTAGTACTTTTTTGTATGTTTTTATACTTACCCTAACATATTTTGGTACAAAAATGTAACCGAAAAGAAGTGCAATTGCACGAAAAACAGCAGATGCGAAACGGAAAAGAGCCGAAAAACAGCCAAAGCTCCCGTACAACGTAGTAGTCCATGCCGGATATACGCTGGTACTACTTAAAAAGAGCTGCTGTCGATTATTTAGAAAAATGTTTAATTCATTATGTGATGTTTGTAGAGTTAAGTTTGTACTATTTAATATCACTGATACTGATTTCAAGTTTTAAACAATTGAAATCTTCTCATACCTAAACTAAAAGAGTAGAAAATTTGATCAAAGCAACAAGAGTTTGCGATGTGCAATGCAAAGAAACATTTTGGAAATGAAACATAAAATTTTCGATTGCTGGAACACGAATAATTTGAAATCGTACTGAATTTATTAAATAGTAAATCGTAACATTTTGCGATAACAGAAGCATGACAGTGTGTGGGAATTTCCACAGAAAGGTCAACCGCAGCTAAAAAATTCAAAGTCTATAAAAAGTATATTGTTTCTTATAAGGAGTCCATCAAATTGAACACCGGAAACGAAAATTTAAAAAATTAAACAAATTTGTGGCGTTTTTTCAAAGATTTCAATATTTTTGATATTTAAAAATAAATATATTTTTACAAGCTTGCCTGACTGACTAACATTGTAAAACAAATTGGATGTAAAAATATGGAATGGCAGTTTTTTTTGCTTGTTCTCACGGAAGGAGAGCCATTGATAAAGTTGGAGCCGTCATTAGAAGAAACGTCTAGCAAGTAACCCGATGCACTATCGTTTTATCAATGTGCAGAAAACAACATAAATGAAATTAAATTTTTTTTTTTTTAACAATCAAATTGAAAATTTGTCTCTTCATTATAAGTTGTTCCAAAAAGGGCAGGAAGTAAAAAATTTTCTAGGTATATCCCAGTTGCATACGTTTTGTTGCGATAGTCAACATGTACGTAAAAGTATCTAGGACTGATATTTCAGTAAAAAAATAAACTATAATTATCGTTTTATTTGAATAAGTTCTACATGTATATGATGAATATAGTATATTCAATATACTCTTTTTCGTTGTTCTTTATTGAAGATAATTATAATCATCTATACTAATATTATAAATATTTGTTTGTTTGAAATGAATAGGCTCCGAAAACTACTGGACCGATTTAAAAATTCTTTCACCATTGGCAAGCTACACTATTCCCAAGTGACATAGGCTTTGTTATTTTAGAAAATTTTGACCCGGGGCCTAATGGGGGCCTTGAAACTGGAAAAGCCATATCTTTGGAGTGAATAGACGTAGAGACTTGAAACAGGGCTCATTTGAAAGATGGGTAAAAAACATTTTTGGCGTTCAAGGTGTTCAAGGGATTCCCGGAATTTGAACCTGGGACCCATATGTGGACCCAATATAGATTTTTTTGACCAATTTTTTTTTTTTTTTTATAACAGGTGAGCACTTAGACGGGATTTTAGAAAATTTTTGACCCGGGGCTTAATGAAGGCATTGAAAAAAAAGTCATACATTTGGATTCAATAGACGTAGAGACTTGAAATTGAACGCATTTGAATTATAGTTTAGGGGATTTCCAAAATTTGAACCCAAATTTTTTTGATTAATTTATATTTAGCCATCAAATAGAAGAAAAAAAAAAAAAAAACGTGAGCAAAGCCGCGGGTACATGCTAGTTTATTAAATAGAAACAAGCAAGAACGTTAACTTCGGAAGCACCGAAGCTCAAATACCCGCCACACGAAATTTTATTCATTTTCTTGAAAAAATAAAAAATAGAAGGTGAGTTTGTATGTGACTATATGTTATAGTGGCCCAATCCTTGTCATATCGATAGAATATTCATAGGATAACAGAAGAAGTGATTTTACACAGATTGGAGTGAATATATCCATAAATAAGAACTATTTTCATACAAAATCTGAAAAATGGGCGCTTGGTTTGTATGGGGGCCATATCAAAAAAATGGGCGTGGCGCCTTTCTTTTGAATTTGGATGTCATTAGAAGTGCTTTTACCCATATTTGTAGTAAATACATTTACAAAAAATAACAATTTTCATACAAAAAATCGAAAAAATGGTAAGTTTGCATGGGGGCTATATCTAAAAATGGGCGTGGTACCTTTCTTCTGATATTGGATGGATGGATATTGGATTAAAAGTGTTTTTACCCGATTCGTAGTCAAAACATTCATAAACAATAACTATTTTCAAAATCAAAAAAAAATCAAAAAATGGTAAGTTTGTATGGGGGCTATATCTAAAAGTGGGCGTGGCACCTTGGTTCGGCCATACAAACTGCCTAGAAACACAAAAAGCTTAAGATTAAAGTTTCAGGTCAATATCTTTAAAACTTTCCGAGAAAAACGCCTTGCAACAGACAGACAGACAGACGGACATGGCTAGATCGATTCGTCTCGTCGAGCTGATCAATAATATCGTATATATACTTTATGGGGTCTCCGATGCCTCCTTTAATGCGTTACAAACTTTCCGACAAACTGATAATACCCTTCAAACTATGTGTGGCGGGTATAATAAAAACTTTTTTTAATATGTTTGAATCATTTAAAATACATTAGAAAGATACATGAATTCATAACATTTTAAAACTATTCGCATTAAAATATTCCCTCAAGTCTGTCAATGTTTGAACTGTTCGCCGCGAAACCGTCGCAACGAATCTTGGTTTCTTATAATTATCTTAAGAAGGGAACATTTGCCCAAAAGCATAATTAGCACTAATTATAGTGCTAATCAAGAGTTATAAGTTTTAACTTTTGTCAAAAAAAAAAATTAATTGGCATATGTGGAAATTCCCATGTATTGTATTTTTTTTCTTGTTACAAATTATTTTGTATGCATACCAAAGATACCTTCGGCAATTTTTGGTTTTTTTCTCCACAATCGACTCATAATGGTTTTCCCGATGTGATTTTGTGACTTTTTTAATAGTCAAATGTCAGAAGGTGTTAGATAAATAAAATTTGTTAGTTGGAAACCGTGCGATAATCACCGCGTTTGTTCCGATATGGTCCCGAAAAAATCCAACCAACGTTTTTGCTCCAAAGAAATGTACAGTGATGTTCGAAATAATAAGAACAACGCCAGTTAAAACTCAATTCGCCTCACTTAATTTTTCTTTTATTTCTTTAGCAGCTAAGGTTATAAGCTTTTTATGAACCTATTTATTTATTTTCTGCTTGTCCTTTTTTGCTGTTCGGGCAGGTTTGGTGGTTGAAGTCAAAAAATCAGCTGTTCGAAAAAATAAGAACAAAGAGAAAAAAAAAAAACAATCGTTAGTTAATGTTGACAGACTATAAAAACACATTTAGGCCCGTTCATTTAATAAGAAGTCGCTACCCCATTATTTTTTATGACTTCGATGCATCTGGACTTCAAGGAAGTTATCAGCGTGCGGCAACGAGATGTGGAATATTCTCCCAAGTATTTTTTGCTGCTTGCCATAAATCATCGGCTTAGCAGCTCGTAACCCTTTCTTCACATCTATCAAGAGGTGTTCTATTATATTGAGGTCCGGCGATTGTGCTGGCCACTCCAAAACATTGATTTTGTGGCTTCGGAACCACTCCTTTGCTCCTTTAGATGTGTGTTTCGGTGTCATTCTCTTGCTGCAAAAGGATACCGTAACGGTATTTCCTCTTCAGAGTAAGGTAACATAACACCTTCCAATATGTTGCCAACATAGAAGTTGTCATCCATATTACCCAAAATCTTTACCAGAGCTCCTACACCATTCCATGAAAAACAGCACCACAGCATCAGCCTAAGACCGCCGTGCTTAACGGTCTTATAAGTAAATTTAGAATTGAATTCCTGTTAAGGAGTGCACCACTGCACCACTTCTGTTTCGTCGGACCACAGTATGTTGCGCCAAACGGTGTCAGATTTGTTTCTGAACTTTTTGGCAAACTGAAGCCTGCAATTCAAATGCACGTTTTTCAAAAATGGTACTTGTCGTGGGCGACTTGCTTTAAAATTAGCTGCAATCAATCGTTTTCTAATTGTGGATGTGGCAATTGGTAGGTCCAACTCTTTATATATTGGGAAGAAATAAAGGGGGGGGGTTGTTTTCCATCAATTCGTCTCTCTTATATACTTTATATATCCAACTCTTTTGGTAACTCATACCATTGGAAACATCAAGTAAGTTTCTAATAAATGAAATCATTTTGCCTTCCTTAAGTAATTTTTTGATCAAATCTCTTTGTTTCACAGTGCAATGTTCGCGTCTTCCCGTTTTGAAGTGATTTTTATAGTTTTCGTTCGTAAAACTACTCCACACCGCTCCAAATAAGCAATTCTGTTACATTTGAACATGAATTTGGGGAAATCCCGGGCTTGTGATAAGTAAAAGTGCTGCCACATAGCTCTGTTCTTATTTTTACGAACAGTAGATTTCTGACTTCAAGCACCAAACTTGCCAGAACAAAAAAAAAAAAAAAAAAAGAAGAAACAAGCAAAAAATAAATAATTACGTTTATAAAAAGCTGTTAAAGGTTGAGAACGTGTTGAAGACGAAGAGCGCCCTGGTCGACCATCGACCTCAACGGACGATGCTCACATCCAAAAAGTAAAAGAATTAGTGCTTGCACACCGTCGATTAACTATGAGAGACATTGCTGATGAAACTGGCATATCGAAAGGATCAATTAATACAATTTTGGAAAGATGTTTTATGCCTCAAACGTGTCAAGTCTCGATTGGTACCAAAAATGGTAAATTTTCTTGAAAAACAGCGTCGATTCTTCGTGACTTTTTCTCCAAAAATGCAACCAATATCGTTCCGCAACCACCGTTTTCGCCTGATTTGGCTCCGTGTGACTTCTGGCTATTCCCAAAACTCAAGAGACCACTCCGGGGAACGCGTTTCGAGTTGATTGATGAGATAAAAGCTGAATCGAAGAAGGCGCTGATTCGAGGATTGGAATAAACGTGGGCATAAGTGTATTTTATCGGGAAGGGATTACTTTGAAGGGGATGAAATTGATTTACAAGGAAAAATAAAGATTTTTCAGTTTACAAACAAATTCACTGTAAAATGCCCACAGTAGTATTTTTATAATGAATTAATATTGAACTTTTTGTGTCACTTGTTGGTGGAAAAACAGTTTGATCCCTCGGATAGTAGGGTATTTCATAGTTCAGCAATTCCGACTACAGCGTTCTTTCTTCGCCAATAGTGCATTTTAGTTGTTTGTATTTATTTTAAGTTGACTAACTCTATTCACAAAATCATACTTAACCAACGTTTTTATATTTCTCTTTGTGTTTTCATTCAGAAATGAAGTATTATAAACTATTTTACGTTTCAATACACAATCAGCCTGAATGTATGCAACACTTTTTTTTCGAAGCAATGTCCGTTAATTTAAATAAAGGTTTTTGTAAATAAAATATGCTCAATAATGTGAGTGTATTTTTTTTAGATAACCTTAAAAAATATTTAAAAAATCATTAAATTAAGAAATTTTAGATAAAATACAAAAAAAAAAAACTCGTTAATTCGTTCGTTGATCTACCTCAAAGCAGGATTACAGAAGTTCTTGTAAAACTTTTTATTTTTGTTCGTTATTGCACTGCGAATGTGCGTGCGAACTGAAACAAAATCAAAGTGCTTTGCCCTTGTTTTGCTTGCTTCATTGCCGCTGTTGTGCTCTTTTTTTAGTGAACAATGACCTTGGCATTGACAATGACCTTTGTCGAGAGAGCTGTGACATCCTGTGTGAGTATTTATATCCTCCATGTCTGCGTGTGCAATAACAAAATAAAATAAAAAAACAAATGTAAGTAGCCGCATTTGTGTATTTTTGTTATTATTATTATTTTTTTTTCTCTTCATATGCGACGTAACGTTTATCCTTGTCTTCGTTCATTTGAGTCATTGACACTGTTAAATTGCATACTCTGCAAACAATTCCTGGACTGGATTATATGTATTAAAATTTAAAGGTATTGATTAACTTCGGTTAACAATGCATTCTTAGTGTTTAGTATTATATTTGCAGGGTATTATCTCTTCGGTGTAGTACAATATTAGTAGGGCACTGTAAAAAAATATTGTTTATCGATCTTTCATATTTCTCTTAAAGTACCCATTCCAAAGATAAGGCTTTTCCGGCTTTAAGGCCCCATTAGGCTTCAGATTAGGATTGTGTGTTTGATGAAGATTATTTAAATTTGTCGATTGTTACTGATTAATCACGATTAATAATAAAAAAAAAGTCAAAAAGAAAAATAGATCTAAGTTTTTTCTTTCCAAAACTGCTTTACAAATAAAAATCGGTTCGAAATTTATTGAATTATTGTCCGTGTTTGATGTTATACGTGTCTTCGGTCAGTTTTAAAGATTTTGACTTCAACCTAACAACTCGAAAAATTATCTACGCCATACGATACGTCAGCTAGCGGGGGTAAAAGGGTATATTAAGTTTGTGCAAACGTATGTAACAGACAAAAGGAGGCATGATAGATCTTATAAATTATATTAATTCTTGATCAGCATGGAAAGGGGAGTCGGACTAGCTAAGTACGTCTGCCCGTCCGTTCGTCTGCAATGCTATTTGCCTTACAAATAAGAATTTTCTCGTTTAGGTTTTCCCGCCATATAAATCTGACCAAAATTTTGGGCTTTAGCATAAAAACGTCATTGTTTCTTACTCGAAGTCTAAATTTAGTATGAATTGTACCTAAGATAGATAGATAGAAGTGACTTTGAGACGGTCCCAAGCAAGTAGCACATTAAGTGACCTTTTGGTGTCACCTAATCTCATAGAAGCGGCCTCATGCCCAGAGTTGACTTGTCATAATCAGCCTGTGCAGTTAAGGAAAGTGCGAAGTTTAGGGGGATAGGTATTGGACAGTTCACATAGCGAGTTGAGCTGCTATTTCCCAAGTAACCGCATTCTATGTATGATCTGAATGTGGGACAGGTGCACAGAAAGTGCTCTAGCGTTTCTGTTGCGTCCTCTTCTTTGCAACTTCTGCAGTGTCTATTGAACGGGATTCCTAGTCTGGCCACATGTTCCCCGATGGGCCAATGTCCCGTTATGGTAGCTGTTCGTATAGCGAGGTTTTTACGCGAGTTTTCTAACATTTTGTTTGAGTGTCTTGTGTTCAGCTTGGGCCAAATCGTTCTAGATTTGCATGCATCTGTTCAGATTTTACCAATTATTATAGGCCAAATTGGCGAAATAGTTGCTAATGGCAGAGATTACTGCACCCATTGAGGTCCCTTCCTGAACCGGTTGGGAGGCGCTAGCTGATCCCTCCCTGGTCTGCGTGGTCTGCGGTAGGTCTGCGTGCTCGTTTACGGAGACATCGCTATGTCCCGAAACCCACGAGAGGATGATTTAATTATGTTGGCTGGCTTCGTTCATTCGCTTTTTACTGTCCCTAATCAACTTTAACTTGGTGACTTGAGAACCTAAAGCCTTTATGGCAGCTTGTCTGTCCGAAAAGATGAATACCGATCTGTCGCAGATATTCAGCTCTGCAAGCTTGGAAAACACTGCAGAGACCCGGCAGCCGAAAAGATTTCTCAACTCCAAGGTCCTCTGAGTACACACCAGAACACACACCGCAGTCTATCTTTGAGCCATCGGTGTAGATTGACAGACCGCCATTACACCATAACAGACCAGCGTAAAAGATTTGCTAAAATCTGTGGTTTCAGAAAGAAAGTCGGTTGTCGAGCCTACAAGCTTCGCAGGGAGCGCTGTGGCCATAGTTTGTTGGAGACCAGAGGCCTGATTCTCTCAGGCGAAGTGTGCTAAAATAGTCCCAATGAAATATGCCAAAATGGGTGGGAACAAAAAATATTTGGGTATAGTCCCCATACAAATGTACCCCATTTCATTAAGTTTTGGTATGAAAAGCCAAGTAAAACCAGTAAGATTGGGCTTAACTTTAGATACATAACGGTTGGATACAGGGTATCTTGCAGTCGAGCATACTCGACTTTAGCATTTTTTCCTGTTTTTTGTTATTAAAGAACTCAAAAATTATCAATATATTTTCTCTGGCGTTAATCCGATCCTGTCTACATTTTTGTTTTGGTTCACTGTACTTGATGTCGCACGTCCTTGAAACGCTTACCAAATCCCATTGACAGAGTGTCTGCATTTTTTTTCGTTTTTTTCGTTCGTTCGTTCGTTTTTTCGTTCTTTCGGTGTCTGGCTAAAAAGCGAAATATGTATCTAAATCGTTTGTTATATAAATGGGTACGGTACAGTTCGTTGCCATCTTAAGTTGTGCCACACAAGTTTATTGGTTTATATTGTGGCATTGGCATCTTTTCTGTTATTCTGTTTTTCTCCTTTTTGGTTGAACTTTGAACTTGGCTTAGCTTAAGAATTCAAAATAGATAGATTTTTAGATATTCATTGACTTTGAATGTTTCGTGTGCCAATTTTGTTTTCTGTAATTCTTCTTCATAATTCATTCATAATTAATAAATAAAATATATAAGTCTGCTTAATTAATCACTTCCTAGCAGCGTGATTTAAATAAAAAAAAAAAAAACTGATTTGAATGCATTTGAAATTGAAACTATTGGAGCAACAACAACAACCAAAACAATAATAATAACAAACTATTAACCGCATTTTATTGGATCTTTATTTTATTTTATTTTATTTTTTTCTCGACAATTAATTATTATTGTTATTATTATTATTATTTATATAAATTATAAATTTAAAAGAAGAAAAAAAAATATATTGTATACTGTATATATAATAAATATTGTCTGATTATATTTTTAGACAACATCGCTGTTGATGTTGATGGGGTTGCTGCTGCCTACAAATGCGAAACTTAGTCGAAATCAATGCATTACTTTTTTTCATTCCTCTCTCCAACACTCCGTATTATTTATTATTGTAGTTCAGTTCTGTTTGAGTTGAGACATCTGAGCATTTTTTTTTTTTTTATATATGTTCGTTCCATATTTATGGGAAACCCTGACAAATCTGTCATGCTCTAGCGGCAACGACAACAAACGATAATGTTGAAATGCTGCTAACGCCATCTCATATGTTGGTCACATCAAGCTGAATTGCAAAAATATAAAAATCTGTGTCAAATACAATATTCAATTCAACTGACCCAACACAATTATTGTATTTAAATTATTTCTAATGTAAGATGGCGCGCTGAATTGAAAATAAAAAAAAAAATTATAAAAAAAATAAATAGGAAAGTAGAACTAGCACAGCGCGAAACTTGCATAGTTTAAATTTTTTTTTATTGGAATATTTCATTTGGAAGTTATCTAGGGTACATAGATCGGCTTGTATTGGGGTCACTGGGGCAATTAGAACCTGACCCTCCTAGGCCCTAAATGCAATACTTAACCGGTTACCCATTGACGTATTCATCAAGCAGATGGCTTTGATCAGCGCTCTTCGACTAAAAGAACAAGTCTTGTGGTCCTCACTCATTTTTTTTATTCCCAATTACGCTGACTTCCTGTCCGAAACTTCGGATTTCAGTAAATTCATTAAAACTACGATACCTTCACGGCAAGACTGGATGGCCGAGCTGCTGGGGAGTGAAGCGGGTCTGTCGCTCTACACCGATGGGTCCAAGATGGCTTGCGGTGTGGAGTCTGGGGTACACTCGGAGGACCTGGCAGTGGAAGAGTTCTATCGTTTGCCTAGTCTCTGCAGTGTGTTCTAGGCGGAAATCTGTGCTTTACTTATTGCGTGAAAGCTATTGGTACAGCTGGAAATTCAGGACAGATCGGTTTTCATTTTCTCAGATAGCCAAGCTGCCATCAAGGCGCTGGATACCCACATTACCAAATCTAAGCTGGTAAGGGAATGTTAAAACCTATTAAATCTTGTTGGTCGCCACAACACACTTTGCCTCTCATGGGAACTTGGATTTAGTGATATTTCCGGTTCAGATCCCAATAAGCGCAAGGGTCGTCCTCATTAGGAATCACTTCACCGCTGTGCCCTCTAAACTACGGTCCTTCCTTAACTTTACTGTTTGGCTTTGATCCTCCAGAGCCTATCAAGTACTTAAGGCCAACTTTCGAGATGCTTTAGTGGTAGCAAAACGGCATTTATATGCTAATTGGGTTTTCTTGAGTCGATCGATGCCATTAAACAAAATTGGCTAAAGGTCCGGCGGCCTATGAGGGGACCATGGGAGATTGTGGAATCGGTGTATCGGATCAAATAGAGCCTATTTTAAAGGCGACACAATAAATTTCGATGATTAAATTACAAAAAAAACTGTTGTTTTTTTTTAAGAATTTCCTTATCTTACAGAACCATTTGTATACAACTATTTTTAAACAGGGTATGAAAATGGAGAAATTTAACTTGGAACTGATAATCTTCAGAATTATAAGTCCATAACGAGATCTTCTAACCTAATGAAAAGCTGAACAACAACAAAGCGGCAAACGTAGCTAGTTTAAGGCACTCCAAAATTATTGTAAGTTAAAGTGAGAAGTTTCCCACATTTTTTTTACTTTTTTTGTTGGACAAATGCTGAGATTGGTTCCAGTTATTATTTTACAAGGATGAGAGCGGGTCAAATTAGAAAACTTTTTTTGTATGGGAACTAAGCCAATCTTTTTTTTTTTTGTTTTTCAATACTGAATTTTATCTTGTTTGGCTATAGGAGTTGATTTAGATTTATTTCAAAATGGCAGAGTCAATATGGAGGAGTGGATAATATTTAATGTCGCTGAATTCAGATTTTAAAAATTCAAAAAGTCAGAACTATCGTAGTAAATGCATGCCCAGCGATTGGAACCTAAGTGTTATATGTACGCCTAGAAAATATCTTTGGACAGTGCCAGTGTGGCTTCAAACCAAAGAAGTCGACTATTGATCCAATCTTTACACTACGCCAAATCCTGAAGTAGACTAACTTAAAAACTTATCGACGTACACCACCTATTTGTCAACAATAATTCCGCGTTCGACACTCTGATAAGATATAAATTCAACTTAGCGCTGACTTAACTTGGTATTCTGGCAAAGGGGTTTCTAAAATGTTCTTAACTAATAACGGAAGAAAAGATCCTCACCAAACTATTCGAAGAGAGGTCATCGTACGACATCTTCAATCTCACAATGGACTACGCATTCAAAGATCAGCGTGTAGTCTGCAGGGCTTTCGTGAAGATTAAGTTCCGTTTGACGGGACTAGCGATGAGAAAGAGTACGACGAAGTATTTGGTATCTACTATTCGCAAATCATCATCATTACTTGGACAATCTGCGATGATATACAATTTCGACGTTGATGTTGTAAAAAATTTCGTCAATCGAGAATTGGATTATTTGGCATGATTCAAGAAATCTTTGGACCCTTTAGACTCGGTAATGATCCCCATATTCGTAACACTTTCTTCGCTGGAGCAGCTACCTCCATAGCTATTCAAGCGAATTCAAAACAAATGACTGCAGTGAGCTGGTCATCTGCTTCGTATTTACGAGTTAAAATTAGCGAGGATGTGTACCGTTACGTGAAAAAACCAGATCTTGAAAGACATCCGCAAGTTTGTAATGTCGAATTGGTAACAACAGCACCAGAACGATGTCCTGGTGAGAAAAAAAGGTGTAGGTGCCATATATACATTATATACAGGTCGGTTCCAGAACGCTATCTTTAAATGGAATCTCCTTTGGGGTAGGAGTAAACTCTTCTGTGAAAGACATAGTTTTTTGCCAGACTGACATCAAATTAAAAATGTTTCTATGACCGCTATGGACTTTGAAACCATCCAACCGATAAGTCCAAAACCAGTTTCATTTGAAAGGTAACAGTGCAAGCAAATTAAAATTCCATTAAAACAATGCATTAGGCACATTCGGTTCATTTATGTAGTCGATATTCTAATTTGCTCATACAAAAATGTTTTGCTTTTTTATAAGTTTTTATTATACTAGCCCCAACATTTTAAGGGACTTGCTGCAATCAAAAAACATCTGATTGCAGTGTTTCCCTATATTTTTTTTGGGCCGCTGCAATCAAAATGAAACTGGTATTTTTAGTATGTTTTTATGTTAGCCCCAACATATGATGCGAAACGGAAAAGAGCTCAAACGCCCGTACAACGAGTAGCATACGTATAAAAATATATTAATTTGTAATCTATTCTCAGAAATCAATTCTTTTTTAGTTTCATAAAATGTAAAAATTTCATTGCTAAAAAAAAAAAAGGAAAAATATTTAATCAAAGTTTAAATGGAAGAGCGATGAACTCTTGCGTTACGGTCAAGATTTGTAGCGCACGTTTTTCAAATATAAGTTTGTTAATTTGTTATTTTCAATTAAAATAAAATTATTATTTGTATTTATTTTTAATTTTGTTGTCGGTGTTAAAGTTCACAAAACTCGTTTGGCACAAGCAACGATAGAATCAATGAATAAATCGAACGAATCCAAGTACAAGTATAATTTTTTTTTTTTTTTAGTACATTGAATCTAAAATTAAAGAAGAAACAAAAAAATAAATTTAATTTTTATTTTTTTCAAAATATATTTTTGTGTGAAAATAAGCCACACACACAATATTGGACCACTCGAATGTTTTCAGTAAATTTAGCTTATCGCGTGCCGGGGTAAATACACATGGTCATTTCGGTCGGTTGACGGTTTTTACTAGTTTCATATTCACAGAATCCAATGTATCGATAAAAAAAGTAAATACTAGAATATGTATTCTAGTTATACATATATAGGAATAATAAAAACAAAAACAAAATAATGATCAACGAAAAACAAATGATCAGTCGTTCGTTCTTTCGAAATTGCTCGAAGCTTAAGAAGTAAACAAAAAATTAATAATACGATTTATGGTTCATAATAGAGTTTGACGAGGAACTAAATATTTTATGTGGTA
Organism: Leucophenga varia; assembly: GCA_018903435.1. Taxonomy (NCBI): domain Eukaryota; kingdom Metazoa; phylum Arthropoda; class Insecta; order Diptera; family Drosophilidae; genus Leucophenga; species Leucophenga varia. The sequence continues at coordinate 42,066 of JAEIFJ010001443.1, read as the reverse complement.
CCCGCTTATTCTGATGTACGTACATGCCGAGTTTTGTTTTTTCGTAATTCTTCATTGGGTTCCGATTTTTTGTCCGTTTTGTTAATAAATATAAAACGTAAAATATTTTTTTACACCAAACTTTCAATTAGATTCTGTAGAACAATCTAGATGATTAGAGATGATGAATGGGCTGGGCTTTTGTAGTGGCCAATTTATTTTTTCATGTTTCGGTTTCATGTTTGACGAATTTATTGGCGTGCGTGTTCGTGGCCCGAAAGGACTCAAAAGCCCGATAAAAAGACGATTTTCAAAACTATATATCTATATATATATATATATATATATATACATCTATACTATTATTATAAAGAGGAAATGTTTGATTTTTTGTTTGTTTGTTTGAAATGAATAGGCTCCGAAACTACTGGACCGATTTAAAAAATTCTTTCACCGTTGGCAAGCTACACTATTCCCGAGTGACATAGGCTGTTATTTTGGACAATTTTGACCCGGGGCCTAATGGGGGCCGTGAAACCGGAAAAGCCATATCTTCGGAGTGAATAGACGTAGAGACTTAAAACAGGGCTCATTTGAAAGATGGTAAAAAAAAATTTTTTGGCGTTCAAGCTGTTCAAGGGATTTCCGGAATTTGGACCTGGGACCCATATGTAGACCCAATATAGATTTTTTTACCAATTTTTTTTATTTTTATTACAGGTGAGCACTTCGACGGGATTTTAGAAAATTTTGACCCGGGGCCTAATGGGAGCCTTGAAAAAAAAGTCATACATTTGGATTGAATAGACGTAGAGACTTGAAACTGGACGCATTTGAATTATGGTTATGGGGATTTCCAAAATTTGAACCCAAATTTTTTTATTAATTTATATTTAGCCACCAAATAGAAACAAAAAAAAAAAAAACCCGAGCAAAGCCGCGGGTACATGCTAGTATATATATATAAATGAATGTGTGTTAGTATGTATATTTTTGCTTTATAGGAGCCCGAATTTCTGGACCCATCTTTGTGAAGTTTTTACAGATTATAACTGGTACCCTGGAAAGAGTTATAAACTCTTCATCCATACGCCCACTTTTTTTTTAAGTCTTATCTTTTTGAAATTTCCATCGAGTGTAACTGGGACACTGGAAGGAATAATGGAATATTTTTTTTTTTTGACCACGACCACCCATACGCCCACTTTTTTCTTTTCTTGAATCTTGCAGAGTACAACTGGAACCCTGCAAAGAATAATAGACCTTACCGACTGATATACCTTAAATTTTTAACAAATGAAAAAAATTGTTAAAAACTAATTCTGCCAAGTTTCGGGGGTTTTGAAATATTGAACCTGAGAACCTGTTGTGGGCCTGAAGTAGGTATATTTAACATATTTTGTATTTTAAATATTTTAATGTTTTTTTATTTTAAGTGATACTAGACTCGATTTTTGAAAATGTTGCTCTGGCGCCTTATGATGCCTTGAAACCGGAAAAGCCATATATTTGGAATGAGTAGACCTAGAGACCTTTTGTTAGACGTATTTTGAAAGGGCTCAAAAATATGTTTGACGTGTTCAAGTGAATTTCCGAAATTTAAACCTGGGAACCATTGGGTGACCTAAAATATATTTTTATTTACATTTTTTAAATTTCATTTCGATATGAGAGGGGCACACCGGACTCAGCTAGTTCTTATTAAAATAATAATATTTATTCATTATAAAATAATTATTTTACTATGACTTAATTGACCCAACAGGATATGTACCAAAAATCTAAGACTAAAGTGGAGTTTACTGAACAGTTATAAGAAATATCTATTAAAATATAACATTTACGTTCGTGTCGCGTTCGGATCGGGCTGAGCTGAGCAGGGGTGTCGTGTCTGGTCGCGCAAACACGGAACATTTCCATCTCTACTCTGAAGCTTTGTAATATCGAAAATACCCATTTTTTTCGTGAATTTGTGAGATTGAACCATTATTCCGTTCCGCCATCCAATTTTAAAGTTCTTTTCCGAAATTGCACATTCTGGCATTTCGTGGATTCTGTTGTTTTAAGCCCATTTGTAGTAAAGAGTACAAAAAAAAAAAAAAAAAAAAATTTATAGTTAAGCTTAATCTTTAAGAAAAATATCCATAATTTCAGTAATTTTTCGTTTAAATTGGACCAAATTTTTAGCTGTACACTTGATTGCAGCGTATCGAATTTTATAAAATTTAAATACGACAAAGAACGACAGATAGGACCCAGCATCACTGTTTATTGACTTTGGACATTGTTTGTTGTTGTTTTTGTTTTTGTTGTTGTTGTTGATTTTTATTTTTAAAAATATGAACATTTCTTTAGAGCTTTCGTAAACAATAACAACTGAGATCTATAGGTATAAATATAATGAATAAATATACCATATACCATATATATATGTAATACGTAGATAGGGGCTTTTGAACCCAAAATCAGATGCAATCACAATCGATCAACCAAGCATCCATCCATCCATACATTTACTCATTCAACCAATGATTTTATTTATGTCTTACATTTCACCCATTTGCCATTTTGCCATCGAATCCAATCGAATCCCATTCTGATTCCATTTCAATCCATTATAATCCGTTCAACTCAGATTAGTAGCAGCACGCTCAGCTCAGCACAGCTCAGCACAGCTCGACATTGCACAGACATGCGGGTTTGTCGTGCGCTATTTATAGATGAATTCTTTTTTATCGAAGCATCGTTTCAGCGCGTAAAATGAATTTAGTTGTATTATTTCTGGATCTGACGACGTTATCAGTGTCGCCGTAGGCTTGTTATGAAAATAACTTACTAAATACTCATATTACTATTCAAAATACACACATTATCATATTTATTCTTATTATTATTATTATTTTTGTACAAATAAACATTTTTATTATGTCCCCGTTCCCTATGGGATGAAGTAAAGGAAAATTACCAAGCAAGCGTAAATATGATATTTCATATTATAAATATTTAATTTTAATTGTTTAATTTTAAACTGAACAGAACACTGATATATTGTATGGAATTATGCGTGAGAAAACTCGGTTTATTTTTATAAACACAAATGCAATGTTTGTATTGACGACGAAGTCTCCAATAGCACTGAAAGCCGATATTGTGGGTCTTCGAATTTTTTTTTAGTACAATAAAAAAAGGGGCATATTCGTTTAAAAGGCATACTAAAATAACATGCATAAATAAACATTCGGAATTGGACGAAAAACACAAAGAGAGGTACAAGAAGCAACCCAGTTTCGAAGATACAAAATTGGAAATATTACTAGAGTAGTTCCATGTGAACTAAATTTAGTATGAAAATAGACCAGACTATGATAAATGTTTTGGTCTTACATAAATTTGTTTAGGCATAATTCTTACAAGATTTATAATTCCTAGAAGACATGTGACAAAGAAGTTGTGTTTTAAACAATAAAAAAACTACACATTTTTCGGTGGGTTTTTATGAGGGAGAGCCATGAGGCTAGAAGCAAGCTATTAATGGGTGATCTCTTGGTTACTCTGGAGAATCTAAATTTTTAAATTGGCAGAACGTTGGAGATAATTCGTTTCATATGACGAACAGTTGCAGTACCAACGAAATGATGGACAGACAGACAGTCATAGCTAGATCGACACTCCTTACATTGGGGTTTGTCCTGCCTTGCATTAATAAAACCTATTACGCTTTAAGTGCTGGGTATAAATCAGTGCTGCAAACCGGTTTTAAAACCGAACCACACAATTTTTGAGTGTTTTCTCCGAGACGTTAACCGTTTTTGAACCAAAACCAAAGCATATAAGCGTCACAAGTGTAACAGTTCGAAACGATTTCTCGATTTCTCTATATTTTTTTTTTTTTTGAAATATATTGAAAAATAATTAAATTTAATTGAGTTAAGATGTTGCTTGTATTTATGACGAAGTATTTGCGGAAATATTGAAAATGTTAATAGAAGTTCTCCTAGATTTGATAATGTCAAAAAATTGGATTAGTGGTGGTTAATTTATTTAAAGCAGGGCTGGGCCGAACCGGTTTTGAACTAAACCACAGCATATTCGTTCGTTTGCTTCGAACATAAACCAAACCAGTTCTTCTGAATGAAAATTGTTTTGAACCAAAAATCGAACCATATAAGAGGCAAAAGTGGTTTGACTCCAAGAGAGGCTTCAGACAGGGCGATGCGTTGTCGTTCGACTTGTCAATCTTCTGATGGAATACATACTGAAACAATGCCCAAACGTTGACCGAAAAAGAAATGATCGGCAAATGTCAGTCACCGGACAATCGTGCCTCGCCCAATGGAACTGATGGTGAACGAGAACAAGACGAAGTATTTGGTATCCACCCGCAGACAATCTACACGACGTAGACGGTCTTTGAGGCTGTAGAAAACTTCAACTATTTGGGCTCAGATGTAAACAACGACAACAACAGTAACAGTCAGGAGATTAAGCGAAGAATCACTCTTGCAAACCGTAGCTATTTTGGTTTCGGTAAACAAATGCAAAGTAGAGTTCTGTCCAGAGAAACAGAAATTAAACTCTACAAGACGCTGATAATGTCTGTCCTGATGTATGGCTCAGAAGCATGGGTCATGACAGAATCGGATAAGTCGGCGTTGGGCGTATTTGAGAGGCAGATACTTAGGAGAATCTTTGGTCCTGTTAGAGTGGAAAATGACATCCCAACTCGTACGAACGATGAGCTATACGAGCTATATACCGACATCGACATAGTCAGATGGACACAGAAGTTCCGGCAAGAAAAGTTTACAAGCAAAACGTGAATCAAATCGGAGGGGCGCGGGTGATATGTAGCGTATTAAAGCTTTGTTTTATTTATAGTTTATTTCTTTTATTTATTTAATTATTATCAAAAATAGATCACGCTCAAATCACGTTGGCGTTGTTTTTAAAAAATTTTCTTTTTGTTTTGTTTTGTTTTTTTTTTTTTTTTGCTTCGTCTGATCTCGCTCCTAGGTGGTTCTACTTAACACAACAACAAAAACAATTGTGACAAGAGCATCCAAAGTGGTTTAATCTATTTTGTTTTTGTTATTGTTTTTGTTGTTTTTGTTGTTGTTGCTGTTACTGCTTTATTTCTGAGTAATCAGGATTGTTTACTTTCTTGTTGTTGCTTTTGTGCTTATTATTGCATTTTTTTTTTGCTGTTGATGCGTACGTTGGCAAAAAAAAAAAAAAAGAAGAGTTATGCATATTATATACATACAAATGTATATGTATATTAATGCGTATATATGTATGTATGTATGTCATCACATGAATATTTTGATGTATTTTTTTTATGTCACTACTGACAAGTAATAAAAAAAAAATAATAAAAAAAAAAAAAAAAAAATTGTTTATAAAAGAATGAAAATAAAATAAATAAACAATAATAAATCAAATATAGAATTGGTCATTTAATCTTATTTTCATGCTCAAGGAACTTAATTTGTTTATTTAATTTATTTATTTTATTCTTAATATTTTTTTACGAGACTCGTAAAAATTTAAAAAATATTAAAATCTTAAAATGTCATATGATAGTTCTTGAGATATTACTATGTTTTTTTCGATATTGGATAACTTTTCATGTTTAAATAGCCTAACACGCGCGGCGAGAAGTATGTTTGCCTAAAAATGAGCTTAAAATGCTTAAATGTTCCAAAGCCAAAAGAAATAGTAAGATGCGTAACGAACAAACATTCACACACACACACTCACAGAGTACACAAGAAAGAGTAACGCTCTATTAATTTTGTGGAAATTATTGTATAAAAATATTATAAATCACAGCTACTACATAAATATGTAGTTGTAACCAAACGCAATAAAAAGAGTAAGATACGTAACGCGTAATAATAAACTATTGAGTAGCTTTAAATTATAAAATTATTGAATTTAAAAAAAAAACTTTAATAAAATAAGAAAGATATAAATAGTTACTACAATTTTTTTTTTTCAGATAAGTATCAAAGTATCAAAGTTCAGGCGCAAATTACGAAATAAATGCTCAATATCAATCAATTTTATTTTTGTTTTCATTTTATGCTTCAATTATTTTAGTAAGTAATAATCATCATCATCATCATCAACATCATTGGACAGCAAATGTGTACAACTTAGCGAGACAGACAGACAGACAGACAGACAGTAAGACGCGACTCGGTCCCCCGCTTCTAGGTCGTTAATCTGACTTGATTGACTAGACTGATCTGTTCCAAGTTGGTGTCGAAGTTATTGTTGTTGTTGATGTTGGCGCCTAACAGCCGCGCATGCCAATCAATGCAGATCCAATTTTAGCACAAGTAAACAACTTACAACACAATTAAATGAGGGCCATACCATGCCCACTTTATACATTTCGCCCATTTTATATACACGAAGTATAGCAATAAATAGCATTGGTCGATCGATTGATCGATGGAAACAAAGTCGACGTTATTATTATTTATTATTATCGCCTTTAGAGAATGTTTCACACACACACTCTGTTTCATCATCATCATCATCGTTTTCATCTTCATCAAAATCATCATCATCATTACGATCATTATAAATAATTCACAACATTTGTAAACAGAATTTAAGCTCTTGATATATATAAATACACCTAAGCTTCCTCTCAGTCGTTGGTTTGCTCGTACGTTCGTTCGTTCGTTCGTTCATTCGTTCATTCGTTTATCGTTGATAAGCATGTTTCGTTGAGCATTGACTCCTGTTTGCCAATTGTTGTTCTGCCCTTACTGACCCCTCTTCTGTCTTCGTTTGCATGCAGCTCGAGAGGTGTATTTTTACGATTACGACTACGGATTTTACCGTAACGTACTAGAAATGCACACCATACAAGACAGTACGGCGACAGACGTATATATTTCGAACTTTGTACTATGATTCGCTTAGGCTCAGCATATTTGCAAGCAATCTTAGTCTTCGTATTCGTTGTCAAGTGATAGAAAGAAGCCTATAACATCGTAGACAATGGCTACAAATTACTAAAAATATCACTTAAGGTGCAAAATATTGTATTTCTCATTTATAAAGTAAACACTAAATAGTCGCGATTTTTCAAATTTAGCCTAGTAACACCGTTGATGAAATTTAAGTCTTCAAAAAATTTTTTATGAAAAAATGTAGCAAAATTTCACTTTATTTATTCAACAAGAATATGTAATGGCATTGCCATAACGTAAGTAAATGTGTGATTGTGTTGATTGTTGCTCCAACAGTTGTGGAATATAAAAACAATTTGAACTTTTTACATAAAAAAAAGGAACAAGGAAAAACGTTAGCTTCGGTGGAGCCGAAGCTCATATAAGCGCCACAAGAATATGGAATAATTTATTTTTTTTCTCATCAGTACCTTACGTAAAATTTGGAGAAGGGGGTAGGCGGGAGTCAACAGTCCGATACAGCCAAAGTTTAGACTCAATAATATGGTCAAATGTTTAGCTAAAGACAGTATAACAAAAAACAAGTAAAAACGTTAACTTCGGTGGAACCGAAGCTTAAATACCCGTCACACGAATCTTTGAATAGTTTAGTGTGATCATCAGTGGCTTATATACATTTATAAAAATATATTCGAAAATAATTACTTTTTCATACATTTGGTGGAAAATAATCGAAAAGTTTGTGAGGGAACTATAGCTAAAAATAGGCGTGGCACCTTGGTTTTGTTATTGGATGTCATTAGAAATGTTTTTACATAAATTTGAGTGAATAGTCTCATAAATAATACCTATTTTTATACAAAAATTGGAAAACGGGCATTAAATTTTTATGGGGGCTATAGTTAAAAATGGGCGCGGCAGCTTGGATTTGACATTGGATGACATTAGAAGTATTTTTACCCAACTTGGTGTGGCTACATTCATAATTAATAGCTATTCTCATATAAAATTCGAAAATGGGCGGTAAGTTTGTATGGGGGCTATAGCTAAAAATGGGCATGGCAGATTGGATTTGACATTGGATGACCTAAAAGTATTTTTACCCAACTTGGTGTGACTACATTCATAATCAATAGCTATTCTTATAAAAAATCGAAATAAAACGGTAAATTTGTATGGGGCTACACCTTAAAATGGGCGTGGCACTTTGATTTTAACACTTGAGCTGCTTAGGACTTAGAAAAGGCAGTTCCGAGTTTCAGGTCAATATCTTTAAAACTAAGCGAATGAACCGCATAAATTCAGACAGATTGGGTCTAGAAGTCTCCTTTAATGCGTTACAAACTTTCTGACAAAATGATAATACCCTCCACAACTGTGTGTGACAGGTATAAAAATCAAAAAGTGGGAGGTGTTTTATATGAGGCTATATGTTATAGTGGCCCGATCAATAATATAGCTGGTGTGTACATAGGATAATATTGAAAGTGTTTTGCCCAATTTGGGTTAAACAGTTGAAATAACAAATAGTTTTTTTTGGACAAAAACAAAATGGGCGGTAAGTTTGTATAGGGGCTATATAAAAACTGGAGTGGCACCTTAGTTTGACATGGACAAAAAGGGTTTTACCAGATTTGAAGTTAACACATGCCATAAAAATACAATTTTCCAGCGAAATCGAAAGGGGGTAAATTGTAGGGGTGCTGAAGTGGGCGTGGAATTCTGAATTTAACATGCATACTACCTTTGACTCAGAAAGCTTAAGTTTGAAGTTTCAAGCTCAATATCTTTAAAACTGAGCGAATGAATCACCTCGCCACATACTTTATGGGGTCTCCTATGCCTCCTTTTTTTTTTAGTTTTTTTATAGTCCCAATTTTACGCGTCTAGCTCATCATCCATCAAATTCAAAATAAGGAAATTGCTTTCTTCAATTGGCCCCGGTGATATAAACCTGTCCTGTACCCAAAGGGTTAAAGGAGTATATTAGGTTTTATGCAAATGTATGTAAACAGACAGAAGGAGGCTAGCTAGACCCTATAAAAGTATGAAAACGACTTTCTCGGGAGACTATAAGAGATAGAGTTTCCATATTTGAAACTTAAATTCTCTAAGCGTCAAAGTGCACTTCCAAGGGTTATTGAAGCTCAATTTAAGGGTACCTCCATACAAATCCACTCAGAGCGTCGTGGTTTCTTATATTAGTAAGTCTACATCTTGGTAGTAATTATGCCTTGTTAGTCCTATGAATTAGACCAATAAGGGTAGGACAAAAACAAATTTTAGGTATAGCCCCCACCACAAAAATAATCCAATTTTTAAGTTTTTGAAGTGAAAATCAATAAAATGGGAATGGTAATACGCAAGGATTTAACATGAATTACATAAATGTTGGTAAGGGTATCTTGCAGTCGAGCTACCTCGACTTCAGCGAACTATCATGTTTTTACAATAACATTCTCACATTATCTAGGGAAATTCGTTAGATTCGATTGATTATTTACGTTTGTTTATACCATACATGAGCTATAGTCAGTCAATCCAATATTATATATGTGGATGCAGAGTATTGTCAAGTATGTATGTACTCGTATGCACAATATGAATGATTTTTCTAGACACCAGTTTTGACCGTCTGTCTCGATGTTTATATGCTTTTTTTGTTTTAATTTTATGCGGTTCCAAAGGTTATCCATCGATCGCATCTATCAATCAAACGGCGAGACTAAGTCCTTACGATTTGTATACGATAGATAGATGAGACAGATAGATTAACTAAATACTCAACAGATTGTAACAAATTTGAAATTACTAATTGGTTTAAATTGTTTATTACTTATTTTTACGATTTTAATTAATTCGTATTAGCATTTTTTTTTGTCATCGCTGCCTAGAAATGGATTATCTCAGAGACTGAAAGAGAGATAGCCACTTTATTGAAAATTAGAGAATCACCTAAATCGTCGAGTAGTAATGGGGTAAACTCTCCAATTAAGCTTTGCATAAAAATTATTTTATTTCCTAATCTATAAGCCTTAATCAAGAATATTTGATATTTATTAGATAAGGTTATGTTAAGCGCTTTAGCTCCCAACGTATCGTAACAGTGTCAGGGAAGAGGGTGCAAAAAGGAAACTAGAAATTTTCTATCTCATTCAGAAATTGGAAAACGGAGTAAATATTAAAAGAAAGCTTATCTCTTTCGCTTCAGTTCATCGTTTCGCATGATACCACCTATAGATTTCACCAAGGACTAAACCACGTGGTTCAAGAATTTCCTTTTTTTTTTGCGAGTAATATCTTAGAATGCTTAACCGGCTAGGCTGTGTGGCGTTTTTCGAATGTGGAACATTTCGATATGAAAAGTAAATTGAAAATATTAGTGTTTCCCAAAATTGGAGCATGAGAGTATATAGCCTTTTATGATGTTTTTTTCTTCTGTCGCATCAGTCTTTGGGCATGCGCCAACCTATCAATGATTTACAGAGTTAAAGTTGTTGTCGGTTTTGTTGGCGCTTGGGTTCTCGTTTGTTGCTGATGAAGGCGAAACATTTCTTTGTAAATACAAACACAGATACCCTTCGCAAACACGCCACATGAACAGTGTGTATACACCTACTATAATCTTTATTTGATTTGTTTACTTCAAAACCGAATTTAAAACTGAATGTTTCCGATTCGAAGAAGAAACAGATATTTTTAAAATCAACAATTAAAGCTTTTGCTGTATTTAATGCGACAGTATACAAATACAATTTTTTTTATATATAGAGTCTCGGGCTCAAGCGCGGCTATGGATCGAATCGTAACGATTCGTTTTGCATCAGTTAAGCGTTCAGGTAAATGCAGTTTTTGCTATTGGAACATGCTTCTTTTACAAATTGGCTGTGAAACAACAAACAACCTCTTCAACTAAATTATAATAAAAATAAAAAAGAGAAAAATTTTATTAAAAAAGAAAAAAAAAAAAAGTTGCATAAAAAAATAAAAATAAAAATAAATAAAAAACAAAATAAAACGTTTATTTCGGTTGCAGCCAAGAAGTTGTTCTTTTTTTTAAGTGTAAGAAAGTATTTTTAAAATAAATACAAAAAAAAAAAAAAAAAACGTGTAATCCTGAGAAATCAAAAAAATTCGATTTAAAACAAATGTGGTGAAGATCAGCGTTTCTGCTGTTCGTGTACGACACTAAAAAAAAAAAAAATACAGTATCGTTTCTTCAAAATAAAGGCGACAACAACAATAAAACCAGAACAACAAAAATTTATCATTACAACAATTCAAACACGAGCAAATCGCGTGCCAGACTTAAAACTCATTTTTCATTTAAAAGCCAGCCAATCAAAAACGATTAAGGAATTCAAACACGAATCAAATGCAGATTATACCGAAAGTTTGCCGAAATTGAAAAACGAAATCAATTTGATTGTTAAGATAAAATCTTCGTAACGTAACGCAACGAAAACGAAACTGGCTTCAAACTGATGGTGTAAGTTACTGTGTGTGAAAGAGGCAACAAATAATTGTCCAGAAAAAAATAAAATTTAAAACAAAAACAACAAAAACAAAAAAAAAAAAATTTAAAGAGATGCATATAACGCATTTTGCAACAAATCAACGAAAAGTTTTCAATTTCCAAATCGATATTTAAAGTGCAAGCGATAAATGTTGCACCCAACGATAACAACAAAAGCAACAACAATTTTAACGTTATCGATATCTTTTTTGCACTATAAAACAACGAAAACTAAATTTCAAACTTTATTCCCAGACGAATTGTGTTTTCGTGTAGTTGCCAGACTTTCCAAAAATTTACATTTTAGAAATATTCACGTGCCATTTATACTGTTGAGTGTTTCTTTAGACTTTATTTCAAAATATTTATATAATTTTTTGCACCTTTTTTAGTGTAATAATTTTTTTTTTCTAAGTTTTATACCAAAACTATTTTTATTTTACTAATTTTACGCAAAATTGTGATTTTGAAACTTGTGATGTGATTTAATAAAAAAAAAAAACTAAAAGTTCCTTTAAAAAGCTAATTATATTAAAAAAAAAAAAATAAAAAAATAAAAAAAAAAATTAAAATTAAATAAAAAATAAATAAATTAATAAAAATAACAAAGTTAAAAATATAAAAAAAAAAAATTAATGCCATCTAGCTGTATGTGCCAAATAACGTGTTTCATAGTTATTCATCAATTTAATTCGACAAAACATCTTCAAAACAAAATGTAAGCAATTTTTCAAAATATAATTTTTCAATTGTATTATAAAGATTACTTTTTTTCTAAAATTTTCAACAATATAATTAAAAGTGCACAGGGTCACCAAGGACAACAGAGTCAAATATTTTTATAAAAATAATCGGAATATTCTTGTCTTTTTTTCAATACCATAAAAAAAATAATGTTAAAAATAAATAAAAGCGATCATCGCTGATAAGTTTTAAATCGTTACAGCTTTACATTTGGTTCGATAATTGGTCCGTTTATCGATATGATTTTTCTCACAAGTTGGCAGCATTATCAGCAAGGCTAGCCGTACAGAAGCTAGTTCATTTAATTATTCAAGTCTTTGAAAATGTCAAAAATGAGTTTTCAAAGTATTTGCATCTGCATTCAAGCATTCATAATGACAAATTTAGCTAAGTTCATTAAAATCTAAATATTTAACAGAAAATAAAATTTAACCGGTAAAAAAAAATGTTTATTTGCCTTGCTTCGATGCCACATAAATTGACAAGATTCAAAGAGGCCGCAGCGCATAAAATGATATCAAAATATTGAGATAATATCATGCCGGTAAATTTTGTATGTAGATATGGATGCATTCTTAATATTTCATCTCCGATATCACTCATTCCGATGTAAAATGTTTCCTTTGTGTTCCGAACGTTTTTCTAATCTTTTATTAAAATGCCCTATTACGTATAGATTATTTTATATCATTTAGCCGAAGTTATATTAAGTCTGGCATGACATACACCATAAATTATATATCTACATTCGTAATGATCACCCTATGAAAGCTAAGTCGTGATAGCTAAGTTCGTCTGGCTAATGTATGAAACCGATTATCACGGAGACTAGATTCCCGAGCCATCTGGAGATAATTAATATCATTATATTTTTTCCATATAAAAGTTCCACCCGCCAATTTTGAATTACTTTTCCCAACCTGCTGATCCCGGCAATAATCAGAATTGTCTCGCAAAATTTGTGGCTTCCGGAACACCGGCCCATTACTAGTTCAATGTCTCATTTTATTGTCGAAATCAAAAATATTATTTATATATTACAGAATCCGTTCTTAATATTTTACAACGACCAAAGACGCTTAAAGCTAATGATAACCTTTTTAAGCCATGTCTATTTTTTATTTAACAATAGAAAGTGAACCAATCAAATAAAATAAAATTTAGAAATATATATTTTCTTTAATATTTTAAAAGTATTGTAAATACTTGTATATGCCTCAAGGCATTTATCTGCCCTCACGCCCTAGCAATGTTTACAGCACTTTCAGCAACCTAAACTTTTTTTTTCACAAACCAGATCTTTTAAAATAATTTGCTATGTTTTTTCAAAAGAAAGAACTTTTTAATTTATAGCAGACTTACATACATAAACATTTACATATGTGTTTAGTGCCTTAAGGCTCTGTTACGTTATACATTGGAAGGTTGTAGAATACACAACAATATTGTATGTGTTTAAATTTCTTATTGTTTAAAATTCACATTTCAGATATCTTTGACAAAACAAATTTATCACTTCGGGTTTAATTCAAATACTTAACTTATTCTCGGACAACATTTTGTTGCTATGCTAAATTTAGACATTACAGCTGAGAGATTTGATAACTTCAAATTGTTTGTTGATTCATAAATACAATACATACACATATGTTATGTATGCAAGAAATACAAGAAAGATTGCTGCAGTAAGGTGTCTCTGACTCAAAGAAATCCTATGCATAATTTTTATACCAAAATGAAAAACTTGAGTAAATTTGTAAAGGGTCTATACCCACGTTGCGATATTTCAATTGGACTATTCTAGGCATAATCCGCACTAAATGTAGAATTCAAAGATTACATAACACAAAGTTTTCATGAATAACTATAATTTTTAGGGGTGGCTTCGTATGGGAAGGGTTACCCTTAAAATGTGGCTAGAGAAAACTCGTTTGTAGCTTAAGAGTGTCTAAGTTTCGAATATGGTGGCCCTATCTTTTAAAGTCTTTGAGATAGACGTTTTCATACGACGGACAGTTGAACATTCTGTAATTTTGATTCGTCTTCCAATGCTGATCAAGAATATATACTTTATAGCGTCTATCAAGCCTACTTCTGTCTATTACATGATTACATACATTATATGTAATGCATGGAAATAAGTTCCTTCGGGTACAGAGTAAAATAAGTGTTCTTAAATTGGGAAACAAAGAAGGTTTTATGCAAAAACTCAAAATTTTGGACTAGGTTTGTAAGTGACTATATGATGGCTCAGGAGAGTCTAAGTTTTATAGCCTCCGAGATAATCAGTTTCATTCGTCATACATAAGGACACAAAAATTTGACGGATTGATGGACAGACAGACAAACTGACAAAGCTTGAAAAACTGTGCTTTCAATGCTGATCAGAATCCATATACTTTATAGGGTCTTATGGTTCTTTAAGCTATTGACATACAATTTGCTATTCTCAGGTTACCGAATTATAAGTTTTCATATTTAAATGCGTTCTAGAGACTACTTTTTAAAAATTAGAATCAGAGGTCTAAAAAAAAAAGAATGGTTCTGTAAAATAATTTTTCCATTTGAATAATTTTTGAGAAAAAATCGTTGATTTTAAAATTTTTTTAAAATTAGTCGAGGAAACACATGGATAAATCAAATCAAAGTCTGAAAAGAATCTATTTGGGTATACTATATATGCTCTAATAAAGTACATGTTACAAAAGTTTCCAGTAAAACTAATATATTTATTTTTTTTTTTTTCGTATAAAACGTTTGGGCTGCTCTTCAAATTTTGTTTTTTTTTTATGTACTCGGCTTTATACAATTTACGTAACCTTATCAAAAGTGTTTGGTGTAATTACAAGTACATTCATTATAATAGTTTTATTTATATACACAAATAACATGTATGAAAAATATGTATATGAGTTTTTATGTATAAAAATAGCTTGACGACTAAATCAAATTCATGTCCCAAAATGATAAGACTGGTTTTTATTTTTAAATTCTGAAGTTTATGTAAATATTTCCTGAAACTGATAAACGACAACAACAACAACAAAATAATAATAATAATAACATCACAAAACCGAGAGAAACAAAAGAATTATGTATTAAATAAAATAAAATAAAATAAATAATTAAATTTGATACCGATAAGAAATACGACGACTACGCGACGACGACGACGTAATCGAGACGCGTGCATGAGATGAGAAGACGACGAAGACGCGGCGACGACCAGCAACAACAACAACATTTTTTTTTTTATCGGCTACTGTGTTTCTTAATCCGTTCGTCTGTCCAGTTCTATTGTATATTTGCATAGAAATACATAAGTCGTCTCTCCGTCCCCTGTCCGTCTGTCTGTAATTTTTGTTTTGTTGCTTTTTATTTATTTTTGTTTTTTGTTTTAATTAATTTTCTGCTTCCCCCAGCCATAACAAACATTTTTATTTTAAACAAGACGCGCACAGCAAAGTAAACCTTTGACTGTGACGCCTGTCTACTGGGGACGAGTTGGCTTGTCAGATGTTTAAATTTGTAAAGTGGAAATAAAAACCAAAACTAATATAAATAATAATAATTAATTAATTGATAATCTTGATTGTGTTTAATTTAAGATGTAGTGTTAAATAGTGCAACTTTTTGTTTTTTTGTTTGTTGTTATTTATTTATTTTTTATTTTTTTTTAAATACTGAGCAATATTTTATTGAAGCATACTTTTAGGCTCAGTGTACTGGAAAAAGTAAATGAAGAACAAATGAAAAAGAAAAAAGACAGTGAGATACGATGAGATTCTTAAAGGAAACTACTTCTATGCTCCCAAAAGCGGTTTACCTTTCTGTTTGACCTTCATAAATGCTTTGTATACTGTTGTTTAATAGCAAATCTAGTATGACGATTAAGAAATGATCAAAGCTTTCACACTTGAAACCACATCTTCAGCCAAGTATTCTGAGTGAACCATATCATTTTTGTTATTTGTTTTTTTTTAAGTTATACCTTTTATGGAAAGGAAAAAGCATAACATATATCAAGTGACGTTCCCATAAAACAAAGTCATGATTCATCGTCACAATAGAAAGCTGATTCGTTCTAACTTTTGAGCTCTTGATTATTTATTTTTACCTCATTTTTAGGAACTAGAGTAGCCAAAAAAACAAAAAAACGATATCGGATTAATACATCAAAGTAATTCAAATCGTTTCAAACTGCAGGATTCATCAACATTAAGTGTTGTTATTGTTTTTAGGGAATTTTGTGTGAAAAGTTTTAAATGGTTTAAATGGATCGGGAATTAATTTTGATTCGAAAAAAACCTTATGGGGAAGACTCCGTCTCGGATTATTTGTAAGCTTTGGAAAATGAGCTTTTGAAAAATATTGAAAAATTCAAAGGCAGTGTTAAAAAAAAAAAAAAAAATCAATATTTTTGAAACTGCTCAATGGATTTTAAAAAAAATTCTAGAGTATAGCGAATTAAATGCGGGGTTTTAGGTAATTAATTTAAGAATGAAAAATAAAACTAAAAATTTGACCAAAATTTAAAAATATTTAAAAAATGATTTTTAGATCACTTTTTTAAATTTTGTTTTGTATATACTATATAACAGTTTCTTTTAAAATCATCCATCAAAAACACAATAACTCGAGAACTGCATATTTTTTTTTTCAAAGATCAGTTCGGCTCTATTGAAAATATTTGAAAATATTTTTAAATATTGAGTCGTGTATATGCAATCTAACAATCGATTTATCGAAAAACATTTATAAATCGGTTTATTCGTTTTGTAGCGTAAATTCACTTTTTGACTAATTAGTTATTTTGAACTAATCGTAACAACTTTTGTTTTTAAAAAATCGATAAATCGTTTAATTTTATACAATTAAATCAGTCCGGTACAAATAATCATTATCAATAATCAATGAAATATTGGGTTAATATTATATTTTATGTTTTTGTTTATGCCATTATTTGTATTGATCTTTAAATTAATATACATATCAATGCAAGTGCTGCACTTCAAACTTTGACATATTTAAAGAATTCGCTTGTGTTTACATGCAAAGTTTTTCCTTTCGTACGTTTTCTGTTGTTTAAAAGAAAGGCTTAAGAAAAGATCTTAAGACCTTAACAATAGTGAGAGGTCAATAGTTGCACAATCTCTTTAAAACTATACTCATAGCACGATTAATTGATATTAATCGATTATTTCCACTAATCTGATTTGATCCATTAAATCGGTAAATCGATTAATTGGTTAATTATTCTTTTTGAACATCGCTTCACATCACTTCACGTATCTTATTGGTTTCCGTTGATGGTGATGCTTTGGCTTTCCACATTTTGAAATTTGATTAGGGCAGGGTGGAAATATCGATATCAGATCGTTATATTTTCGATATATTTTTAATGTATGTGAATACAAACGTTTTATTGGCTTTAGAACTATTTTCAATGCAATGCTAGGATGTTGACTACTTTCTAGAATCTATGATCTTTGAAAATGTTATTGTAAAATTTTCTTTAAAAAAAAAAAACAAACAAAAAATCTAATTTATTTACCAAATAACTATATTAATAATTTTCCTTATGATTCATTTTATTACAGATGGTGTTCATAATGATAATGATGACTCCCATGAAATAATATTTGTGGCATCCGCATTATATATTTTATTTGCCGCATTTGGTTGGTCAAATACATCTTATATGCTGAGGGCAATGCCTTTAGTGCCCGATCCGAATGATATCGAATTTAAACGTTATTGCAGTAATACATTCTCCGAAGCGATATTATCTTCATACCTGCTTTATATATACATCTCATATGTAATGGACGTACACGTCCAAAAGTACTGACTGAACGTATGACAATCGCCGATAGCGATGACAGCGATGACGATGGTATTTACAAAGCGTGATATGCCCGGCGAGATATTTTATCGACCATTACAGAATGGACAAACTCCTTGAATGTTGTAATCGTCCATGCAGTTACGAGGAACTAAAGCAATACTGTTCACTGATTAAATGCCAAATAAATGAATAAAATATATACAAATATTTTGTATGTAAACCATACATATGCGCATATGTAATCCTCTGCCAATTTTTTTTTTTTAGATATATTTACATTGTTTTGATGTAATATTTTTTATTTTTAATAAATTATTAAAAATTAAATTAAAAATAAAAAATATCTTATTTTATATTTTATATATAAATTAATTCATTATTTTTAAAATAATATTTGCTATTATATTATTTTTATGTTAGATAAATATTTTGTGTTTTTTTTTCAATGTGTCTTAAAAATGTTTGTTTTTTTTTTCTGTTTTCATTGTATTTTTGAGAACTTACCTACGATTTAACCTATTTAAATTTGTATTAAAAATTATTAATTTAAGTTTATTTTTATGCTTAAATGCTATTACAAAATGTTTAAGAATGCTTTTTTGCTAAGTTGACGAAAGAAAAACAAGAATTTACACTAATACGTTGAGATATAGAATATAGATTACGAAGAACTATATTAAATGTGCACTTTTTTTTGGTGATCTATTAGTTTTTAGACTTATTTTTGAGAATTAGCGTTAAGAAAATTAAATATTTATAATGAAATTCAAAGAGAGGAAACCTTAGAAAATAAAATTGAAGTTTATAAATCTATTTAAAATTTTTTTTGTCTATAAAAATGTATTAACAGCTTGGGACCTAGAGATGTGCGCGTAGCTTCGGTCTTTATCCTTCTGTCGCTCATCACAATGTTCAAGTTTTTTTTTTTTTTTGAGTTTCGATAAGTACCTCCCAAGTTTATTCAGTATTGCTAAAGCAGATGAGATAGGTAATGCCATGCAACATTTTTGTTGCTACAAATCAGTGTGCTCTCTCTCTCTCTTTGAGTATGCTGCTTTCGCTCGCCTTGCTTCGTGCTTGCTATCATTTTGTAATTTCACGATTAACAGATGTGCATCTGAATATTACGAATATTCTGTAAGCGCGGAACGCCTCTACATGAGTGCTGCCCCAAAACATGACATTTGCGAGTTTAACGACCGGAATTGGAAGAGAAGAAATTTTTTTTCGCCCAACCAATCGGACGTATAGCCTGCACAACACGAATGAAGAAAGTCTGATCTGCCATGCTTCGAGCATGCTGTGCTACGAGCACATACTATACCAATATTGCCTCACTGTTACCCTGTTTCAGCCAGGAGCTAAAGTCGCTACGAAACTGTTGCTCTCAGGCTCTGACTGTATTATTGAACAATGGAAGCAGATCTCCGACTCACTAGATATGGCAGCCAAAGAGGTTATGGACATCAAAATCAATCGTAAATAGTATAATCTTTATTTAATTATTAATTCATTTTTTTATACTTTCATAATCGTCGAAGTGATATTCTGCAAACATTTTGATACTTTGCATTTATTAAATACTTTGTTGGATGACATCTCTACTTACAGAGACTCAACTAGGCAATAATCAAATAAAATTTGTTAATGATAAAGGATAATCAGTGCCTTGAAACGATATTGTAAAACTTGAAGTCAGCAAATTAAAAGCAAGAAAAACGAATATTATGCAAAGAATTTAAATCCTACGTGATTGTTTTTTCGAGATAACGTAAAGACAAATTTTTTTTTCTGGGAGGCTCTTAGTAGGGGATTGTAGGTCTGGTCGATTAAAAAAAAAACTGCAAATTTGAATTTGGAATTCTCCCAAATCTGGACTTATGGATTTTTGCTTTTTCCACATACCCTGTATCCCGAGGATAAACAGGTATATTGAAGTCTATGAAAATGTGTGTAATAGGTAGAAGGGAGCATGATAGACCTTATAAAGTATATATATATAAAGAATATATGTATATATTGATCAGCATTGAAAAGGTAAGACGTTATAGCTATGCCTGTCTGTCCATCTGTCCGTCTGTCCTGCTGTCTGCCGTATGAGAGAGCCTATCTCGGCGACTAATAGAGATAGGGCTACCATAGTCGAAACTTTAGACCTTTAAGCCGTCAAAGTGTGCACTTTCAAACGTGTTTCTTTAGTTCCATACAAATCTAAATCCTAAATTTTAGGTTTTTGCTTAAAAACTTCTTTGTTTTTCTTATTCTAGGAACTTAAAATTTAGAATAAATTATGCCTACGATAGTCCCAATAAAATATCCCAATATTGGTAGGACAGAATTTTTAGGTATAGCCCCTATACAAATTTGACACTTATTTCTTTTTGAGTTTGTATGAAAATCCAATACAAAAGTATGGTACTAGAAAAGACTTAACTTATGGTACATCTAGATTGGGTATAGGGTATTTTGCAGTCGAGTGTTCTCGACTTCAGCGTTCTTTCTTGTTTATTTATGTGGTAATAACTAGTGAATTAAGAACCAAAATTTATCTTAAAACCAGTTTAAGAAGGAAAATATATGACGGTCGATGCTCACAAATTAGAATCTTCAGTAAATAGAAATTTCCGAAAAATTAGAATGAGGGGGTGTGGTAAAAAATAAAACTCGTGAATTTGTTTTCCTTCTTTGAGCATAGGAAAACTCCAATATCGGTTTTTTTTTCTTTGTGGAAAATTAATCTAAAAGAGAGGAATCCCCATTGTGCTTGTGTCGTAAAAATACATGAATTTTTGATGAATTTTTCGTGAATTTTTCGTGAGTTTCGTAAATTTATTGATGGAAAAAGCAGATTTTGTGTCATCGACCACCCTCCGTATTCTTCTGATCATCACCATGCGACTATTTTCTGTTCCCTAAACTAAAACGGATGTTTAATGGGAAAATTGGATAATAATTGACGAAATTATTAAAATTTTTTCTAAAAACCAATTTTTCAAAAAATTACATTTTAAAAAATTTTTCTAAACATTTTTTTTTATTCAAAGAAAAATGGTGTTAATTTGTAAAATAAAATGTATTTAGAAAGGGGGTCTTAATTTCGGATTTTTCCAATAATACATCCGTTTTTACTCGTAATTGTCCGTAATTTCAGAAATTTTTTTACCATAGATGTAACTTTCAAACATAACCAAATATCAATTAAGTTGAAAAATTTGAAAGAAAAATACATTTGCTCTGAAAATACACACAGATTGGATCTAATAATTTTCTAATGTTACATATGTATTGGCCGAAAGGTCAATGTTTTTATACCCGCCACACATAGTGTGAAGGGCATTATCAGTTTGTTTGAAAGTTTGGAATACATTAAAGGAGGCGTCGGAGACCCCATAAAATATATATATATTATAGATCAGCTCGACGAGACGAATCGATTTAGCCATGTCCGTCTGTTGCAATGCGTTTTTTTTTTGGAAAGTTTAAGAGATATGACTTGAAATTTAAACTTAATCTTTTTGTGCTCCTTGGCAGTTTAAATGTCTGAACCAAGGTGCCACGCCCACTTTTAGATATAGCCCCCATGCAAACTTACCATTTTTTCCGGATTTATGTATGAAAATTGTTGTTATTTGTAAATGTATTTACTACAAATATGGATAAAAGCACTTCTAATGGTATCCAACATCAAAGAAAAGTGCCACGCCCATTTGTAGATAAAGGCCCCATACAAACCAAGCGCCCATTTTTCAGATTTTGTATGAAAATAGTTCTTATTTATGGATATATTCCACTCCAATCTGTGTAAAATCGCTTCTACTGTTATCCTATAAAAATGCTACCGATATGACAAGGATCGGGTTTCACTATAACATATAGACCCTATACAAACTTACCTTCCATTTCTTTATTTTTTCAAGAAAATGATTAAAGTTTCGTGTGGTGGGTATTTGAGCTTTGGTGCTACCGAAGTCAACGTTCATTTTTCTTGTTGCTTTTCAAAACAGTTTAAAAATAAATTTTGCTTCGTAGTTGACTGAGTTATTGCCACATTAAAAGGATCAAAAAAATTTTTTTTTACCAAAAGTCCAGATTTTGGGAGTGCTCCGCAAATTCCAGTACTCAACCAGACCAATTACCGCTACTACAAGACTTCCCAGCTATTTCTATTTTTTTTTTTTTGTGCAATTCAACTGACACCCAAAATTTGTCCTTACACTATCTCGTGAACACAATTAGGCAATTAGGTAAGATTTTAATTTTGCAGTCTTGGAGGTTTTGTGAACATTTCCATCATCAAACCTGTAACCGCTTGAAACTCAGAGTGAGTGTAAAATGTTCATAGCAACTGCAAGAGCAATCCTGTGTGCATAAAGGAATAAACTTCCTAAATTTTTTTTTGAAAACCACGACCCCCATACATAATTGAGATATATGTGCGAGTTTAAGATGATTAACCCTAATAACCCAATTTGATAAGCGCTCATATTGCTTTTTGGCCTCCATATTGACTACTTGCCTGTCTGTTTGTCGGTCTGTCAGCGCCTTATTGCTGTCAGTGTTGTTGTTGTTGTTGTTGTTGTTTATGAGCAATTTTGGCGTTTTGCAAAGTGCTTAAATATTGAGGTCGCCGGCCTAGATACATTTTATGCGCTTTATGAACTCATGAACCAACTAAAGAAGAAGAAGAAGAAGCTCTGTTGAACTGAACTGATTTGAACATAACTGAACTGAACTCAAATAAACTGAAAGCCTGGAAATCAACTTGACACAACTTGCCGACAAACACACACACACACAAACAACACGTAAAAAAAACAACGCAACGCAAGGCACGCACACACACACACACACACTGCTCCTCATAACATTCTTAAAAGGACGAAAACACAAGATATTTGATTGATGGGTGTAATGTGGGCTGTTTTGGAGTAACATAATGGATAGGTGAATTTGGTTCAAAGGATACAGACAGACCGAAACGGACGGACGAAGTCAAAGTTTGATAGCCGCATTGCAATGTTAACTAAACTGTTAACAGAGACAGACATTAACTGTTTTACAGACGACAACAAACTAAGAGTTTATTCTGTTGCTGTTAAAAAACCAAAGAGTAATCTCTGTAAAATGTTCCTGTTATTGTAAATAAAGAGTTTTAATTCTCATAAACCGATTTTATTATTGAGAAAATCGGCTCGCCTTGTGATGTCTGTTATTACAACTTATGCACATCTTCTATTTTTAACATTTACTCATTTTATAAAAAGTAAAACTTTTCTAGAATTGTCCGCATAGTATTGACCAATTAGTTTGTTTACTAGTTTCGGAGGATCTTGAATTTGAATAATCTGGCACCCTTCCATTACTGTAAAAAACTGATACAACAAGTAACAAAGAAAAACATTAACCAAGAATTTAGATACTCATCAGAGGCTAATGCTTATGGGGTGGTTGTTGGGATACATTGATCAATTAAAATCAAATTATATAAAATAATCCGAAAAAGAGCTTGTACATAAAATGCCCGTTTACGGTATCTTGACTTTTAATCCCTTTTAATGCAAAATAGTTACATTTGATGTTCAATAAACCGTGCAAAATTTCAAAATAAGCGTATGCCCCGTTTAAATTACAAGTTTGTATGTAAGAATCACGGGTGCCAAGCCCTTCGGAGGAACTGAAGCTGAAATACCCGATACACAACACTTTTAATTGTATATATGCTCTCCAGGTGATTAGATTAAATTTCAGGATGAGTTTTGTCAAATTTAGAGCTTTATTTTATATTAGCCCGATCCTTACCATATCGATAGTGGTCACTTAGGTGGACATTGGAATTGAATTTTCGAAATTTTAATTGAATTCTTTTAGTAAAAATAAATGTTTTCATACAACAGCTCAAAACTATAGAGGTAAGTTTGTATGAGGGCTATATACCTAAAAATGGGCTTGGCACCTTGGATTTGATAATTGATGACATAAGATGTGTTTTTAGCCAATTTACAGTTAATATATTTCATAAATAATACCTATTTTCATACAAAAATTAAAAAATGAGACTTAGAGATTTGTATAGGAGGCTATATCTAAAAAATGGGAGTGGCACCTTTGAGTTCTGACATACAAACTGCCTAGGACCAAAAAAAAAAAAACTTAAGTTTAAAATTTCATGTCAATATCTTAATGAGACATTCTGAGTAAAACGAGCATCGCAACAGACGGACAGACAGACAGACGGACATGGGTAAGTCAATTCGTCTCATCAGGCTGATCAAGAATTATATATATACTTTATAGGGTCTCAGATGCCTCCTTTATTTTTTTTTTTTTTTTTCCCCCCCCCCCCCCCCCCCCCCCCCCCCCCCCCCCCCCCCCATCTAAAACGATTTGTCTTATTATTTTTTGATCTGGCAGTAGGAATGAAGAACATAGCTAGAGAAGGACATAGCGAGGTCTATATGTCCAGTTCCATACATTATAGGGTATCCGATGGCTCCTTCTATGCGTTATAAACTTTCCAGGACAAATTGATAATACCCGTGACGTGTATATTTAACCGTTTATGACATACACTAACGAGTGTCTTGAGTAGACAAAAAAAAAAAAACACTTTTCACAATAGAAGAAAAATTCAGGAAGTTTCGTACAAATTGGTTTACCTTTCACAGGACCGTGTTGATGTGGGGTAATTGATGACGTCAATGAACGTTGCAGCTGATCAGAAATATTCTTTTCGAAAATTTCGGGATCCTCATCCCATCAAGACAGGAGTGGCTCTGTCAGTATTTTCACTGACAGATCAAAAAATAAATAATTAACCTTGAGATTAATAAGTCATTTAGAGTCCCTGGTCACTGCATAGCAATAAATAATTTCTTAAACCTAACTTACAGATCACTTTTTTTTGTTTTCTAATAGTCAAGCGGTTCTTAAGGCGCTGGACTGATATATTATTCAAACTCTAAATCTATTACTGAATCTCGCAAATCCACACAATGAGATAGCCCAACATTACAGTAATCACCTCGTTGGGGTACTTTTCTTTGCAGACGAACTAGCTAGAATGTGTACAACGACCCATATCATTACAGCAAAGGATTCGGTTGTGGGATACCACTAGCTACCTGGAGACTACTTACTTATTAAGAGAAGATATTTCTACTTATTACCAATAATTACTCGAGTGATTCAATAACATGCAGTCTCCAGGGCGGTGCACAATCGAAACAAGACCTCATATGTCCTCAAACTGAACAGATCAGACATATATGGCAAATACTTACGGCGAGTGCTTACAGGACACTGTCTTATTGATAGTCACACGAGAAAAATGGGTGTCTCTACAAACGTCATATGCCGAAGCTGTGAAACTCGGAAGAGGATGTTGAACATTTGCGCTGCCACTGCGGTCCTTTGTTGAACAACATTTTTATATTTCTTTCAAATACTTATTTCCCCAGTTGCAATGAATAATATCGCTTAGTGTGTCCAGGCGTCAAATAGTGCTTGCTTCTATAGTTTTATTTGGGTGGCTTTACTCCCACCCTTCCCTCTGAGATGCTGTGGTATCACAACGTGCCCCTTCTGCAATGTGTTGTAGATTTACTCAGCTAACTCTGTCACTAAGCCTAACCTAACTTCGGGATAGCACTCAATATTGCGATACCTCCATAATTGGAGATATCCCATCTTGGCTTATTTTGGGGTAATTTGATTTTGAATTTTTTTAGAATTTTTTTGAAATTAGTCAGAATGACGGACGAACTGCAACTACTACGCCTACTTCCTTCATCTTTTTTTTTTTTTTTTTTTTTTTTTTTTTTAAAAAAACTAAAGTCTTACGATTCCATCAGAAATAAACAAAATAGTTTCATCGCTATTTTAAGATTTATGTTTTTTTCAAAATTTTATTAACCCATAAAAAAATGCTTTATTTCATACTTTTGTTTGTTGTTGTTGTTGTTTGAAAACTATTAGCTAATATCACAATTACAATGTTTTAATCGTAGCAAAAAAAAAAAAAAAAATTATTAATATTAATAGGTATGTATGTAATAATAATTCAAATGAATCGTCTAATTGGATGCATCAGCAGTATTTTCCAGTAATTCAAAATCACAAACCAATGAGAAATGATCCGATGGATATTGCATGCTGGGGGGTACGATTCTTGCCGATTGCTTCACCGCATGGAAATTCTAAACAATTAATGACCTAAAATATAATTTGTGAATTATTTTTCGATTAGATTAGATTTCGAATATTTTTTTTTTTGCATACTTTCAAACGATTACGCGTATAAAAAAACATAATCAATTGTATGACCTCCTCGCCATCCTCACGTATTTTCCATGTTGTATACGGGGGCTCGTGTTGCATTGAGTGCTGCACCGGATTCACCGGATTCTCCGCCGCCGAGTCAACTTTATCCTTGTCCTGAACATGGTTATGGCAATGCTTTTTAACATTTATATCAGCATAGGCACTGGACAACTTGAGGGCATCAGAATTGAGTATTGTACTGTAGATCGGTTCGATGGGTTCGGCATTGAAATCGCCACACAATAAAATCGGCTGTTCACCAGCAAAGGAACGTACAAAGCGCACCAGATCATGACCCTGTTCATTGCGTAACTTAGCCAATAACGAACCGTGACGTGCTTTAAATGTGTTGTAAAGACACAAAACTCACGTCCCGTCGTCTTCAGTTGCAGACGTGCAGCTATGGCAACCTGATTACTTTGTACGCGCCAAACTTCAAGAATTCTTGTATCAAATTGTTTCAACTCAAATTTATCGCGTTTATAGAAAATGGCACAACCGTCGGGACCATTATTCTCCTCAATGTATAAACATGGTGAATCCGGTTTGGAAAGAAAATGCCTTCGTAATTTTGGTGAGCCAAGCACTGTTTGCAGAAATTTAAAATGATCGACTTCCTGCAAAAAAAAAAAAAAAAAAATAAATAAATAAATTCCAAAAACTTTTCAATTGTTTTTTGAACGCACCTGCAAACAGATAACATCCGGTTGATTTTGCAAAGTTCTTGCACAATTAAATATTTACGATGTTCCCAAGTCAAAGCCTCATCAGGGCAACAAACAAAGCCATCATTGCTTTGGCTAAGCGCCATAATAAATGAAAGAGAAAGAAACATTTTTTAAGTGCTTTTTTAACAAAAAAAATATGAAAATTTTACAATACTGATCTGGAATTTTATTTCAGGAACAGCATAGTTTGGAGAAAAATTTGAACTCTTATTTAAATATAAATTTAATTACAGATGGCTGGACCAAAGTTACAGAAGCGGAAAGCTTTAAACCTGGTACCCATTGGCCGAATAAATCTAAGCAAATCTTCTGAAAAACACTTTTTCAAAAACATCGCAAGCCTCTTCCTACCAAATTCGAATAGTAATGAAGATATTGTGCTACCGTCTTTGGAAAAAGAAACCCTAACGTATTGTTCCCCAATGTAATAATGTCAGCTAATCTATTAGCTACGCAGTTGCCAATTATATTATGGTGCTCAGACCACTGGATTATTTTTCAAGTGATCAGCTATTTTGTCGTTATGAGAGATCTGTAAACACTGAATAGCAAGAAGCGTATATTCTGGGTGAACTAATGCATCAGGCAGGGAGAAGAAGCCGTTGGACACCCTTTAAAGTTTTTATAAACCATGCAAAATTTTGCTATGTACTTCTATTCTGCTAGCTGCCGCATAAGATCGGTTGCTCTCGGAGACTATTTGAGAAAAAGAACTGATTATAAGTCTGATTCCGATACCTCTATTTCTGCTCAATTCATGGAACAGTCTTTTTCGGCTCTCTGCTGCATAAGATCGATTGCTCTCGGAGACCATTAGAGAAAAAAGTACAGATGACAGGTCTAATTCCTGGAATTGGGCAGCAATTTAGGGATTAGTCTTATCAGATATAGCGCTTTCAAAGCTACGATATATATAGTATAAAAATACTACTTGATCAAGGCTAGAGAGTTACGCTAAATGAAGAGTGTCAATTGGTTAGCAGTTACGTTTTAGAGAGTAACGGTAATTCCATTACTATTTACAGAAACGGGACTGTACCCGACATTATTCGCGAACCCCGTAACCCAAGAACTAAGTGCTTATATCCATACTCTGCGTTCTGTAAAGGACTAAAGCAGTAATCGCAAAGTCAAAGGCTAAAAAGTAAGAGGTAAGAAAGCAAGAAAAACAAAAGAAAGGACGAAGGCGGCACGAAGACCCAGATAACTAAATCGCTAAGTTCACCATAAAGTGGTCATTACGCAGCCACTTATTTTTATTTATTTATTCTATTTTTTGTTCTTATTTTTAATTGGCCTAGAAATCTGGATCTTCTACGCAGCTGGAACGTGTGGCGTATTAACTTTTAAATTGAGGTGTCGTATTGATGGATTATACATATTCGGGGTATAATTAGCATTCAATAAATACAGTGCAGTATAAATTTTATCAAAAATTTGGTTTAGATTAGAGAACTATAAAATATATACGATGCAAGAAATGCAGATTGTTTATAAAAATTTTTTTTTTTTTTTTATTTTTTTAGCCATTTTGGATGTTATTTGGGTGGACTGGTAATAAATTTTGAAATACAATTGGAAGAACCCAAATTTATACATATATGCCTCATGTGATTTTGTTTTTTTCGTAGGCTTCTTGGAAAAATATACAATAGCAACTTACTCTGTGACAAAATATTCCATTGAAGCACACGTATCTGATTCATCGATGTTGTTTAGCTTCGCTATTCGGATTGGCACAAACTGTAAAATATATATAAAATTTTAAATGTAAGTAAAGATCATATTACAATAATAAACAAAAAAATTAACCTCTTGACAGCGCATTCAATTTGATGCCATTCAATTGCTTCGAAGCCTCTTTAAGAAAATTCGGCACTGGTAGGGTGGCTGATGTTCACCATGTAATTCCTTAACATGTCGCATCAGTTCATCTGGATTAAGACCTTTTGGTAGCTCCAGACCATCATCCTGACAGTCGATGTTATTGATTTTTCGGTGCTGTATTAAATGAACCCATTCTGTATCAAACAAAAAAAAAAAAAAAAGGCGCAAATTAGGAAAATTAAACAAATGAAAAAATTTGGTTTTTTAATTTAACAAAGAAAAATAAAATTAATAAATAAAATATTTTAAATATTTTAAAAAATATTCCACACTTTCGTTCAGAATATTCGCAAAGAAAAAGCAAACTTCAAACAATTTTTTTGAGTTTTTTTATTGTCATAAAAACAAAAAACACAAAGCCGACATAACGAAAAATTTTGTTAATTAAAAAAAAAAAAAAAATATTTAAATTCATAACAAAAAAAAAAGAAACTCAAAACAAAATATTTCTATTTATGTCTGTACTCACGGAACGTTCGGTTGTCTATAAAGTATTTTTCGTAGTATTATGCTGAATATGTAAAAACTGTGACTGTAACGTACACTGCCGCCTATTCTAGTCAGGCTCAGTGTTATTATTTTACTGCAATTATTGTGCAAAATGACGATTTTTAATTAGAAATTTGTTTGGTATGCTTATCAAGTATTTTGTTGTTTTTATATTTATATTCGCTATTTCGTTTCTATATTTTGTTCAGTCTACAGTGCTTCCCCAATTTGACATGTACTAATTTTAATTTTATGGCGTTGCCAGATGCTTGTAAAATTTGGCATTTTTTATAACGATTTTTTTTTTTGAAAATTATTTTGTTCGTTAAAATTTAAATTTTACAGATTAAGTAAAACAATTTAGAGTTTTATTTATACTGGAACGCTTTTTATTGAGGAGCGTATTTTACAAAAATGAGTTATTTTATGAAAACAAACAAATTTGGTGTGTCTTCAATTTTTATTTTTATTGTTTTTTTTTAACAAAATAACACAGGGCAACATGTTTTTTTTTTTTTTTTCGTTATGAGACTGGTTTCCGAGATGTATTTTTGTGCGCTGAATACGATTCTGTAGCCCAAATGTGATCATCACGATATAGTTTTGAGAAAATGAAACCAGTCTCATATCAAAATAGAAAAAAAAAAAAATCATATATAATATATGAAAATTTCAGTACTGTGTTTGCAATTCAATCAAAAACACTGGAGGACCATAATGGGTTAATTCTATTTTATTCAATATTGTTCATTTTTATTTTTATACGGTTAATCTTTAATTAAAGAGTAGCTAAAGTCTTTAGCACGTCTGAATTTCGAGAAAAGTAAGGTTTGGGTTTTAACCCAATTTTTTTCGAAAACCAGATGTGATGGGCCCTTTTGGGTGCCAGAATCGTGTTCAGCGCACTGAAAAACTTTCCATATCGAAAATAAAAATAAAAAACAAGAAAAGAAAGCTGAAGTCGAGTATGCTCGACTTCAAGGTACCCTGTAACCAAACTTTATATACCTTAAGTTAAATCCTATCTTAATATTATACCTTGTTGTTTTGGATTTTCATACAAAAAACTAAAAAAATCGGTTATATTTGTATGGGGGCTATACCTAAAATATGTTTTGGTCCTACCTACATTAGGATATTTCATTGGGATTAGGTATAATTTATATGAAATTTAGATTTCCTAGAAAACGAAAATATGACGTTTTTTATGCAAAACCTCAAATTGGGGTAGATTTGTATATGGGCTATGCCTAAAATTTTTGTGGCCCTATTGGGATATTTCATTGGGACTACTAAATTTAGACTTCATACAATAAGAAACAAAGACGTTTTTATGAAAAAACCCAAAATTTTGGGGTAGATTTGTAAGGGGGGTACCCTTTACAATGGGGCTAGAGACTAAGCGTTTCCAAGTGCACACTTGACTAAGTAGTAGAGTGGAGGTTTCAAATTTGGTGTCTCTATCTCTTAGAGTCTCCGAGATAATCGTTTTATACGGCCGACAACATGACGGACGGGCGGACAGACATAGCTTCGATTCTCCTTTCAATGCTGATCAAGAATATATACAATATTAGTGGTCCAAAAAAAAAGTTTATGTTCCCACCTCCTAGGATTGTTCTATATCGAAAATAAGAAGACCCATATTTTTTATACCCGCCACATACGACGAGACGAGTCGATCTAGCCATGTCCGTCTGTCTGTCTGTCCGTCTGTCTATATTTATGCGATTCATTCGCTTAGTTTTAAAGATATTGACCTAAAACTCGGATCTTAAGCTTTTCACAGTCCTAAGCAGTTCAAGTGTTAAAATCAAAGTGCCACGCCCATTTTAAGGTATAGCCTCTTTACATACTTACCGTTTTTTTCTGATTTTTTGTATGAAAATAGCTATTATTTATGAATGTAGTCACTCCAAGTTGAGTAAAAATACTTCTAATGTCATCCCAATGTAAAATCCAAGCTGCCACGCCTATTTTTAGCTATAGCCCCCTACAAAGTAACCGCCCATTTTCGAATTTTTGTATAAAAATAGGTATTATTTATAAAACTATTCACACAAATTTGGGTAAAAACACTTTTAATGACATCCAATATCAAAAAACAAGGAGCCACGCTATAGCCCCATACAAAGCTATCGATTATTTTCGAACATTTGTATGAAAAAGTAATTATTTTCAAATATATATTTAAATATGTATATAAGCCACTTATGATTACACATTAACTATTTAAAGATTCGTGTGACGGGTATTTATGCTTCGGTTCCACCGAAGTTAACGTTTTCCTTGTTTTTTAATCAGATAATGTTTAATGGAGCTGCCAAACCCCTGAAGTGTCTCATGTATTTTACTTGGGAAAATATTATCTGATTAAGAGCAATTCTAGTGGGTGGAAGCATACAAATTTGTAAAAATTTTTATTTCATACATTTTTGGACCACCCCAATAAATATACTTTATAGGGTCTATCTAGCCTTCTTCTGTGTGTTACATACAGGGTATAAGAACAGTCAATTTTGCAGGCCTGCGTAATTTTTAAGTCTCCAAGCACTCTTCAGATATATGGGATATTTTTCTCAACTGGGGAGAGCCCCTTCCGCCAGAGTATGAAAGTTCTAATAAGTGTCAAAAGTGTAGTTAATTGTGTCACTTTTTTTAAAAAAAAAGTAACACTATTTGAAAATCCAATAACCCATACAGATCAAGACAGTATATTATATATACTTTATGGGGTATGTCATGCCTCCTTATACCTATGTTTTTCATAAATTTGCATTCACTTATGATAGAACCGTTTGGCCTTCGTGCACAGCGTATTAAAAACATATATGGTGTATATTAATAAAGGCCAGAACAAGTTCGAGACAATTTTGAATCTTTAGCCAGTTTGAAATGCATTAAGGGTTGATTGTATGTTAAGTATTCCGTCATATTCTATTATTACACCAATGATCTGGTACGGTCTTCCGTTTAGTGATCCATTCGTAAAAAGGTCAGATTTGACTTTTGACCTATGGTTCATGGGGAAATTGTTCTTAGAATATTCAAAAGAATTCGTTCTTTGACTCGAACAAGTTGACCCATTCTCATTATATATATTCTTGAGCAGCTCGACTAGACAAGTCCATACAACCAATTTCAACTTTCTGTCCGTTCTGTATTTATTCAAAACATTTTATTTACTCCTTTGACAATTTTTAACTTCTCTAGATTAAAATAAGTTTCAGAACTTAAATTCAATATGTTTATATACAAAAATCTTGAACTTACCTTGGAATTGGCACAGCAACACGTCTGGCAAATGTCTTTGGAGTTATGATCAAGCGCGACGTTTTCAATAGAAACTCCATTTTGATATCGTTCTTTTTTTTCTCTATTGTATTTTTTCTTTTTCAAATATTTGTTTTTGTAGATTTCAAGCAATTTGCAAAATATTTTTAGTTTTAATTAAATTATTTTATTATTTTTCGTTGAACATTTATTTTCACGTAAAATAATAATCGTTTAAAAATTATATTTGCAAGCTTTCTCTATTTTTCCCCTTAATATATACAATATATTTTTTTTATTTAACTGAATGGAGAATGTATAATATTTCACACTGAAGCGCGTTATTTTTGAGCGCGTAGAAAAAAAAAGTTCTAAGAAAGTTTATATTGTTCTATAGAACGAGTCAATATCATAATATCGAAGATACGAGGTTTTAACGTATGTTCCTGAAAGCGGAGAAGAACACATTAGTATAAATCGAAATAAATTTACAATAATAAAAATGTATTGGAAAAAAATGGAGTAAATCTCTAATGGAATAATACTTCCACTGCTAAGGTTTAAAGGAAATTTAAATAAAATCGTAAAAATTTGAGTTTAACGATTTAGTAAATTCGTACGATTTCAAGTTATTCGTGTTCCGACAATCGAAAAATGTATGTTTCATTTTAAAAACGTTTTTTTCTTTGAATATGAAAAATTTGCTATCGGATGGTTATCGGTCTAACCAAAAGGTAAATTGTTGTAGCTTTGACTAAATTTTCTGCTCTTGAGTAGAAAATATTGATTTAAAATTTGAATTCAGAATTAATCATATTAAAAAGTTCAAAAGATGAAATCTATAAATATCACAGAATTAATTAAAAATATTTTTAAATAATCGAAAATATCTTTTTTGCGTAATATTATGCATTTACTATCAATTCACTTGCTCAAACGAAATCGATTAGAAATCAGAAATATCTTGCGATTTGCGTTTACCAGAGCACCAAAATATGCGGTTTGAAAAGTAAATCTCAAAATTTCGAAAATGCGATTATGAGAACATGGCTGATAGAAACTGTTGGGGAATGTTACAGCATCAAACTCAATCATTAATAATTAGTTTACTCAATTCCGTTGCAGTTAGAATATAGGCATTTCACATTTTATCGTATTTGACAAAGATATTTGCGATTGTTCACTCTCGTACAAAAGTATAACTGTGTCACTTGGAACAGTCAAAAAGTGGACTGCTCCGGGTGACTAAGTTTTGGAAGTCACGCAGTGTCATTCACATGAAATATTTCAAAAATGCGCAAATTGATGAACAAGACCGATTTGAATAAAAAATAAAGACAACATTTAACGAAGAAAAAAGTGTTCACTTCCAGAACTATATATATCCAAAATTCATATAATTGATCGGTGTTCCACCATTCGTCATATTGTCTAGGCTTAGCCCCAAATGAGTAGTTACTTTTTTTAAACCTGAGAAAATAACTTTGCTGTAAGAGATTTATTCCAAGTGGGACCTTTGTCGGACCTTGAAAAAATCCATTTATTTAAGGTGACTTCGAAAAAGCTCTTAATGGAAATTCAAGACTTCCTATTTTGGTGCGAAAAAAAGTATCTTTTAATCACTTATTAAATTGATTAGATAGTTTCTATTTAACTAAAAAATTATATTTAAGAAACTTTAAAAAAAATTTCCCTTAGTGCACCCATAACACCTGACAACCATTTACATTATCAATTTTTGCAATATTGCAACCAAGCGTTTACTTTATCTACAAAAAGTACATACATAGTCTGTACTGACATCGCAGATGTTCATACCAAAAAAAAAAAAAAAAAAAATTATATGAATATGAGGCGGGTCTCTAGAATTATAAACTGAATTAAATGCGTTCTCAGACTAGACTAGAATACATAGACGTGCTATCAACTAAGTCGAGTGAGAAGTGTGCCAGTATAATTGTATTAGAAATGGTTAATAATTGTACATTTTTAGACTAATTTATATAGTATACATACATGCTCATACAATGCATATTTTACACAGATACAATACACACTCAAATGTACTTTTTGAACTTGAAATATTTCATGATCTCTTACGTTAAAAAGTTAAATGATGAAAAAATGCCTAAATCAGCATAAAGTAAAAAATAGAACAAAATTTAATTACAATATAACCAAATTGACTATTCTAATTGGAAATAGCGCAGTTCGTATACAATTTTATTTTTATTTAAGATTTTGTATCTAAAACAATTTTTTTCTGTTTTTTTTTTTTTATTTTTGGCAACACTCTGCGGAAGAGCATGGATGCTTAGCGAATTTTTCTGCTCTGTTTTTGAGTCTATTAAAAAAAAAATTAAAAAAAAATAAAAACTCACAAGGCTAAAAGAGTGTGAGAAATTGTTCTTGAACTTGACAATACGTTATTTTGTTATTTTTTTCTATTTTTTATTGCGTCTGTGAGTCTATTGACTTTAGGTAGGTATGTAATTTACTTGTTGTATATTTACGTTGTTGGCTATCTACGACAGAGGAATTCATTTTTATTTTTATGTTTACAAAAAGTAAATAGAAAAAAAAGAAACAAATTGCCTTGAGACGTTTTTTTGTTTAAGTTTTAATCTATTTAATCTAGCATTTTATACTTATCGATAACACTAAACTAGCAAGGGTTGCCCTTTTATGTTTTCGGAAATGGTGGAGTTTATTAATTTGATGATCAGCTTAGGATCAGTTAATGTGATCAGTTTAGCTGATCAGTTAAGCGAATCAGTTAAGGTAATCAGTTTAGCTGATCAGTTAGGGTGATCAGTTTAACTGATCAGTTAGGGTGATCAGTTTAACTGATCAGTTAGGGTGATCAGTTTAACTGATCAGTTAATGTGATCCGTTTAGCTGATCAGTTAAGGTGATTCGAAAGGTGATCAGTTTAAGTGATCAGTTTAGGTTATCAGTTTAGGTGATCAGTTTAGGTGATCAGTTTAGGTGATCAGTTTAGGTTATCAGTTTGGGGGATCAGTTTAGGGATCTGTGTAGGTTATAAGTTTAGGGGATCAGTCTAGGTGATCAGTTAAGGTGATCAGTTAGGTGATCAGTTAAGGTGATCAGTTTAGGTGATCAGTTTAGGTGACCCAGTTTAGGTGATCATTTTATTTTTAACTGATCACCTGATCATCTAATCAGGTTATCAGTTTAGGTGATCAGTTTATGTAATCAGTTTAGGTGATCAGTTAAGGTGAACAGTTTAGGTGATCAGTTTAGGTTATCAGTTAAGATGAACAGTTTATGTAATCAGTTTAGGTGATCAGTTAAGGTGAACAGTTTAGGTGATCAGTTTAGCTGATCAGTTATTGTGATCAGTTTAGGTGATCAGTTTAGGTGATCAGTTTTGGGGATCAGTTTAGCTGGTCGGTTTAGGTAATCTGATTAGTTAAACAATGTAGGTAATCAGTTTAGGTGATCAGTTAAGGTGATCAGTTTAGGTGATCAGTTTAGGTGATCAGTTTAGGTTTAACTGATCACCTGATCATCTAATCAGGTTATCAGTTTAGGTGATCAGTTTTGGTGATCAGTTAAGATGAACAGTTTATGTAATCAGTTTAGGTGATCAGTTAAGGTGAACAGTTTAGGTGATCAGTTTAGCTGTTCAGTTCAGGTGATCAGTTTAGCTGATCAGTTATTGTGATCAGTTAAGGTGATCAGTTTAGGTGATCAGTTTTTGTGATCAGTT
Source organism: Leucophenga varia (assembly GCA_018903435.1). Taxonomy (NCBI): domain Eukaryota; kingdom Metazoa; phylum Arthropoda; class Insecta; order Diptera; family Drosophilidae; genus Leucophenga; species Leucophenga varia. Next base: position 5,621 of record JAEIFJ010001443.1, on the reverse strand, counting down.
TAGGTGATCCGTTAAGTAAGATGAATAGTTTATGTAATCAGTTTAGGTGATCAGTTTAGCTGTTCAGTTCAGGTGATCAGTTTAGCTGATCAGTTATTGTGATCAGATAAGGTTATCAGTTAAGATGAACAGTTTATGTAATCAGTTTAGGTGATCAGTTAAGATGAACAGTTTAGGTGATCAGTTTAGCTGATCTGTTTAGCTGATCAGTTATTGTGATCAGTTTAGGTGATCAGTTTTGGGGATTAGTTAAGCTGGTCGTTTTAGGTAATCTGATTAGTTTATCAATTTAGGAAGTCACTTTAGGAAATAAGTTTAGGTGATCAGTTAAGGCGATCAGTTTAGGTGATCAGTTTAGGGGTTCAGCTAAGGTGATCAGTTTAGGGAATCAGCTAAGGTGATCAGTTAAGGAGATCAGTTTAGGTGATCAGTTAAGGTATTCAGCTTAGGTGATCAGTTAAGGTATTCAGCTTAGGTGATCAGTTTAGGTGATCAGTTAAGGTATTCAGCTTAGGTGATCAGTTTAGCTGATCAGCTTAGGTGATCAGTTAAGGTATTCAGCTTAGGTGATCAGTTAAGGTATTCAGCTTAGGTGATCAGTTTAGGTGATCAGTTAAGGTGATCAGCTTAGGTGATCAGTTAAGGTGATCAGCTTAGGTGATCAGTTTAGCTGATCAGCTTAGGTGATCAGTTAAGGTATTCAGCTTAGGTGATCAGTTTAGGTGATCAGCTTAGGTGATCAGTTTAGGTGATCAGTTAAGGTGATCAGCTTAGGTGATCAATGTAGGGAATCAGTTTAGCTGAGCAGTTAGGGTGATCAGATGAGACCTTCTGCCGAAGGTAATGGTTTTCCATGTTTTTTTTTGTTTTTTTCTTCAAGGTTTTATTTTACAGATGAACTCTCCCTTGCTGCTTTCAAAATTTTATGAAACAGCCAGACTTTCGAATACTTTACATCTTCCCCGATCGACCTTCAGCAACTCCCCATTTATTCAATGAGTTTTAGAGAGTTTTCAATTCGTTAATGTCTTAGAACTAATTTTCTCTCTTTATTTTTATTGTTTGACGAAATTGGGTAACTTTAAAATTATATTTTAGTTCCAATTTCCGTGTACAATTTAAGCAGAATGTTAAAATCTATAAAACTTCCAATATTGACAGCGTCGTTGTCGTTGTCGTCGACGCCGACGTCTTTGTCTTGCTGCTTGCTTTACTTAGCGTTGGCGACATTGATAACATTATCAAAGCACATTTCCAAAGTTCAGAATGAACCTTCTGATGCTCTAGAATAGTGTAGTACATACCCATGTAGTATGTTTGCTGTTGATGGTGTTTTTGCTTTATTTTTTTTCTTCTCAATTTTTAATTAATATTTTCTTTGTTTTGTACAGTGTAGATTTTATATACACATATATGGGGAAAAAAACCCCATACATGGACAATATCGCCGGCGTTTTTTTAAATATTTTTTTTTTATGTATACATATTCTATTTGTTTTTGTTGTAGTTAATCGTAATCGTAGTCGTAGTAGACGTATTGTGCAAGTGAAATGAATCAGCTGTGTCTTGAAATAACCAGTTTGTATTGCTTAAATGCTGTCAATACCGAAATCATTGTTTTATATTAAATGGTTTTGTTTTTCTTTCTATGCCAGATGACATGGTTTTAATATCAGAGTTAATACAATAATTAACATACTTAGTTTTACAAAAAAAAAAAAATAAATAAATAAATAATAATAATGCTTCGAAAGCTATTCGGTTACTAAGGACAAGCCATGTGGTGCTTCTTAAAAAAATTCTGAGATACTTTTTGTTAAAATTTCCTGGAACTTTTTTTTATTGCTTTATAAATAAATCTCAAATTTTCATTTTCATTGTCCGTCTGTCCAACATTTTTTGTGCTTATAGAAATATATTTTAAAAATATAAAATTTAAAAATCTAATCAAATTTTTTTGATAAAACTTTTCATTTAAAAAATTCGTGATCATTTTTTAATATAATTTTTTTATTTCTTACCATTTTTATGCCTTCACTTTGCCACAGCACATTATCCTTTAAGGCAAAGTAAGTCAACAAATTTTTTTAATTACAAAATATTTTTATTTAAATAAATTGTATAATCAGAGCACTTTTTGATATATAATGTCGCTTAATTTTTTTTTAGAATTAATTCAAATTAATTAAAAAAGGCTCTACTACGCCTAAAAGTGTCCAAATTTGACGTTGTCTTCTTTTACACTGGTCACTATGAATTTTTTTAATAACCAAAACACTTTTTTTCAGTTTACGCAAACAAAAATTCAGTAAAAAAAAAAAATTATTTAGAAAAAAAAATAAATAATAGAATGCTACAAACTCGCCGCCAGACTGAAATGTACTAAACGCGACTGTATTCGCTTTGTATCATATATATAGAAGACGCTACAGTACCAATTGATTACACTGTAAAAAATTTAACATGTAAAAAATAAATTTAATCGTTTTATGAATTTTGAAAATAAATAAAAAATATGTTTTTATCAAAAACAAATCTGAACATCGTTGCGTATAAAAAATATACAATTGAAAAATAAAAGTCGGTTTATGTCGTTCGGGGATTTCAGAATATGTTATCCGAGCACCAAAAAGTATTTCGATAGCTATTTAAAATCGTTGCGGACGTTACGTTGGCATTTCATATAAACTGTGTATATCAGCCATGTTCTCGTAAACGCAATTGCAAAAATTTTGCGATTTACTTTTCAAATCGCACATTTTGACGCTTTAGCAAACGCAAATCACAAGAATCAACAAAAATTTAAGACCGATAACCATTTAATTTATAATCGATAGCAGTTTTTGTCGTGGACAATGCGTAGAAACGTTTTAAAATGAAACATAACTTTTGCGATTGCCGGAGCACGAATAATTTGCAATTACGGGAGCATGGCTGTATATCCTTGAATACATAAACTTTAACGAAATCCCATAACTGTTAGGTGTGTGCAATAGTCTTTATTGTTTACCGTTAAACGCTGTTCAAAAATGCCAGATCAAAAACTTGTTAAATCGTGAGCTTAGCCAACAAAACAGTTTTTTTTTATTATATTTTTTAAAATTATATTCCAAATAATTGAATACATATCGGCATACGTTTAAGCATATTTTTGAACCCTTTGTGCCATTCCGATTGACGAATCTCAAAAATGCTATGATCGCTTCACCTGGTGTTTTTTTTTTTTTTTTTTTGAAAATGCTAAGAAGAATTGAAATGGCCTACAAACCTGTTTTGAACCGAATCACAGCATTTTCGATTGTTTGCTCCGAACCATGAACCGAACCAGTTCTTCTGAAAGAAAATTCTTTTGAACCGAAGTGGTCCCGTTCGCTATTTCTTAAAAAAAAAAATTCATATTAAATATTATAATATTCTAAACTTTACTTGAGTTAAGATGTTGCTTGAGTTTATGCCAAGTATATGCGAAAAGGTTGAAAATGTTAATACAAATTAATAGGGGGTGGTCTATAAATGTAAAGTGGTCCTTTTTCTGTTCATCTCAGCATATAAAAAACAATAATATTAATTAAGTAAAATCAATCAATTAATCAGATTGTCACGTTGGGATCGATGAAAAGCGCTAAGTACGATGACTTTATCGGAAGATATAAGTAAAACAGTTCGAGATTCTGTTCAGTAAAATAGGTGCTCATATCAAGCATACAAAATTTTATTAACTTTTTTTGACATAAGCATTTAAACCGAACCGAACCATTGTTCGACACTGACTTAAACCCGGTCCGAGAGCCGAACCAGCGGTTCACAGGCAACGCGAGCCACTGAACCAAATCACTGCCAATTTCTTAGTGTTTTGCAGCACTGATTTATACTTCTATCTCACTTACACTTGGTCTGTACAAATGTTTTGATATAAACATTTTTTTTTTAACTCGAATTCATAATTTTAACATTCAAATATAAATTCGCAGTGTATGCAGATAAAGCAAAAGAACAGTGAAAGATTGCTCTCTATCGCTCAGCTCAGATGTACAATACATATGGTGGCTCTTTTTTGATGCATAAACACGTCACAACAGAATCATTTTCTTTGACATTCAATGGGAGCGTGCATGATATTTCTCGTTATCAACAAAAAAAAAAAAAAAAAAAAAAAACATTTTGTTTTTTTAATTGTTCATTGCTCAGCACTTACTCGCTCTCTTTGAAATAACAGCACCAGACAACTTTAAATATTTTTCATCAAGGTTCTCTGCATGTCAACAAAATTAAACAATTCTCTTTGCTGATTCATAAATTATTTTTTTTTTTTTTTTTTTTGAACGATTAAAACAAAGCGGAAGAGAGAGAGAGAGAGACGTGTGCGAGTGCGAGAATTTGAGAACCGAAAATCTTTGACTTGATGGTCATTTTATTCTTAGACACGACGCGTCCATTAGTTCACACAGACCAAACGGAATCAGATTCACATATATGTACGAGTATGTATACCCACTCGAATATGATATCGGACGGCGACCAACATGTGCCGTCTGGAATGGGCAATGACGACTACGAAAACGATTACCCGATCATTGCTGGCTTGCTTATCAGTCAGACGTATAAGTTTTCGGAGTGGTTGCGGTAATTTACCTAATAAGTAAATGCTTATTTATTAATATTTACTGTGAATATGTATGTATATAGCTGGCAATTAATTGTTATCATAAAACTAGCACACAGTACTACTACTATTCTTCATGGACGTTTTTTTTTTTTTTTTTTTTTTTTTTTTTTGTAGAATGTGTGTTACCGAAACCAAATCTCGGCAGATGGAATTGGTTTTATTTAGATTTTAGCGGTTGCATTTGCGCAGTAAAAAAAAATAATCTATCTATCAAACAAACAAACAAATAGAATACACCGAAATTGCACTTGAAAATCTACATGCATACAGGTTTCATTGAACACGGGGGTTTATTAATTATTGAGAATATATTATAATAAATTCTTTTGATAACTCAAAAACGATGGTTATCTTTTGTTGCAAAAATAAATACTAAAAATATTTTTAATAAATAATAAATATCTCAATAAAAAAAAAAATAGGAAAACTGTCAAGGTTGTCTAAAATTTTGGATTGAGCTATTTTTTTTATACAATGATATATTAAGACTCTAAGTGCATATATCTTGATCATTGATCATTGAAATAGCGTCGAGCGAGTTATACTCGTTCTTCAGTCTATTTGATACTTAGAATCTCCAGAGCTGTCAGAGTGATCACTTATAAACCGCTTTTCATTAGCTCCATTTAAAGGCGTAACTCCCATACAAGCCTATTAAGAGAAAATGTATAGTTTTATATGAAAATAATTTTGTTTGCTAATCTAGAAACTATAAATTTAATATGGATTATCAGCCATTCTACCGAAATCGTAATCGTAACAATTTTGCAATTTACTTTTTAAATCACAAATTTTAGTACTCCAGAAATTACAAATTACAAAATATTGTCTTTTGACGAAGGCAGCGTTTGAGTCATTGAAATGAAAAGTAAAGCATAATCTTTATATATAAAATAAGTAAAATGTTTCTATGTCCGCTGCCGAAGACTTTTAAAACGTCGAACCGATGAGTCCC
>JAEIFJ010001441.1:0-53000 GCA_018903435.1 Leucophenga varia | reverse complement strand
CGATATTTTGCTTTACAAAAGTGCAAGGTGACCAATGCGAATATGGTGACGGCTGTGTAACAGACTGGTATTGTAACATACGTACAAAGTCTGATTGGACGATACCAGTGCGGTTTTTGACCGAAGAAGTCGACAATCGATTGTATATTTACACTACGTCAGATCCTGGAGAAAACCAAAGAAAAACAAATCGACTCACACCATGTCTGTTTAAAAATCAGAGGAAGATTTACTCTGGCTTACTGATGCTACTTTGGTCTCGGTAAGCAAATGAGAAGTAAAGTTTTATACAGAACAACAAAATCAAACTCTACCAGACGTTGATTCTTCCAGTCCTGATGAATGTGTATGTCGCAGAAACATGGATCATGTCAGAGGCGGACAGATCAGCGTTGGGAACGTTAGAGGGCAAAATTATTCGTTAAATCTTTGGACCTGTCAGAGTGGACAACGAGTACAGTACTCGCATGAATCAAGAACTGAAGCAGCTATATAACAACATCGATATAGTCAGGCGCATTAGGTGTAAACGATTACACTGGGCTGGTCACGTGCTTTGAATGGAGGAACGGGCTCCGGCGTGAAAAGTGTACGAAAGAAACGTAAACGAAATCGTGCGACAACGAGGACGACCGCTGCTGTGTTGGAAGGATCAGATCTTGGAAGACGTCCGGAAGGTTGGGATACATAATTGGGATACATAATTGAGTAGCTGGGATTGTCCCAGCTGGGTAAAAAAATCAATTATAATTTTCATATTTGCGATTACTTTCTGTTTCCAAACTTAAGATAACCAGTTTTCTATTATCCAATAAAAAGTAGAGACGGGAAAATTTAATTAATTCATAGTTTAAAAAGTTTGCACCTTTTACAATAAAACAAAAGATCATCAAATATTTTGTCTTGAGTTATGAAGATCGTTAGCGATTAAACTCATACGATTAATTGCTCGTTAAATTAATCGTATAATACATTTACCGATCAATAATTTCTTTTGATATTACTATTCATACAGCATCTAATTTATATATAAGTAATGTACAATCTATATATATAAAAAAAGAAGTCCCAAGTTCTGTTGGTGATTGATGGACGCGAAAACTACTGGACGGATTTTCGCGAAATTTTGCATGTGTGTTCGTATTAACACATGGATGGTTTAGGGCAAAAAAAAAAAAATTGTAAAATGTAATTTTGACCCTGGGCCTAATGGGGGCCTTGAAACCGGAAAAGCCATATCTTTGGAGTGAATAGACGTAGAGACTTGAAACAGGGCTCATTTGAAAGATGGTTAAAAAACATTTTTGGCGTTCAAGGTGTTCAAGGGATTTCCGGAATTTGGACCTAGGAATAATATGTAAACCCAATATTGATTTTTTTAACCAACTTTATTTTTATTTTTATTACAGGTGAGCACTAGACGGGATCTTAGAAAATTTTGACCCGGGGCCTAATGGGGCCTTGAAGCCGGAAAAGCCATATCTTTGAAATGAATAGACGTAGAGACTTGAAACTGGGCTCATTTTAAAGATGGTTAAAAAACATTTTTAGCGTTCAAGGTTTTCAAGGGATTTCCGGAATTTGGACCTGGGACCCATATGGGGACCCAATATAGATTTTTCTGACCAATTTTTTTTTATTTTTATTACAGGTGAGAACTAGACGGGATTTTAGAAAATTTTGACCAAGGGCCTAATGGGGCCTTGAAACCGGAAAAGCCATATCTTTGGATTGAATAGACGTAGAGACTTGAAACAGGGCTGATTTGAAAGATGGTTAAAAAACATTTTTAGCGTTCAAGGTGTTTAAGGGATTTCCGGAACTTGGACCTGGGACCCATATGTGGACCCAATATAGATTTGTTGACCAATTTCTTTTATGTTTATTACATGTGAGCACTTAGACGGATTTTAGAAATTTTTGACCCGGGGCCTAATGAGAGCCTTGAAAAAAGTCATACATTTGGATTGAATAAACGTAGAGACTTGAAACTGGGCGTATTTGAATGATGGTTAGTCGTGTTTATGGGATTTCCAAAATTCGAAACACATTTTTTGAACAATTTATATTTAGCCACCAAAGAGAAGCAAAAAAAAAAAAAACGCGAGCATAGCCGCGGGTACCTGCTAGTTACTCATAAAATCAAGATGGGTAAGGCAACTGTACTTAACTCTAACATTGAACTGCAAATCTCAAATCTTTTAATAAAATAAAACGTAATGAATACAAAAAAAACGCAATTTATTTCTACCTGTGAATTCAGTATTCGCACGAAAATTCAAGAATATTCTCAGGCATATGCAACAGCAACAACAATAACAATAAAAACAACAACATTAACAATCAGATCATCAAGATCACTTGCAATGCAGTCGAGTTGAGTTAAGTTGAACCCTGTAAAGTATATCAGCTTGACATGTACAATGCATGAGAATGAAGCGAGATACAGCAACAACAAAATCATTATGATCATTCTGAACTTCATAGAGCGTCAAGATCAAGAACATTTCAACGTCATTGTCGGTTTTTTTGTACATTATATTTGTACATTCAGCGATGAACTTAACCCACAACTTCCGTTCAACATTGTCTCTCAAAAACTGTGAAATGTGCACTTAGGTAGTACAATGTAGTTTGAGTAGTCATATCAACAACAGCAGCAAACGAAAGGCTGTCAATCTTAGTGTTCTCAACAGTGATGATCTGTTGCTGTATCTTGTATTTGAGTATTTCTTTTTTTATGAAGATATCCTTTGCTTGTTGGCTTCCTCTTTCCCTCGGCATTTTGCTTCAATTCACTCAAAGTATCTTTTGAATGTATCTACAAATATATGAATGTATCTTTTATTTGTGTATTGCGTGTAAATGTATCTACAACTGTAAAAGAGATTGTCACACGCTCTTTTACTTTGATTTTACAGTTATGTTTCATAGCAATTGTAACACTGCCTTTAAGCAACAAGCAAGTAGGTAGGAGAGTATCTTTAAGTTTAATTTCTCATTTGACTTCTTGATTTGACTACCTGTCTGAGTAGTCTAAGTAGCATACTCCAACCAATTTTTTAACATTTGCTTTGTTCTCTTTATTTTTTTTTGAACAGGAAAAAAATACAAAATATAAAATGCTGCTGCTTGCTTTTAATATATCCTTTTTATTTATTTACTTTTTGTTTTTGTATTTTTTAATATCTTTTGCCATTTTGCATTTATAAAATAATGACTCAGAAGGGTTAAGGCAACAGGGACAGATGTCAGATGCGTTGGCGTTTTGGGATTTTTTTTTCTGCTTCTTGGTTGAGGGTTGTCAACTTTATGCGTCTTCTGCCATTTTCTGTTGAAGCAACTTTCTTGACGACGACGACGACGAGGACACCGCTTTGAACTTTGCTACGGCTTTTTGCATTTTGATGATTAAATATAATTTTTTTTCGTTATGCTTTTGACAATGTTTTTAAATGAAAAGAGTGAGGTGAAGCGCATTGCAAGAAAAGTGAAATCCTTTTTAGAAATATAAAATATTTTTTCTTTCTTTTTATTTTTTATTTATTTATTTATTTCTGGGGCGGTTTTTTTTGCGTATGAAAAGTGAACCTTTTTTGCGCACTTTGCTTGCACACACACACACAAACGTATACACACATACATAAATACATACATATACATATGCATATAGTATGTATACAATACTTAGCTAACATAAATACACATGAGTGCAAATAGGAATACAAAAGAAATAAATGCCAAAAATAACCTCAAAGGGTTAAATGCGTAAATACCCCGAACAACCGAGAAACTCATACATAAAGTTAAACTTCGATTCATTTATTCTTTATTTTTTGTTTTTTGTTTTTTTTTTTTTTGCTTTGTTCATACCCTTTAAAAGTATTAAATAGTTAAGTATTATAAATTCATTTTTAAATACGACATTGAATACTTTATTAGGAAAATGTATATATTTATTATATTTCTACTTAGAATGAAATATTTGGTCTTCAAGAAGAATTGTTCGGAGCAAAACGTAACTGCGATATGGGACATCAGCTACAAAACCAGGAATGTAAGTTTCTTGGCTTGGTTCCCAATGGGTTATTAAATAAATTTCAAGATCAATGCTTAACATCGCCGGTAACAGAGACTAATTCCTTCAGATTGCATATGTCCGTCTGTCCATACATCAGTCTTCCTTTGCTGCTGCATATTTTCCACTAAACTTGGAACTTAATTTTCCCAGAATTATTATATTATATTAATTCAGATATTTAAGTTTTTGTATATAAAAATTTTTGTTCTTAGTCCAGTAAATATTCCAGAAAATAGTTTTACCAAATTTAATTTAAAAAAAAAAGATAAATATCGATTAATCGTACTCAATAAATTTTGGGAACAGTTTCTCAACTAATTATCTGGCGACCAAATGTGATTCAGATGGTTGATAGGGAATAAAATGTTGCTGATATTATCCCTTATAGTCATGACGATCAGTCTTTCAGAACCAAAGATATAAGCAATTGAAATATGACGAATAACGTTAATTTTGGTAGAACCGTAATTTTAATTCACGTCATACGAAATTTTCATAATAAAAACTCAAATATTTGATGTGACTTTGTATGGGCACTATTTGCTATGGATACCCGATCCTTATCAAATCTGTTGTTTATACTTGAGTTGACATAAGAAGTGTTTTTATCCAATTTAGAATAAATACATTCATAGATAATAATTTTTTTTTTCACATAAAAAGTTTGGTAAAAGGTCGGTAAGTTTGTATATATGGGTCCCATATTAGGGAAGCTATACCTGGCATTCTTATTTCAACATCCAAAACACGCTGTAAGCCGCGATAAGCTTAATAGCTCTTAAACTGAGCGAGTGAAACGTCAAGCAATAGACAGACGTCACATCGAACTTATCTAGAATGTATATACCTCTCAGGGTCTCCAATGGTTTCTTTAATCTAAATATATAAATTTCTTTCACCAGACCCAGTGACTGAATGACTTATTGACTGATATAAGCCCAAACGGCTAAAGATTGAAAGCCGACATTTTTACTGTAGTTTCCTTTTATGAGAAGGAAGGGATTTTGAAAAATTTTGACCAGGGGCCTAATGGGGGCTTTGAAACCAGGAAATTCATATCTTTGAAATGAATAGACGTGGAGACTTCAAATTGGGAGCATTTGAAAGGTAGTTAAATAAGTAGTTATTTAAGACATATTCAAGCGATTTTCAAAAATTGGACGTAGAACACATTGGTGGACCCAAAATATTTTTTTTAATTTTTTTTTTTTTTTCTAGATTTTAGGAGAGTACTAAGACGTGATTTTTAAAATTTTTGAGCTGAGACCTAAAGGAGGCCTTGAAACGGGAAAAGCCATATCTTTGGAATGAATAAACGTAGAGACTTGAAAATGGGCTCAAGATTGGATCCGGGACCAATAGGTGGTCCCAAAATAGATTTATTTAACAAATTTTTCTTCTTTTTTTTTATTAGATTTCAGGTGAGCTCTAAGACGTGATTTGGAAAATTTTTTGAGCCGAGACCTAATGAGGCCTGTGACCCATTGGTGGACCCATAACGGATTTTTTGAGAAATTTTTTTTTAGATTTCAGGTAAGCAATAGGACGTGATTTGGAAAATTTTTGAGCCGAGACCTAATGAGACCTGTGACCCATTGGTGGACCCAAAATGGATTTTTTGGCAAATTTTTTCTTTTAGATTTCAGGTGAGAGCTAAGACGTGATTTCGAAAATTTTTAAGCCGGGCCTAATGGGGCCTTGATACCGGAGGGCCATATCTTTGAAATGAATAGACTTAGAGACTTGAATTTCCTAAATTTGAACCTGGGACCTCTAAAGCTGTTCGATTTATAAAAACGGATGGATTCTACATGAAATTTTACATCACAAATTTCTATGCAATAGCTTAGAAATAATATACATATATGCAACTTTAGTTTTACTCACGTTACGTAGTAAAGCAAACTGCTTGACCTTTCCTTGGATGGGTATTAAAGTTTCGGTTCGGGTAAAATGTAAATGTAAAATGTTTTTCTAATAGAAATGGTATACATACATTTAAGTATAAATATTTTTTTACAAAATGAACTCAAAATATTGATTGCGGTGCTCACATATTTTTTTTTTTTTAAATTTTGTTGTTCTTAAAAAATAAAATAAATAAAAATAAAAAAAAAAAAATTGCAAAAAATATATAAATGGCAAAGAAAGCAAAAAGATTATCGCGCTAGGGTTAAAAACTTCCAATTTAAATTCAATTTCCTTACAAATGGTCAAAAATGGTCTCGGGACATTGAGCATTGAAAGTATTGAAGGAAACCCACCACTTAGTAAATGTTTAAGCGTGCAAACAAAATACAAATATAACCGCATACACACTTATACGTTGACAAAACATACAATACACATACACATGTGTGTATGTGTGCTCTGATATAGCATAACAGAGTCACTTCATTATCGAGATTATCGGCACAATTTCTTTGGCAAGGCTGCTGACGTTTGCCTGTCGTTGGATAGATGAATGGAATACTTGTTTGGGATGAGATTTGTATGAAATGAATTGTACGATATGTTTGCATAAGTTTTCGCCCCTGTAGCACTAAATAACGGTGTAAGCTGCAACTGTTTGTCTACGTATGTGTGTGTGTTTTGTTTGATTTGCAACCCTGTCTGCCTGCCTGCTTGCTTTCCAGAAATGTCAAACCACGCATTCTGTCGCTCGTTTAGACGCAAAGTCTCAGACTCATACCACACCACATGGCATTGCTTTGCCTTTACACATACACACAAATATATCTACTATATCTTTATTCAAAATCCTTGCTACTAGCAGCAACATCCCTTCAGTCATCCGTCAGTCACTCAGTCAGTCAGTTACTCAGTAACTCTCTCTCTCTTTCTTTGCTGCCTGTCGCTTCCGATATTTTTTTTTATTTTTTGTTGTTGTTCTTACTGTTATATTCTGTGCGCCTGTCTGTCTTTATCCTTGAGGTTGCGCTACGGTGTCCTTGTGCTGCCGAAATGTTTTTTTTTTTTGTGGCATTTACAGAAGTTAGAGATTTAGCAAACTGACTGAATGGAAGTGGAAATGGCAGAGGGCAAAACATTCTGTTGAGAGACTGCCCCGCGGACATGCTAATAAAATTCAAAGCAAAGTGTTGACGAATGCCGCTTTTAAAATACGATTTACGAACGCGATTTTTTGAAGCGATTTAAACGCTAAACAAATTAGTGACAGACAGACGGACAGACAGACAGACGGACAGACGGACAGACGGATCTAACTGACAGTGTAGAATATTTGTTGTTCCTGTTGACGTCGATGAGAGTTGAACTTTAGTTTTCGGCAGAGTCCTTTTCTTGTCTTCGAAGAAGAAGCGTAACTTTTCAAATTGAAAAGGATAACAATGGAAATTGAAAATTATGCGCCGTCGCTCGGATGAATATTTAGTCTCGAAGGCGCAATTGAATCCTATTTGTTGGTTTTGTAAATTTGTTTAATAGTATTTCTACATTCATACACGGCGGCAGAAGGCTTAATTTTTGTGTGTTTGTATTGTATAATATGAGCCTGCTTGCTTGCTTGACTTGTCTTGAATTGACTTGAATTGTGTTTGCTATTGTACGTAGTTTTGGTGCTCAATTTATTTATGTAAATAACTTGAATCAATATTAAGTTTTATTAAAGAAGTTAATATTATGTAAGTGGGCAACCCTTACAACTTGAAAGACTTGAAAGCTAAGTCAAGCGTACGCAGTTAAGTTTATTTGCATTCGTAGTCTTTCTATTGTACAAAGTTCTTCTTGGTTTAATAACTTTCAATTAGAAAATCATGTCAAAAAGTTTATTAATTTGAGAAAATTTTAAAGTTAGTTAGAACCGTAACATTTATACGCTTCACATATAAACAATAAATGTAAGCGAGTGAAGAAATATTAATAGAGATGGCCCTAAATCGATTGTATCGAATCAAATTGCTAATTTACCACTTTATAGATTTCAGTTAGACTTAGTTATAAATTATTTTAAGACTGTAATAGAGAAAAGAGTATTTTTATTAGAGATTAAAGCGGGGCGAAGTATTTTTCCTTAACCCCGCGTATCCTGTTGGAAATAAAAGGTTGTCAAATATCTCCCTTCCGCATTTTTGTCTCGTATCGGGCAATACTATACATCATTTGAAAGGTCTTGACATAACCTACAAAACGACGCGCTATTTTGAAGTTTTCGATCGTTAGAGGCAAATCCGCTAGAGAAACGTTCCGTGATATTAATGGTGTTTTGGGGGATGGTACTCTATCACTTCGAACCGCGGAGGAATGGTTTCGACGATTTAGAGCCGTTGAAAACGACACCATGGATAAGACAGCCGACGGAAGACCTGTGACGACAAATACCGATCAAATCATGGAAAGCATCGAGTTAGACCGGCATGTGACATCTCGTGACATCGCCTAAGAGATGGGAGTTAGTCACCAAACCATTTTAAACCATCTGCAAAAGGCTGGATACAAAAAAAACTTGATGTTTGGGTGGACCAAATCAACACCTGCGATATGCTGCTGAAACGAAACGAACTCGACCCATTTTTGAAGCGGATGGGGAATGGCGACGAATAATGGATCACATACGACAGTATCAAGGCCAGTGAATCGTCCCAAACAAAGGCCATTGATTCACAGCCAGGAAGGTTTTGCTGTGTGTTTGGTGGGATTGGAAGGGAATCATCCACAATGAGCTGCTCCCATATGGCCGGACGCTTAATTCTACCATCTACTGCGAACTACTGGACCGCTTGAAGCAGGTGATCGACCAAAAGCGTCCAGAATTGACCAACAGGAAGGGTGTAGTGTTCCACCAGGACAATGCCAGGCCACACACTTCTTCGGTGACTCGTCAGAAGCTACGGGAGCTCGGATTGGAGGTTTTATCGCATCCACCATATAGCCCGGACATAGCGCCAAGTGATTACCATTTGTTCCTGTCCATGGCGAACGCACTTGGTGGTGTAAAGTTTGCCTCAAAAGAGGCTTTTGAAAAGTGGCTGTCCGAGTTCTTCGCAAGTAAGGAGGGGGTTCTACAAGGTGGGTATTATGAAGTTGCCGTCTAGATGGAAACAGATTATCGAAGATATCGGAGATATTTGACAACCTTATATTTAAATTGTCCCGTGGTTCCAATCGGTCCCAATTTTTTTTTTCCTTTTATAAATAAACGAGTTGAACCCGTGAGCTTCGCTGCACCTTTCATCGCGTTCAAATGAAATAAAACAATAATAAGTAAAAAATCTATTTTGGGATTACCAATGGACATTAGGTCTTAATTTCGGAATCCACCTTATACTCGTCAAAAATATTTTTGCCCTTTTTCAAAAGCGTCTAGTATCATTTCTCTTGATCTACTTCTTCTAAAGATATTGCAATTCGGTTTCAAGGCCACATCTGGCTCTAGATCAACATTTTGATAAATCGCGTTTTAGTACTCAGATATACAGTAAATTTAAACTAAAGTAAATAAATAAATAAAAATAGTAAAAAAAGAAAATAAGTAAAAAACAAGAAAAAAGTTAACTGGTTCTGGACCGAAGTTTATGTACATATATACCTGTTACACATCACTTGACATGGATAGATCTTCGAGTGCAGCATTTGTTTTAAAATTTTATTTTAAAATAGTAAACAAATTAAAAATATTCTTAAAAATTTAGAAATTCGCGGTCCGATTGGAACCAATTTTAAGCTGAAGATTAGGCATGGTATAAGAAACATTTTAACCATATTTGAAGCCATTCACTTTATAAATACATTTTTTATATCCGTTACACAAAGTGTAAACGGGTATATTCAGTTTGTCCGAAAGTTTGCAACGCATTGAAGGAGACTTCGGAGACCCCATAAAGTATATATATTATTGATCAGCTCGATGAGACGAATCGATTTATCCATGTCCGTCTGTCTGTCCGTCTGTCCGTCTGTCTGTCCGTCTGTCCGTCTGTCTGTCTGTTGCGATGGCTGTTACTGGGAAAGTTTTAAAGATATTGACCTGAAATTTTAAACTTAAGCTTTTTGTGCTTCTAGTTACTTTGTATACCAGAACCAAGGTGCCACGCCCATTTTCAGATATAGCCCCCATACAAAATTACCACTTTTTTCGATTTTTTGTATGAAAATAGTTATTATTTATGAATGCTTTTAGTACAATGTAGTGTAAAAATACTTCTAATGGCATCCAATATCAAAAAAATGTTGCCACGCCCATTTTTAGATATAGCCCCCATACAAACTTACCACTTTTTTCGATATTTTGTTTGAAATACGTATTATTTATGATTATATTTAATGCAAATAGGGTAAGAACACTTTTTATGTCATCCAATGTCAAACCTAAGGCGCCACGCCCATTTTTATGTATAGCATCCATACAAACTTACCGCCCATTTTCAAGTTTTTATATGAAAACATTTATTATTTCTGAATGAATTCAATTAAATTTGGTAAAATCAATTCCAATGTCCACCTAAGTGAACACTTTCGATATGGTAAGGATCGGAAAAATATAACATAAAGCCTCCATACAGATTTGACCAAATTCATCGTGAAATTTAATCTAAGCACCTGGTGAACATATAAACTATTAAAAGTGTTGTGTAACGGGTATTTCAGCTTCGGTTCCACCGAAGTTAACGTTTTTTCCTTGTTTCTTATAAGAATTTGACAAAATTTTGTACTTTTGTATGGGAGCAATATCTAAAAGTGGGCGTGGCACATTGATTTTAACATAAAAAGTACACACGACCTAGAAAAGCGTAAGTTTAAAATTTCAGCTTAATATCTTTAAAACTGAGTGAAAATATCGCGCAGCAACAAAAAGACAAGCGGACAGACAGACCGACATGGCTAAATCGATTCGTCTTATCAAGCTGATCAATAATACATATATATACTTTATGGGGTCTACGATGCCTTCTTTAATGCATGTCGAAAATATATTTTAAACATCTTTCATGTATATTAAATTTGAGAAGTGGTGGTCTTAGTCAAATTAAAAATAGTTACACTTTATGCAAATTTCAGGAAGATCAGTACAGATATCTGGGCTCATATAAGGTACAATCATATATACAAATAAATACACAGACAGACTCTTTAAAGTATAAGTTTATATTCTTGATCAGCATTGAAAGAATAGTCGAATTAGCTATGTCCGTCTGTTGTTCTGAAGTTTGAAATCGAATATCTCAGAGATTACTAAACTTAAAACTAGAATGCTGTAGAACACTCCGGATATTGTCAAACATTTTTTCATTCCTACTTTAAGGCTAGCACCCATACAAGCCTTCCCAAAATATTAGAAAAATGATTTATTTATGAAGCGATTTGTTTAAAATAGCGTTAAAACACTTCTAATAGCAACCCATATTTAAAAAGGGACCCATGGTTGAGGTAGGATTTGCGTAAACTACTAAATTCGTATTGACTTTTTTGCATATAAAGAGAACACTTATTGCGTTTTTCCATTATTATTTCAGTTTAATTTGTTATTTAGAATTAATTCCAGATACTAACTGTGGGATCTGTGTGATTTACCTTGGGATGCACAAAATTCGAAATATTGTTTTTTGTGTTAACTGGATAAAAAAGTACATTCGTACCATTTGCATAATGTTTCAGATAATTTGTAAGTATTTAACCTTTATAATTGAGACATTGTCCTCATAAACAATCGTCAGAAAGCCAGCCACTTTAATACGTCGTAAGAGTAGTGGCTGTAATCGATTATAGGAGCGACGAAATGCCTCGCTGATGTTAATCAAGGAATTTATCTTATTGAATTCAATACAAACATTTAAAAAAAATGTATTTAATTGAAAGTTCACTTGTTACAAGGATTTGCGCTTTTCTGCATTGTATTATTATTTATTTATGATTTGAGTTATTAAAGCCAACAAGTAAACTCGCTCAAAAGCTTTAGCAAACAAGATTGTCTCATACAGATTGTACCAATATGAAATACGAGTATAAGTCATGCTAATTGCTTTAGATTTGAAATTCAATGCGTACAATAATAATCGCATGAGACAAAGTAAATCATAACTCAAACATAACTAACCGCAGCAGTTTGAGTATGGTTTCGAGTGTCAAATAGACAAATCAGCGCCGCTCAAGTGGTCATAGATACTGTGTATCTGTGCACATAAAAGGCTCATTGTATTTGTGTGCTTGTGTGTGTGTGTGTGTGTGTGTGTGAGTATGTAAATATGCTTATAAGGTAATGCCTGCATCTTGTTTTGAGAGTAACAACGCAACATTTATTTATGCACAACAACGCATATGGCAAGCCGCATTCAAAGTTGAAGTTTGAAAGACTAAGCGCAGCCGAGGGCAATTCCCAAAATGTTTCAGATACATACGCACAACGCACAGCACCGCACCAGATACAATTACATATGCCAGCTCGCGCGCGCACGTTCATTTTGTATAGATACAATTGCAAAGCAAAGATTGACACAAGCGATATTTTTTTTTAGTTGTTGTTGTGTGTGTGTTAAAATGCGCATTGAGAATAAAAGCGCACAGAGATCTGAATCGTATTGAGTGGAAGTGACTAGAGTGCTGCCGTTGGTTTTTTTTTTTCCGTCGATTTCAATTTATTATTATTAATTTTACAGAAAGAAAGCAAAAATACAATTTCGACTAGACTAAACCGCTCAAGGGTGAAAAGTGCTGCGCTAAGCTGCCAGGGATGGATTGTTTGTTAAATGAATGAAAAGAGATGTTTAGCTGAAAAGCGGAAAATGCGTATGAAAATGTTTGTTTGGATATAAAATATGCTGAATGCTTTATTATTGGACTTTTTTTTTTTTTTTTTTTTTTTGGTTTCTTTTGTCGCAAGCCAAATTGAAATCTTCTTCGTTTTTAGTATTTCTTTTTTGATGTTTTTTTTTTGTTCATTTTCTTTGTCGCAGTCGATTTGTTGCTTTTTGGAATTTTCCATGCCAGTAAAATATATATATTTTTTTGTCCGCGACAAGATTAGTCATACGTTTGCATGGTGGCGACGTGGCGAGGGGAAATTTTGAACGAAGTAGCTCTAGCTACAAAATATGTGTGTATGTGTCTACTTAATACAATATATGAGGGAGTATATTTATATGGAATATATCTGTACCGATGTCTGCGACATTCATTTCAATTGACACGCAACATTGTCGTCGTCGTCATCGTCGTCGACAACGAACACAAAAACGAGGACAATTCCATGCCACTCAATGTAGAGGTACAATCATTTGGTGGAGGAATTGGCGTTACAGGAATATAAACAAGTAAGTATGTACATATGTATATGAATACTGGATGATACTGGCTCCAGTTTTTTTTGGCATGAGCACTTATGAACAGGATATGCTGCGTTCGTACAGCGTGACGCAGTATTTACCGCATAAAAATCATTTTACGGCATAAAAAATGTTGCAAGAGTAAATATATTTAGATGAAAAGGAGCAGGAAGTATTTGTGATAAAATATAGGAAATATGATGCACTGAAAAAAAAAAATAACAAAATAATAAAACAGGAACAAATATAAGGAAGAAAGAAATAATGCTGAAGTGAGTATGTTTGACTACAAGATACCCTGTAACCAATTTTTATATACAAAAATAAAAATTTATACTAAATTTAAATTTTCTAGAATAAAAAGCAATGACGTTTTTATGTAAAAACCCAATATTTTGGGGTAAATTTGTATGGGGGGCTATACCTAAAATTTTGTTGGTCCTACCCATATTTAGATATTTTATTGGGACTATCATAGACATAATTTATACTAAATTTGAATTTTCTAGAATAAAAAACAATGAAATTTTTATGTAAAAACCCAAAATTTTGGGGTACATTTGTATGGGGGGTATCCCTCAAAATGGGTCTAGAGAAAAACCGTTTGTAAGTGCACACTTGACGGCCTAGGAGAGTCTTAGTTTCAATTTTGAAAGCTCTACCTCTTATAGTCTCCGAAATAATCGTTTTCATACGGCAGACAGCATGACAGACGGACAGACGGACGGACGGACAGATGGACGGACAGACATCACTAGTTCGACTCCCCCTTCCAATGCTGATCAAGAATATATATACTTTATAGGGTCAATCTTGCTTTCTTCTGTCTGTTACATACACTCGCACAAACTTAATATACCCTTTTACCCTTTGGGTACAGGGTATAAAAATTGGTTAAATTTGTATACGTGCTAAAGCCAAGTTCCGTTATTTCATTTGGAAATTGCATTTAGGACCTCGGAGGGACAGGTTCTAATTGCTCCAGTGGCCCCAGTACAAGCCGATCTCTGTACCCTAGATAACTTTTGGATATTGTAGTGGTTTCTAAGAGCCGGCCACCAGGCCAAAGCTCCATAACAGAGAATTGGCCGTACAACTACGGTGTGTAGCCATAGGGCCATTTTCGGTCAGGGGACCCCATCTGCAACCGAATAGTTTGGAACACGAGTAAAAAGCAGTCGTTGCCTTCTTTACTTTTTCCTTGATGATATCTTTCTAGCTTAGTTTGGGATCTAAGATAAGACCCACGTACTTTGCCCTGTCAGATAGGGAAATTCGGTTATTTCTGGAACAACGTAAGTTGAAATACAATATTGGGCTTCATAAAAGAAGCAAGTAATCATTATTTTCTTGAAAAATTCAGAAAATGGATTGCAAGTTTTTAAGGCAAGGTAAGCTGTACGTTATAATAGCTCGATTCTTATTATATCGGAGGTGTATACATGGGTGGACATTATAAGTGTTTTTACCAAACTTACGAACAATTTTCAATGAGAAAAGTAACAACAACCTAAATGAAAAAAAATTAAAATGGCACCGGGGACAGCACTATTTCATTGTCCGCCACAACAACTAATCAGACCACTTCACTGCTTTAATTTGTAATACTTATTTATAGCTAACCGATAAGGAAAGCTGATTCATGAATTACAATCATGAATTATATTTTTTTTTTTTTACAATTTATATCCATCTATCAATGCATTACAACTGTTGTTGTTTGTTTTTTTAAGACATTTTTAATTTCAGCGTTGCAAACTTCGCTGGCAGGAGGGAACCAGCTATAATGGTTTTATGAAGATACTGGAAAACCCAAGCTCTGGGATTCATGAATCCTTAAGCAGAGATTTTTTGGTCCCCTATTGTTTCGAAATTAAACATTTATTTTTATTATTAAATTAATTTATTATTAGATATATGTATATTAAGTTACTTAGGGGAAAGCACTCTTTGCAAACAATTAGCGTTAGTGTTGGCAAAAAAAAAAATCACGTTTGGTGATTTTTTCACAGTTATTTAAAAATTGCAATGTATCACTGCTATTAAAAGTAGTGATTTGCGATTTTCTTGTTCGTCACTGAACATATTCAGTTATCAGCGATTTTATGTATAGCTCTTCTCGAGCAGTGAATATGTTCATTTATCAGTGATTGGTGATTTTATCACTCTTTCATATTCGCTTGAACAGTGAACCTGTACAAATTCGTTAATACATTTGCCAATCATTTTATTCGCCAACACGTGGAATTCAATGAAAGCGCGATTTATTAAGACGATTGAATGGTGAAAGTGCAATTGCAAAAAAAATATGAATAGATAACGAAATGTGTTATTTTTTATAAAAAAGAAAAACAAACGGTAAAATTCAAAATGTTTTCTGCCAAACTGTCGTTCAAAACAAGTGTGACTAACTTAAACCGGCAATTGGAACCAAGAACACAATGGTTTTTCGGAAGTATTTTTTTTTGGGCAATTACAATTATTACATTAAAAGAAGCGTTTTATTTTTCAAAAACAAAGCCGTTTAGTTGGTGTAGCGAAATAGTTCAGTTAGCGACGATTTTGTTTATCGCTCTACGCAAACAGAGAACCTGTACAGTAATCGCTGATTGTTCTTCGCGAACTGCGATTTGATCACTGGTTCAAGTCGCTAGTCTCACTGCGACTCAAAAAATCACTCTTTTTGCCATCACTATACCACACCTCTTGGTTTTGAGCTTTTTTTCCGTGAGTGGCCCAGAAAAGATAAAAGTCAACGTGTACAGCTTAGAAATTGCATACATCCAAGATGGTTTGTTCTGTTGAATCTGAACAGAAAGTGTTCTAACGCTTTGGTGTGTCCTCTTCCCAAAAGCTTTTTCAGTATTTATTGTATGCGATTCGCAGTTTGGTTAAAAGATTTCCTATCGGGTCGATTGTTGGCTCATTATAAGCTCAGTCTTATTGAATGTTATTTAATTTTTACCATTTGATAATGCCTGTTGAATGATTCTTAGATGAGAGCGATACTAGCGCTCAATTCAGTGAAACTAACTTTGATTATTTCCGAAATATCACTGTTTTGAAAACAGATCCATTGCTCATTTTCATCTTTATCTACCGAAAAAGCTTGTAGGCAATTTGTTATTTAATTAATTTATATCTTTAATTTTTGACTGGGACAAATTACAGAGACTCAAAAGTTGTGAAGGCTCCATTTCTGTTCTGTTTGACGGTGATGGTTTGGTATTTTAATTTAATAAAAATTGAGCAATTGGGATAATATAGTAAAAAAAATTATAACGGTGCGTGTTGGAGTCTAGGATTTCCGTTCAAAAGTTAAATAATTTTTTTGGTTATTTCTATCTATCGTGTCATAGTGTTTGTAGCAAGACTCTTCGAAACGGCTTGACCGTTTCTTATGAAATTTTGTGTAAATATTCAGTAGATCTGAGAATAGAACGTAAACTATTTTCATACCCCTAAGTGGGGTAGTGACCGTGGCCCCCATAGAATCGATTATTTCCGAAACAACTCAACCGATTTCAATGAAATTTTGTAGTTGTGTATTTTTAAGTCTAATTTAAATAAATGGGCTTTAAAAAATGGGCGGTGGGACTGGCCCCCATAAAATCGATATAGAAATTCATCGTATTTTTACAAGTTAAGATAAATGAAATTCGGTATACATGTTGCTACACCGAGAATAGTATAATTCATTGGAAAAATGGTCGGAATGCCTGGCACCATATAAACGAACCAAAAAAAAATTAATCAAATATTTCAATTAGACAAATTAAATTTGGTAAGAATATATTACCCGAGCAAGGCCTGGTAGTTCAGCTTACATTTTTATATTTTTACTTATAGTTTGCTTAGTATATAAGCCCAATTGAAGTATATAAATTTGGATTGAATTGGACCACAGATTACACTCAAACATGGTGTATATTGCAATGATTTTTGCTTGATTTTTTGTGTGACGTTTCTTCTAAGGAAATTTAAGTTTTTCCTTGTTTTTTAAAATATTTAAATTTGGAAACAAATCTATTTAGGAATTTGTTTTTTTTTTTTGCTGTGTAGGAAAATGCGCGATGAAAATATATGAAAAGTAATGAAAATAATAGCTCAGACAAAGCGAACGCGAAAGCGGCTAAGATCTCATGAATATGAATGCCTTAAGACGACAATAAGTACAACAACAAAAACGAAGACGTTGGCGATGACGACAACGACGAAGGCAATGTGAGACGATGAACGCTAAACGGAAACCGGAAGATATTCTACTGCCGTGCTAAGACAAGAACAACAAAAACAACAATAACAAAAACGGAGAACAGCAAGAATGTGTCACGTAACAGGAAACAGGAGCAACAACCCTCGTTGACTTTTTGCTATTTTATAGTAAGCTGAGTGAGTGAAAGAGACAGAAAATAGTAAAACTAAATCAAATAACAAAAAAAAAAAAAAAAAAAAAACTTTGAAAATTCACGAAATGTATTTTGTAGCTTTGAGATACTTTTTCATATTTAGGCGCAGCACAATTGCGTCATATACAAATGTCCCCCTCGACTAGACACCCAAGAAAATACATTGCACCCCGCTACTCCTGCTACTTCATATAAGGCAAGGCACAACTTTTATTATATTTGACATTTTTTGTCACCGAACTAACAGCGGGCGACCGTTTTTGGGCGTTTGGGCGTTCGTTTCACAGTTTCAATTTTGTATTTGTCGCCAGTTAGTATAATTTTTAGACTTGTCTGTCTGTCTGCAAGCCAGCCAAACTGTTTTTAATTTTTCCTTCCAAACATTCAAATCGAAAAATATTGTATTTATTTTTTTTTTTATATAACACACGCGAAAATTACAAACTGCAAATTGCAAAATAAAATTGAAAAATGCATGTCTTCTCAAATGATTTCGGGGTTTCTCGGTTTCTGTTCTTTACTCTTTAACATTAACAGACAGCGACGATATCCCGCTGTGTCGAATCTGTTTGTTTGCTAATACAATCTACACAAAATTTACTCATTTTCATATGGAATATCTTTTTTAGATACAAAATTTTTTTAAGCGCTGAATTTGCAACTACCGCCGCCGCTGCTGTATGTAAACTTCTTGTTTGCGCCGCATAATGTGCGATTAATAGTTTTTTAACCCTTAAGTGGATTTTTATTACCATTTATGATTATTATTATTATTGTTGTTGTTGCTGTACGTATGTCTCGTATTGAGTCTGTACATAAATTTTATTATATTTCGTGTATCTACGATTTATTCATTTCGGGTGGTGGTGTTTGCCCTGGGGCCATGTTAAACATGCTCTACAACTTTTGCAACTATGAACTCGCTGCTACGCATTTTTCTGAACGTGTTTTTATTTGATTTTTCATTCATTTGAATTATGATTTATATTCGATGACTAATATTGGCTTCATTGTGGATATAATTTGGTGTTTTTTTTTTCCTTTTTTTTTTTGTTTTTGTTTGTGTTTGAGGAGTGATTTTTAAGAGTTGTAGTTCAAAAGTTAAATAGTTTATTAGCAACTTATTAGTGATTTTATTATGCTAGAATTTGATGTGGAATGGTGAAAGAAAAATACACTCTACATGATGTTTGATAGGTTTCCATGAATAGCATATAGACTGTTTTAAGATTTATAACAGAACTCGATTTAAAAATAAATATAGTAAAGTTAAGTTATCAATGTATAAATATTGCTCACGAAGTTTTGAGCAACTTAGATTGCTATATGGGTAATAAATGTTTATCAGAGATGTAGTTAATTTTTCTCAAAGGTTGTGGTTAGATGTCAAACGGTTTATTTAAACCAAATTGTAGAAATGAACAAGATTTCCTGACAAAACCTCAAAAAATAAGTACCCGTTTTCTTTGAGTATTTGAGTTCCTTGCGGAAGGTTAATAAAGAATATTATTTATCCGAGAGAGAGAATATTATGCTTATGTAAGAGCATTCACAGAAAACGGCCGGAATTGTGAAAGGACGAATAGTGGATTTTACACGACGATTACGCGTCATCTTATCGAGCCGTGATTGTACAGGTGGTACAAGGCCTAAGCCAACGCATTAGGCAGATTTGGCTACCGATGACTTTTTTCTGTTTCCAAAACTAAATTGAAATCTGAAATCGTTGTATCGGCTCAAATGGAGCCTATTTTAAAATCGACACAATAAATTTCAATGATATAATTGAAGAAAAGCGTCCGGTGTTTTGATAACCGTCCCACGAAATTTTTGTGGCAAAAACTCAGAAATTGGAGCTGACTTCGTATAGGGACTATATGATATGATGTAAAAAAGTTACACTAGCTGAACTAGCCGGCTTTGCTCGGGTCATGTACATATACCCAATTTATTTTATCTACTTCAAATATTTGGAAAAATATGACGTTTTTTTTTTTTTTTTGGTTCCAATGGATTATAGTTTTCTTGCTATAGTAGCATGTACACGAATTTTAATTCTCTTATTCATTTATTTGCAAAAATGGATTGATTTTTTACGCTCAATTTTACCGAAACGACATATTATTGTGGGCATTTTACAAAGTGAATTTGCTTGTAAAATGAAAAATCCCCTCCCGATAAAGATACACTTATGCCAACGTTTTTCTGGCATAGCCTTCAGTGCCTTCTTCGATTCAGCTTTTATCTCCTCAATCAACTCGAAACGTGTTCCCCGAAGTGGTCTCTTGAGTTTTTGAAATAGCCAAAAGTCACACGGAGCCAAATCAGGCGAATACGGTGGTTGCGGAACGATATTGGTTGCATTTTTGGAGAAAAAGTCACGAAGAATCGACGCTGTTTTTCAAGAAAAATCACCACAAACGTGTCAAGTTCCAAATCGGAACTTGACACGTTTGAGGCCCAAAACATCCTTCAAAATTATATTAATTGATCCTTTCGATACGCCAATTTAATCAGCAATGACTCTTACTGTTAATCGACGTTGTGCAAGCATTAATTCTTTTACATTTTGGATGTGAGCATCGTCCTTTGAGGTCGACGGTCGACCAGAGCGCTCATTGTCTTCAACACGTTCTCAACCTTCTTGGAACAATTTATACCAATCATTTATTATTAATTTTGGTAGAGCTCGGTTCCCGTAAGCCTTCTTCAACATTTTTATTCCATTTATTCCATTCAGAAAACAAAATTTGATGACCATTCTCTGCTCAATTACATCAGATATTGAAAATCGAAAAATGCATCTTGGTCGTTTGGTAAACACAAGCGTGAATATATAACTAACAATGACAATGACATGAAATATGGCTCAGATGTTATTAACAGTCCTGCCGACTTAAGAAAAAGAGGTAGCCCGAGAAGTTTAAATTGAAAATTCTCTTTACTTTCTGTCCACAGTAGTAGACTTATATCATGGCTGTGAGTCGGGGCACAGTCGGTCAACCTGGCGGCCTGTTAAAAATATTCCAACGGGTCTGGTCGATATTCCAACGGGTCTGGTCGGACGTATTTCTTTTCTCTATTAGTATTTAAGCTGTCTTTATGTTTAAGATTAGTTTTAGGAACTGTTTTTTTAATGTTACATAATAAATAAATAAATAAAACTTTCTGTTCTTTTTTTTAATTCTAAGTGACGTACTAATACGTCACTCCTTCGTACGTCACCTTAGGTGCCACGCCCATTTGTAGTCATAGCTCTCATACAAAACTGCTATTTATGAGTAAGATTCACATTCAAATAATTTAAAAGATGATAAACCCATCTGTTAAGTCGTTTAATCATTTCAAATCTTTAAAAAAATATCGAGTATGAAGAAAATAAATCAACCGCGCTGCATTGTAAATAACTTCCGTATTCTCGATTCAAGTAACAAATCAAAAATATACAAAACTGTTGAAAAGCAAACAAAACTCGAAAGCAAAAAAAAAAAAAAAGCAACCTACAAAGCTATTTTCAATTAAATTCCAGGCGCGTAATTTAGTTAATTAAGTCATTTCAATCAGAGACGTGAGTGAGTGAGTGACATGACAGCAAAAACAACAACAACACCAAATCAGACCAGTGAATGACAAGAAACAGCAATAATAAAAAAAACCTTGCATAGCAGAAATTATAGAACAAATTATGCAAATCACAAAGCAAATAAACAAAATAAAATACACATAGATACATTCTCAGATAAAAATAACAAAAACATCAAAAAGTCAAGACTTCGATGTAAACTACGACGACGTCGACAACCGCGTTGAATGTCGACAAAAAGTATTCAATTAGAATTAACTGCATTTTTTGCAATGCAATCAAACCAAATGAAATGGTATGCAAAACGGTAAGCCAGCCGGTAAGATCAGGCAAGCGGTAGGCGGTAGGTAGGTACGCAACACACATAAACCAATGCAAAAATAGTACTAATAACTCAAATGCAAAGAATGAGAATTGCAATTGCAATTGCAACTGTGAATGCTAAAGTATCTTCCAGTGCATTGTCGTCATGGCCATCGTCTTAGCGATGGCGTCACCCGCTCTCCCAGTCAAAGAAGTCACTTATGGTCGCCATGGTTCTCGATTTTAAGTCGATTGGATACAAAAATTAAATTATGTTATTATGGAAATTAATCGTTTTAATTACAATAAAAGGTGACGGCACGGCGTTCATAGTTACACACGTGCAACAGGTAAGACGTGCGTCGGATTTTTATACCCTGTACCCAAAGAGTAAAGGGGTATATTAAGTTTGTGCGAATGTATGTAACAGACAGAAGGAAGCAAGATAGACCCTATAAAGTATATATATTCTTGATCAGCATTGGAAGGGAGTCAAACTAGCTATGTCTGTCTGTCTGTCTGTCTGTCTATCCGTCTGTCCACCTGTCTGCGTATGAGAAAGATTATCTCGGAGACTATAAGAGATAGGGCCACCATATTTAAAAATTAAACTCTCCTGAGCTGTCAAGTGTTCACTTGCAAACGGCTTTTCTCTAGACCCTTTTTAAGGGGTACCCTTCATACAAATTTATTCCACAATTTTGTGTTTTTGCATAAAAACGTCATTGTTTTGTATTCTAAGAAGTTAAAATTTAGTTTAAGTTATGTTTATGATAGTCTCAATAAAATATCCCAATATGACGGTAAAAATTTGCCCCAACAAATTTACCCTAAAATTTTGGGTTTTTGCATAAAAACGTCATTGTTTTTATTGTAGGAAGTTAAAATTTAGTGTAAATTATGTCTTTAATAGTCCCAATAAAATATCCCAATAAGGATACGACCAACAAAATTTTAGGTATAGCCCCCATACAAATTTACCCTAAAATTTTGGGTTTTTGCATATAACGTCATTGTTTTTATTGAAGAAAGTTCAAATTTAGTGTAAATTATGTCTTTAATAGTCCCAATAAAATATCCCAATTTGGGTAGGTTCAACTAAATTTTAGGTATAGCCCCCCATACAAATTTACCCCAAAATTTTGGGTTTTTGCATAAAAACTTGATTGTTTTTTTATTCAAGGAAGCTTAAATTTAGTTTAAATTATGTCTTTAATAGTCCCAATAAAATATCCCAATATGGGTGGCACCAACCAAATTTTAGCTATGGCCCCCATACAAATCTACCCCCAAAATTTTGAGTTTTTGCCTAAAAAACGTCATTGTTTCTTATTCCAGGAAGTCTAAATTTAGTACAAATTATGCCTAGGAAAGTCCCAATGAAATAGATCAATATGGGTAGGCCCAAAATTTTGGTATAGCCCCCATACAAAGATATACCCGATTTTTTTTAATTTTTCTATGAAAATTCAATTCAATGAGGTATGGCAGTAAAATAGAACCGATCTTAAAATTCATAAATATTGGGCATAGGGATTCTTGCAGTCGAGCATACTCGAGTTCAGCGTTCTTTCTTGTTCTCTTATGTATCTACATTTGTATTTTCATATCGAAACATACTTACAATATTATTTACGGTTACTAAGCCAGTAGTGCAAGCGACTCAACGTCGATAACTGCGTTAAAATAATTATTGACAATGTCAATTTTTTTTATTGGCTTCATTTGAGCTACAACTTCGTCTTCAATGGCCATTTATAAAATGAATAAAATTATAACGATTCGATCTCTCAGTACATCTGTGGTATATAGAGTGGATAGTCCTTGAATTTTATTGATATTTAACGCAGCGGTAGTTTTGCATACATTAGTGGTAGGGCAGATAAGTAATAGCCATTGATATAAACTCGCTTTACTTCTAGAATCGATTACATATCGTACCGCCCTTATAAGCTATTCAACCTGTATAGAATAGCACATTTATCATACACATACCATATATGTATGTAGTATGTGCATTGCCATTTTATATTGTAGATAAATACTTTGATACTTAAGGGTGTGCTGCTTGGGTCATTCGCTCGGTTGCAATTCTTTTGCAATTGTGACTTATTGAATATTGGTATTAGTTTAATTTATTACGGCATCGCTTTATAGTTACATATTTTAATATACTTAAGTGGCATTTGATGTGTTCGCTGATAGTGTATGATGGTGTATGGTGCGTAGTTGATGTCTAAATAGATTATATCTTGTATCTGAAGGTTTTATTAATTATTCTAAACTTGTTAAATTTGCTAGAATTGGTATCTATTTTAAACTGCTTGTATTTTATTAATGTTTAGAAGAGGCACTAACATCCAAAGACAGGGTGCTTGGGTTTTGTAGTCTCCGATAAAAAAATGCATTTGCTTTTAGATTGTCAGATGTGAGCTCGCATTCGACACGTAAGTTTTGTACAATTTATGCCATGGAGCACTACACACCCAAAAAAACGTTCTGAAATTGTCGGAACGCAAGGTACGTATAGGCGTAATTAACGATTGGTCACCACGCTCTCACGAACTGACCCCGGCAACCTATTTCCTCTGGAGATACCTTAAGGGAGAAGTTTATGCCGATAAACCAGAGTCCCTGGAACAAACATGCTAAAAAAGTTATACAAAATGCCGAAAAAGTGTAAAATTTGGTTGGCTGTTGAGGGTGAACATTTGCCCGATATCATCTTCCGTAAATGATCAAATTGTACAGTTACAAATATTGTGCCTATCAAATATATATCAAGAATTTTTGTGTTTTACTATAGACATAGGGGACCATAAAACGGAGCAAAATTTAACAAAACAAGGAAAAACGTTATCTTCGGTGGAAACGAATCTTAAATACATTTCACACGAATCTTTGAAGAGTTTATGTGTGATCATCAGTGGCTTAGATAAAAATT
Source organism: Leucophenga varia (assembly GCA_018903435.1). NCBI lineage: Eukaryota > Metazoa > Arthropoda > Insecta > Diptera > Drosophilidae > Leucophenga > Leucophenga varia. Next base: position 28,402 of record JAEIFJ010001441.1, on the reverse strand, counting down.
TGAGATGGAATGGGAGCGGTTCGAAAAAATTTTAGTTAAAAATTTTAGTTCAATATCTTTAAAACTAAGCGATTATATCGCATAGCGGCAATCAGAAAGGCAGAGAGACGGACAGATCGATGTTTTTGATTTATATAGGGTGTACCCTAGAGTGATCCAAAAAATTTTTTTGTTTCAACGACACGTATTTTTTAAATCAGATAATATTTAATGCTGCCGCCAAGCCCCTAAAGTTTCCCACGGAAAAATAACTTTTCGTAGATTTAATGTAGAAACCTGGAAAACTAATATTTTTTAACCGGATAACGATGTTTCTCTTCATAAATGGCCATAGAAGAACACCCAATCATATATTATTTAATTTATAGTTTCTAATAGAGATTGGCGTCAAGGGAATCCCGCCCAATCCCGAGATTGGGCGGGATCGTGAAGCTTTTAAAATTTGCGGGAGTTTCGGGATAGTCGAGCTATCCTCCCGAACTTTTTAAAAGTTTCCCGATCCCGCCCCGGATCCCGATCCCGCCCGCGGGACCCGCGGGATCGGGCGGGGTCCCGCGGGATTCCCGCCCGACGCCCATCTCTAGTTTCTATGATTAAAAAACAAGAAAAACGTTAACTTCGGTGGAACCGAAGCTGAAATACCCGTTACACTACTTTTTAAATAGTTTATATGCTTACCAGGTGCTTAGATTAAATTTCACTATAAATTTGGTCAAATTTGTATGGAGGCTTTATGTTATATTAACCGGATCCTTACCATATCGATAGTGTTCGCTCAGGTGGACATTGGAAATGATTTTATCAAATTTTATTTGAATTAATTCAGAAAAATTGAATGTTTTTATACAAAAATTCGAAAATGGGCGGCAAATTTATATGGGAGCTATACCTAAAATGGGCGTGGCACATTGGAATTGATATTGGATTACATAAGAAGTGTTTTTACCCAATTTAGAGTGAATGTATTTTTATATAATTCCTATTTTCATACAAACACTCGAAAATGGGCGATAAGTTTGTAAGGGGGCTTTTCCTAAAAATGGGCGTGGCACCTTGATTCTGACATACAAACTGAATAGGAGCAAGAAACGCTTAAGTTCAAAATTTCATGTCAATATCTTTAAAAAATCCTGAGTAAAACGCATCGCAACAGACAGACGGACATAGCTAGATCGATTCATTTCATCGAGCTGATCAATAATATATATATGAGGTCTCCTATGCCTCCTTTAATGCGTTGCAAGCTTGCGGACAAACTGAATATACCGGTTTACACTATGTGTAACGGGTATAAAAAATACGGGTCTTCTTATCTTCGATGGCAGCATAAAAATTTTGTTAACATTTTTTTCATACATTTTGGACCACCCTTATAAAAATAAAAAAGAAATTTGTTGAACAATCCATTTTTCAGCTATATAAATAACTGAAAAATGTAAAAAAATAGGTTTTTTATTGAACTGAAATTTTAAACTTAAGCTTTTCTCGGCAACGACTAGGTTAAGTTCGAAAATGAGAGTGCCACGCCCATTTGTAGGTATAGCCCCATACAAACTTCGATTTTTTTAAATTTTTTTTTTTTTAAATAGATAGTATTTATGAATGTACTCGCTCAAAATTGGGTAAAAACATTTCTTTTGTCATCCAGGGTCAAAACCAAGACTTCACGCCCGGTATAGCCCCTATACAAATTTACCGCCAAAATATGACCTAAATATTTGGAATAATATTTCAAAATCTTTAAGGTTCCCAGGTCTTAGGAAAAAAAAAAAACAAATTTAAGAATACATATTATATGACTAGCATGTACTCTAAATATAAATTGATCAAAAATTCTATTTTGTATCCACCAATTGGTCCCAGGTGCCAATTTCGGAAATCCCTTGAGCACGCATGAAATATTTTTTAACCATCTTTCAAATGCACCCAGTTTTAAGTCTCTAAGTCTCTTCATTTAAAAAAAAAATGGCTTTTCCGGTTTCAAGACCTCCAATAGGTTCCCATTAGGCCTCCGGTCAATATTTTCCGTAATCCCGCCTACGTCAACCAGAATAGGCGAGGCAATATATATAGATTAACTAACCGAAATACCCGGCCTATTTACGGTCACCAACCAGTTTTTTTCACATAGTCTAGTTTTCCAGTCAATCATACTTATTCAGCTCATTTATACCCAGTTTTTATAAATGTTGGGGTCATTTTTGCAAAGGATCATGTTATTGTCTGTCTTAGTGACATGTATGTAATACATTTCTCTAGATCAAATGTTTGAAAAAATTATGACAAAGCCTAGATAGACCCCTATAGATAGACCCTATAAAGTTTATATATTCTTGATCAGCATTGGAAGGGGAGTCGAACTAGCTATGTCCATCCGTCCGTCCATCTGTCCGGCTGTCTGCCGTATGAGAGAGGTTAACTCGGAGACAATTAAAGATAGGGCCACCATATTTGAAACTTAGACTCTCCTAGGCCGTCAAGTGTTCACTTGCAAACGGTTTTTCTCTAGACCTATACAAATGTACTCCAAAATTTTAAGTTTTTTGCATAGAAACGGCATTGTTTTTTATTATAGGAAGTTTAAATTTAGTATAAATTATGTCTATGATAGTCCCAATAAAATATCCCAATATGGGTAGGCCCAACAAAATTTTATTTATAGCCCCCATACAAAGATAAATCCAATTCAATGAGGTATGATAGTAAAATAGAACATAACTTAAGGTACATAAAGATTGGGTATAGGGTATCTTGCAGTCGAGCATACTCGACTTCAGCGTTCTTTCTTAACATATATATCTCATATAAATAGATTTTGCATTTTTGAGGATTTATCAGGAAATCTTTCTTTTCATTAAAAAATATAATAACAAAAAATGATTCAATAACTCGAGTAATAATCGAATCAAATCCGAAAGATTGGATAATTGAACGAAGCGGTTCACTTCGGTCGTATAACCGAAACTACGGATAATCGATTTTAAGATTACTCGTTTGTTCGAGTAAAATTATGAGTAAAATCGAAGCATTCGGCTTGAGTAAGTTATGGCTCGATTATATCTGTCGAGTTAATCTATGCAGGGCTCTAGTTTGCGTATATCAGTTTGGAAAATATAAACAAAAATTTGGATATTGTCATCTTAATTTTGATGCACTTTTAAAGAAAAGCATAAAGTCTGAACATGACTCTGATACTAACATCGCAGTGCTTTATTTTAAAGATTAAAAACTCATAAATATTTTCAACTGATTTGTTGGTAAGTTCAAAACGTTTACTTAATTATGATAATTTATAATCGCTAATTTCAAAGTCGAATTAAAAAAAAAAAAGCAAAAAAAAAAAAAAAAAACAAGCAAATACAGGCACATAAATAGGCGGACTCGCATAAAACAATAGGGTGATGTCATATTAACCTTGCTTTCAGTAATAATAATGCTTTATTTATTTTTTTGTTTTTAATAAACCTCCAACATTGCTAAAAGACGAGACCGCAAACGTAAAAAAATGCGACGACAACGACTATATATGTCTGTCTGTCTGTATATATATGTATGTACGTAGATATCGAGAGTGTATAGAGATACAAAGCTAGCTAAATAGATAGAGATATGTGTTTGTACAAAGATACAGATACTTGAATAAACGACGATATGACGATATAGTCAGAGTGTGGAGATATAGACCTCGAAATTAATGTAACATTACTCACAATAACAACAACAACAACAAAAGAATAATAACAACAAAAGCTTAAAATAATAAATACAAAAGAAGAAAAAAAAACTGATATAAGAACAAAAATACAAATAATAATGAGCTAAAGCGAGTAAAAAAAAAACGAACTATTAGAGTCGCGCATAAAATTAATTTACTAATTGATGAGTCCCTGATCCCAATACGCAAATATCCGAGAATCGAGTGTATCAACGAGTATATATGTGTGTGTGTGTGTTTGTGTGTAATAACAGCGGCAAGTTGAAATTCAATTACGAAAGAAATAAAAAAACAAAAAACGAAAATAATGAAAAAGTAGAAAAATAAAATACAAATAAAAATATACATGAAAGTGTGCCTTTGAAAAGTTTGTACGAATCATATCATACTCTTCATAAGAAATAAATACACAATTTTTACTAAAATTAAACTATCTAGAATTGTATAGAAAAAGAGTGATTTTTGAGTCACTGTATGATTAGCGTATGCAGCTTGAAAATCGCAGTGACTGCAAGCAGTGATAAAATCACCAACCAATGATAAATAAACATTTTAACTGCTCGCGAAGACCGATACACCAAATCGCCGATTACTGAACATGTTCACTGAGGAACAAGAAAATCGCAAATCACTACTTTCAGTCGCAGTGCGACATTGCGATTTTTAAATCACTGTGAATCACAGAAAGTGATTTTTTTGCTAACACTAGAAGCAAAACTTTAGTTTAATAAAATTCGACAGTAAAATTTTTTAAATCAAAGTGCTCTTTTTGTAAATTCTAAAAATTTTTCTATCTCTCTTCCACTTTTCTTTTATTTGTCTGTACAAATTTTCGTAATACAAAGTTGCCAATATTTATAAAAAATTGCTACATAGCCATATTGTTTCTACAGTATATCAGTAGAAATGTCTGCAAATATGGGACTGCAAAGTTTTTGCTTGTGAATACCCTAATTGATTTTATTTGAAACTTTAGTTACTTTGCTTATCAAATTCAAAATGTCACACGCACTTTCAGTCATGGCTACCATACAAAATTACAGCCCATTTTCGAGTTTTTATATTGGGTGCACAACTAAATAATTTCGTATTTGTTACTAACCTCATATCTATTTATGTAGTCAATATTTTGACAGTGACAGCTATTCTATGTTAAAGCGCGCCAAAAAATCAAAAACATTTGATATGTCACAGTGAATATTAGTAAACACACAAATTTTTTTATTACAGTCAAAATGTCAAGTTACGTTCCAACAAAACAGCATTTGCGGGGAGGTTTGCTTTTGTTCTTCAATTTAAAGAAAAGTGCAACAGAAGCACATCGTTTACTCTCAGAAGCTTATTCTGAATATGCTTCAGAGGTTAGAGTATGTCAGCAGTGGTTTGCACGATTTAAAAGTGGTGATTTTGACACAGAAGACAAAGAGCGACCAGGTCCATCAAAAAAGTTTGAAGACGAAGATTTGGAGGCATTACTCGATCAAGATTCATGTCAAACTCAAGAAGAACTTGGAAAACATTGAAAGTCACTCGACAAGCAATTTCACAAACAAGGAAATTGGGTGCCACACGAATTAAAGCCGAGAGACGTTGAGAGACGATTTTGCATGTCTGAAATGCTGCTTAATCGCCACAAAAAGAAATCGATTTTGCATCGTATTGTCACTGGCGATGAAAAGTGGATTCATTACGACAACCCTAAGCGTAAAAGATCATATGTGAAGCCAGGCCAACCAGCCAAATCGACACCAAAGCCGAATATTCATGGTTTGAAGGTAATGCTCTGTATTTGGTGGGATCAGAAGAGTGTGCTGTACTATGAGCTGTTAAAATCGGGTCAGACAATCACGGGAGAGCTATACAGGCAACAATTGATACGTTTGAAGCAAGCAATAGCCGTAAAACGGCCAGAATGGGCGACCAGACACGAAAAATTGATTTTCCATCATGACAATGTTCGGCCATATGTTGCAGTACCGGTCAAAAAATTATTTGGAAAATGCTGGATGGGAAATTCTACCTCACCCGCCTTATAGCCCAGACATAGCTCCTTCTGATTACCACTTGTTTCGGTCGATGCAGAATCACCTTTCTGGAATACGGTTCACCAATGTTGAAGGTATTAAAAAATGGCTTGATGATTTTCTCGGCGCAAAAGATGAGAAGTTTTTTTTGGGATGGAATCCATAAATTGCCTGAAAGATGGGAAAAAGTTACCGCTTCCGATGGACAATATTTTGAAAAAATATTTGTTCACTTTCATACTTAAATAAATGGTTTTTTTAACAAAAAATACGAAATTATTTAGTTGTGCACCCGATATAAGAAAGTTTATATTTATGAACGTAAATTGGAGACAAACACTTCTGCCTTTACAACACACAGCTTGGTTATACAGGGACGACTCTGAGTTTTCGGTGTAAGTGTTTTGGTGTAATTGCTCGAAAATTCACACCATGACACGGATATTTCGAGTGTTTTCATTGATTGCATAGAGCAGACAATTTTTTTAATTGTTTCAATTTCTATACAAAAAAAAATTAAATTTGCGACCCGCCAAACTGAAAATGGAACCTTACAACTATATTTAAATTGTTAAACTCAAAACTCTAGTGTAAGTGTTTTCGGTAACACTCCTGATACGCTGTTTCAAAATCCTTTGAGAGGAAAATAGTAGGACATGAGCACAATTTTAGTTTCAGTTGAATTTTGATTCAACTTTAAAATTTTTTGAAGTAAAGTCAAAAGCAATAAAAACAAGAGAGAACACTGAAGTCGAGTGTGCATTGGATTTTCATACAAAAACTCGAAAAATGGAGTAAATTTGTGTGGGGATTTTTGATCTTATCCATATTGGGATATTTCATTGAGACTATTACAAGCATAATTAATACTAAACTGAGAGTTGAGTCTTAAATTAAAAACAAAGAAGTTTTAATGCAAGACCCAAAACTTTGGGGTACATTTGTATGGAGGGCAACCCTATGCTATAAACATGGTGCCTCTATAGGATATTAAATTATACAGTTACTGGGTATTAAGGAGCGGAAATAGTCTAATTGATTAGAAAAGTATGTATGTATTGCCTTTACAGCTTATGGATAGCCTGGGCATCACAAAGGGTTTGAGCCCAGTTGTTATAATTCAGAGCTACTTGATACCAAATCTGGATCCCGATTTTCCGGACGTCCTCCAGAACATGATTCTTCTAACGCAGCGGCGGTCTTCTCCGCTGTCGTACCCCCTCTGATTTCGTCCACATTTTTATCGTATACCGATCTCGCTGGAGCTTCTTTATCTATTCGAAGCACGTGTCCAGCCCAGTGCAATCATTTATACCTGATGCGCCTGATTATATCGATGTCATCATATAGCTGGTACAGCTCGTGATTCATGCGAATACGGTAATCGTTGTCCACTCTGACAGGATCAAGGATTTTATCTCAAATGTACCCATCGCCGATTTGTCAACCTCTGACATGACCCAGGTTTCTGCGCCATACATCAGACTAGGATAATTAGCGTCTTGTAGAGTTTGACTTTCGTTTTTCTGGATAAAACTGTACTCCTCATTTGCTTACCGAGACCAAAGTAGCATCGGCTAGCCAGAGTAATTCTTCGTCTAGTTTCTAGGCTGGTGTTATTGCTCTTGTTTTCTGAGAGCCCAAGTAGACGAAGTTTTCTACAACGTCGAAGGTGAAATATCCCATAGTCACAGATTCCTTACGTCGTGTTATTGATTTGCGAGAGGATACCAAGTACTTCGTCTTACTTTCGTTCACCGCCAGTCCCATCTTGCGGGAATTCTGTTCAATATCGTTGAAAGCCCAGCTCACTGTACGTGGATTTTTGCCGATTATGTCGATATCATCGGCATAGGAGAGCAGCATAGTTTCTTTTAAGAAAATGTTGCGCGTCAAATCGACGTGTGGGTATTTGCGTAGTATATACTCCAACAAGAGATTGAAGAAGTCGCACGACAACGCATCTCCTTGTCTGAAGCCTCTAACAAGGCCGAGTATTTCGGGTGTTTAATTAAAAAATTTATAAAAATAAACAACAATTAAAAAAGCAAAAAGCTTTGCTACACTTCGCACCTGTTATGAATGTAAAAGTAATGTAAAAGAATTGTAGAACATTAATAGACTAAATTCGTTAACATATAATATACAATTGCGTTGCTCTATTTCATTAATACACAAGCAGATGGACGCGTTAGATTCTGTAGATCATTGTTTTGTAAAAATGGGATAGGAAACCACATTGAGGCTGGCTAGCTCATGGGTCAGTCATAACTAACTACAGCTGACGCTTCATGGATTAGTGGGTACACTCTGCAACATTCATGACTAGTCATTGACTGTCCCGTTTAAGTTGGGCAAACTGTGTTACTTCTTTTAAAAAATGGTCAGCTGGCATTGGGCCGATTCTGCAACAGTCCAGACGAGTCTGTGACTGACCCTAGTGGAGCTGTGTTGTTTCGGACCATAGATCTCCACTCTTCCATCATGATGATGCTAAACAATTCAAACATTTCAGTATATGACGGGTGTTAGAGTTTTGGCTCTACCGAATGTTACGCCACACATAGTGAAGGGTATTATCAGTTTGTCGGACAATTTGTAATGCATTAATGGAGGCATCGGAGACCCCATAAAGTATATATATTATTGATCAGCTCGTCGAGACGAATCGATTTAGCCATGTCCGTCTGTCTGTCCGTCTGTCTGTTTATTTCAGCACGATTTACTCGGAGACTACTAGAGATATTTAGCTGATAATTTGAAACTTAAGCTTTTCTCGGCAACGACCAGGTCAACTTTGAATATGAAAGGTATTAAGGTATAGCCCCCATACAAACTTACTATTTTTTTTTGATTTTTTGTATGCAAATAGTTGTTATTTATGGACATATTCACTCCAAATTGGGTAAAACACTTCTACTGTCATCTAATGTCAAACCAAATGTTCCACGCCCATTTTTCGATATATCTCCCACACAAACTTTCCGCCCATTTTTGAATTTTTGTATGAATATGGTTATTATTTTGGAATCCAATTCAAATTACTTAAAACAAATCTAATGTCATTCAACATCAAAAGCAAAGATGCCACGCCCATTTTTAGCTAAAGTCCCCATACAAACTTACAGCCCATTTTCGATTTTTTTTTATGATAATGGTTATTTTTTAGTAATGTATTGACTCCAAATTGGGTAAAAACACTTTTAATATCATCTAATACCAAATCCAATGTGCCACGCCCATTTTTTGGCAAAGGCCCCACACAACGTGAGTTGTATCAGATCGTTGAACCCGACCTATCCCATCTCGAAGTTCGATGAAAGCCACTGATGATAACACTTTAACAATTTAAATATAACTTGTGACGGGTATATAAGCTTCGGTTTCACCGAAGTTAAAGTTTTTCCTTGTTTTATGTTAAATATCCTTTGTTTACTTCGGCATGCTCAAACTTTATGGAAAATTTAGATACTATTAACTCATATATTTCTGAAGAGTATAAATAAAAAAGAAGAAGCAGCCAATTTCTATGATAGAAGGAGACTCCAAGATGAGGTGCAGTAGCAGACGGCAGTGGTTGAACAAAAAATGTGAATTAAAACAAAAATCAAATTTATCGCAAGTACAAACAGATCAGAAACATCTACTACATACATATGTACAAATATATTTACATATATATATATATATATATATATATATATATGTATATATGTAAATATGTATATATATACCATATAAAAGTACAGTGTATATTTATATGAAGTAAGTAGAGTATTGTGCGTTTGTATGTCTGTCTGTCTGCCTATCTGTTCAATCGTCAATATTTCTGACTGTCTGTCTGTCTTTCTGACTGTCTCACTCTCCTCACATCTGTCCCTTCCGTCTGTATTGTGTATAAACGCGCAGCTAAAGTCAATTCAATTCAATTCGACAACAACGACAATGACAACCACTATACGAGCAAATTCGAAATCAAATCGGTACAAAACGAAACGACTTTGATGATAATAATGATGATGACGATGATGATGATGATGACAAAGTGACTTAAATCTCACACCCGCACTTGCGACATTCGCCAAGACATCGATTTCAACGACAACAAAAATAATAGTACCGCCGTCGTCGTCGTTTTCGATGTCGATGTCGCCAACAAGTATGGAATGGTTTCCAAGACTATTTCGATAAAGACGACAAACAGACGCGGACCTAAAGACAAACAGACGGACATATAAACTGACGAAATGACAAACAGACAGACAGCCAGACTTCATGACTGACTAACAGAAACCAGTGCGCGCTACTACAAATAGAAATAAATATGTATGTGCATACGAGTATGTATCTAGACAAAGTGAAGCCAAGCTTTTTTTAGTCGATAAGACAATGCGAAATTTTTCATATTCGACATAATACAAATATATAAAATGGTGAGACTATGGCGACGAGATGCCAAACGAAACGACTGAATGAACAAAAACGAATATTGACAGCGATGACAACAAAAAACAACAACGACGTCGCTGAGCAATTAGAATAAACTCAGCGGGTATTTCGAGTATCTAGTAGAATCATTATTGTGAAACTGCGTCGTCGTCTGATGGGTCTGAGAGTGTCGACAGCATTTGGCAGCATTGCAGTCAGTCGGTAGCTAAAAAAAGTTAAAGACAGAAGATTTCCAGAATAAATGAAATTTACGAACACACACACACACAGTCTGCCTTAGATATTCACAAATTGAGAGGAAATGTTTAATAAATAATTTCATAATTGTTTTGCTTTAAATGAGGCGCATCGTAAATGCGCATAAAAAAAAAAACTCTTAAGTTTTAGTTTTTTTTTTGGTGGGAACAAAAGCAACAATAAAATAAAAAAAAAATTTTTTTTAATTATTTGTTCTCGATTGGCTTGTTTGAATTACGATACGGATATATCTTATTATTTCGATCCTTAAAATGTAGTTTGTCGCATATTATAAACCAGATTTCATTACATTACCTCGTTTTCTGCTTTATATATTTGATAAGATGTCGAAACATCAATATTTATCGATATGTTTCTATTTATCGAAAATAATCGATGTTTCGAAAATAATTGATATAGCGAAAGAAGTCTTTAATACCGATTAATCGCGTTTTGGCTACGATTTTTAGCTTTAATCTTTTCCTATTTAAAAATCAATACCAAAAAAGGAAATAACTTGTTTGTAAGACAAAAATTTTTTAATGAAAATTGTAGTTTTAATTGTTTTATTGAAATAGTTTTCGAACAAAATAAACGAAAAAAAAGGAAAAAATTTTACTTCGGCAGAACCGAGGCTCAAATCTCTGCCACATCTTGGTATAGTTTATTTATGATCATCAGTGGCTTATGTGAAATTGGGAGAAGGGATGGCCTAGAGTCAAAAGCCCGATAAAACCAAAGTTTACACAATAATGGGGTCACATTATATGTTAACCTAAGAACAGCTTAATAAACATTTTCTTGAAAAAAAAAAATTAGAAAATGTTTGTTGTCTTTGTATGGGGCTATATGTTCTAGTGATCTGATTCTTATAATATCAGTAGAGTATACATTGGATGGAGTGATTTTACCCCATTTGGAGTGATTATAATTTTCAAACAAAAATCAGGAAATGGTTGGGACATTCGTATGGGGCCTATACATATAAATGGATGTGGTATCTTGGTTTGGAAATCTGGAAGACATTAGCAGTATTTTTACCTAATTTGGAGTAAATAAATTCATAAATATTTACTTTTTTATACAAAAAAATCGAAAAAATTAAATGTTTGTATGGGGGCTTTCAGATTGAATATCTTAAATAGAAGTTATAGAAAAACCCTATGTATGTGTATGTATATGATGGTCAAATTTATATATGTTGAGTTCGGTTTCTTGGGCCGCAATCAAGGTGTTTTTCGTTCTTCGAATTATGTAACCGATATTAAACAGTATTGAAAAATATCGATACCCAAAAATAATCGATTTATCGAATATACCGAATATTTGCATTCGTTTACTGTAACAATTTTTTTTAAAGAAAATTATTTCAAACTCTACTTGGACATAGGAAAAACTGGTCCTTCGTCACCTATGAACTCCAAATTTCATTTCAATAAAAGTAGTTTTAAAACAAATAAGTCCGCTATTTTGTTTTCGGAATTTTCAACACTAGATTCGTAATCAATTGGGAAAGACTATTATTCATAGTTTTGGAATAAAGTGATTTAAATTTGAAGGCTTAAGCTTTCATTGAAGCCATATTTGAACTGTGGGCCAGTAGTTGCACTGTGTGTTAATTCGATTAATCGATCAGCAATCGATTATTTTGTATAATCAATTGATAAATTAATTCAAGGATCAATAATCGATTAATCGACAATCAATAATCAAGTAGTTAATATTGGATTATAGTGGCTGCATTGATTATCACAATCATGAACAGAGAAGAATCCACGGGGATACGAGGTGAGTTCAAACATTACTGCGAATTTTGAATTTTCGCGGGATACGTAAATTCGAGTTTCGATTTTTTTGTTGCGTTATGTTGGTACTCATGTCTCTCACTTATGCCGACAAGCTCGGCCATTTTGAATGTTCACTTAATTGTTGACAGCTGCTTTGCTTGCACGTGTTTTGGATCGTCTTGGATTTATACCTATTCAAAAAATGGATCAAAGAACCTGTATCAAATTTTTTTTCTGAATGGAATAAATGGAATAAAAATGTTGAAGAAGGCTTATGGGGACCGAGCTCTACCAAAATCAACAACATTTGATTGGTATAAATTGTTGAAAGAATGTTGCGAACGTGTTGAAGACGAAGAGCTCCCAGATCAACCATCGACCTCAACGGACGATGCTCACATCCAAAAAGTAAAAAGAATTAGTGCTTGCGCACCGTCGATTAACTATGAGAGACATTGCTGATGAAATCGGCGTATCGAAAGGATCAATTAATACCATTTTAAAGGATGTTTTGGGCCTCAAACGTGTCAAGTCTCGGTTGGTACCAAAAATGATGATTTTTTTTTTAAAAACTGTACTGATTTTTCGTGACTTTTTTTGCCAAAAATCCAACCAATATCGTACCGCACCGTATTCGCTTGATTGGGCTCCGTGTGACTTCTTGCTATTCCTAAAACTCAAGAGACCACTCCGGGGAACGCGTTTCGAGTCGATTGAGGAGATAAAAGCTAAATCGAAGAAGGCGCTGATGGCTATACCGGAAATGGACTATTTGACATGTTTAGAGGATTGGAAAAATTGTTGGCATAGGTGTATTTTATCGGGAGGGGATTACTTTGAAGGGGACAAAATAGATATTCATGAATAAATAAATAATTTTTGAAAAAACACAAATTTCGCGGTACTTTTTGAAAACTCCTCGTATACAGTTGTCGCCCAATGTTATAGACCACTTTTAAATTTTTTAACAAGTACTCTTGTTTCTAAAACAATACCAATTCCCGTTAGGCCAAATACTGCTGTTCTCTTTGAATGCGAACTAATTAAATATTCAACAAAAACTTTCAAAAATAGCTCATTTCAGTTCATTTTGTAGCTTCTTATAATTTTGTTGTACATAAAAATTAAAAAAAAAAAAAAGCAAACAAACAAATATAAAATTGCAAATTGTACTGTGAATCTTTTGACTTTTTTTTCCCTCATTTTCATTTTCGTACAATTTCTTAGGAATTGTCTAATATAAGCAAGAAATCATTTCAATTAAAAACAAACAAAAAAGTATGTAGACGAAAGCAGCAACCACCTGCACCGCCTTCACCAACAACGTCATTGCTTTTCCGCACGGATTAGGGCGAACGACTGACCATAATACAGACAGACAGACGGACAGACAGACGGACAGACAGACAGACAGACGGACAGTCATTTTGTCTTATTGACTGTCTAGCTGACTAAATATCTATATTGACGGAGTGACTGGATGTATGCAAAAATTGATAAACTGTTGTGTCTTCTTCTACTTCTTCTGCTTCTTCTACTTTTTATTCAATTAATTTGTTTTTTATATAGATACACACACACACACATACATATTTACGTGCGTACGTGAGGCGTCAATTTTTTGCATATTTATAGACTAGAATCTTTAATAAAAACTTTTTTTGTTATTATTGTTCTCTATGCTTGAGGAATGGGTTGTCGGGGTAAACGCACATAATTCATTTTAGAGCCTATAGAGCTGTCAGTAAGGCAGAGAGAGAGAGAGAGAGAGAGGGAGAGGCTGCAAAGTTCTTAGTGCTAACTTGATGTATATTTCCTCTCATAATCGATGACGTTAATTTTCAATACAAATTTTGTCTGCGTTTCAACTCAGAACACTTTGTTCATATTTATATAAATTTTAGCTGGGTGCTAGATTAATTATTGAATTTTATCTTTAGTATCGTTTCAGGGTAATTTGTTATTTTTTTGTATCAAAAAGAATTTCTTTTTTTCAACATAAAAAAATTATGTTTAAAATTGTATCGTTTTGTTTATGAAAATATATTTTCCTATTTTGTTGTTTTTTTTCTTAATTCTTTGATTTCTGTTTAATTTGTGTAAGGCACAACCAAATTTTAATGTTTTTATTATTTTTGGCCAATTTGATATCGAAAATATTTTACAAATAAATTAAAGCCATCTGTTTTTTTTCTTGTTGTGCTACATTTTTAGAATATTTTCGCTATTATTGTATTATTATAATTTTTTTAGTTATTTAATTTATGACAAACGAAAAATAAATGGCAGCACAATGAAATTATATTTTTTGTTACCCTACACACACACGGTATGAAAAGTTGTAAAATTTAAAGATATTTTCTATAAAACTTTTATACTGAAGCCATTCGAGGAATTAAATTCATAGCGAAGCGGACAATACACAAAATTTTTTTATCCTGATATGTCCATAGTCTTTATTGCGGACGTTACATATTGTGCTTGACTTCATTTTTATCTTCAAAATAAAAAAAAATATAAAAATCATTGTACTCAAATTAAAGTTACTCGACATAAAAACGTTTTCTAAATAACGACGCCCCTGGGATTTCTTCTCTTAGAGCTTGAAATTGAAGAGACTACTCAGTAGGAATACAAGTGTTTTCCTATATCTAGCATTGTTTCGCCAAATAAACAAGCTCAATGTCCAAATTAATTACACATTGGGCTTGTTTATCCACAAAGTATACCAGTAAACACACCTGCGTTCATTTCATTATTTCCAAGAAAGTAGCAGCAAAAAGGCTTCTAAGATTATATATATATTTTGCGCTATATCCGATTATTACCCTTGGCAGCAAGTAGGGTTTTGCACCAGAGATTGTATTCTAGTGCTAGTCGATACCAATTTGGGATACCGAACTTGACGATATCTTCCAAGATAATGTCCTCCCAACGCAGCGGCGGACGTCCTCTCTGTCACGCCCCTACGATTTGATTCACGTTTTAGATTCACTTTTCTAGCCGAAAGTTCTGTTTCCATCCGACACAGGTGACCAGCCTAGGACAGCCATTTTTAGTGAACGTTCCTAACAATGGTCAGTTCGTAAAGCTCATCGTTCTACGAATACGAATGTTATTTCCCTCTCTAACTGGACCAAAGATTCTCCGATTCTGTAGAGTTTAGTTTTTGTTTCTCTGGACAGAACTCCACTTCGCATTTGCTTACCGAGACCAAAATAACAACGGTTAGCAAGAGTGATTCTTCGTTTGATTTCATGATTGGTGTTGTTGACGCCGTTTACATCTGTGCCCAATTAGATGAAACTTTCTACAATCTCAAAGTTCACGTCTTTCCACGTCGTGGTTGTCTTCAGACTGTCCACGTCGTGTTGATTGTCTGTAGTACCAAGTACTTCTTCTTGCTCTCGTTCACCGTTAGTTCCATTGGATGGGATTTTCTTTCAATGTCTGAGAAACCACTGGTGATTGCCGATTATTTCTATGTCATCGGAATATGCGAGTAGCATTGTTTCTTTATAGAAAACGCCAACGTCTGAACATTGTAGCAGTAAGTATTCCACTAGGAGATTGAAAAAGTCACTTGACAACGCATCGCCCTGTCTGAAGCTTTTCTTGGTATCAAAGTGGTCGAAGAGATCTCTACCGACCCCGACAACATTTGGGGTATTTGTTAGCGTCATCATATAAAGCAAACGATTTTTGCAGGGAAACCAAGTTCAGTCAATGCTTAATAGAACTTTGATCTTATTGGCGTGTCGAAAGCGGCTTTAAAATTGACAAATAGAAGGTGTGTGTCGATTGTTACTCTTTCGTCTTCTCTAGGATTTGGCCTAGTTTGAATATCGAATCAATGGTCGACTTCTTCGCCCTAAAACCACACTGGTGCTGTCCAACTTTACTTTCTACGTACTGTTTCGTCAGATAGGACTTTATAAACGATTGGAAGGAGACTTATTCCGCTTTAGTTTGCGCAGATTACAGGGTCACCTTTCTTAAAAATTGGTCAGAGGACACTTAAGTTCCAGTCACTCTAAACAACTCTTGGCCGCTGGTCTTAAATAAATCTGCGGGTAGATCGTCTGCGCCTGTCGCTTTATTATTTTTAAGTCTTTGTATAACTTCTAGGATCTAGTCATGGTCTGATGGCTCCACAAGAATCCCATATTAGGTCGGAGGACCCAGATATTAATTTTATCCGCTGGCGACATTGTTCCCATCATCGCTCCCAAGTAGGGTAGAGAAGTGGCTCCTCCATAACCTTAGTAAGTTCTGGACACCTGTTAACGTGTTTCCTTATTTATCCTTGCAGAATGTAGCTCCTTGCTTAGAACCTTCGATCGTAAGCTTGTTTTTTGGTAAAATCATCTGCCTCGTTTGTGCTACTCATCAACTCCACCTCCTCCTTTTCACGCCATTCCAGTTTTTATCTGTCTGATCAGGCGTTTTTCCTCTCTTCGCTTTTGACTATTTCGCTCAACCACAGCTTGTCTAAGATAAGTCTGGAATAATAGTAGAAATCCAAGATCAAACAATCACTCAAAAAGAATCATATAGAATTCTCTTCCAATATTAGATAAAATTGAACTGTTCTTACTTGCTCGCTGATCATCAATTTGTCTTCAAGCGAATTTTTGAAGGTCTTTAGGCGAAAATTGCACTCCTCTGCTGTACAGTTAGATATTAAACAGACTGATCATAGAGTTTGGCATACTGACATGCTGTACAATTAATGCTGTCACATCCAACACCATACTATCTTTCTCTGGGATCATCAGGGCGCTCTGATTTCAAAGCTTTTTTTTTACTAGTTATCAAGTTTTGTTTAAAATATTAGAAAATTTAATAAAAAGAGCTCTAAAACGAATACTAAATGTAACTGATTCAAAATCGTAATCGCTTTTAACTGATTTGATTCATTTAATAACCGTCGTGAAACGAATCATTATTTTCTTACATGATTTGAAATGATTCATTTAATTTTATTATAAATTCTATTAAGACTTATAAGTACTCTCGACTAGGTCAGTTTTTGAAAAATGTAGCATTTTCATGTTATTTTGAACCGCATTTTAATTTTGGTGCTATGGGATTTATATTTTTTTCTTATTATTTCATTCATAATTGTAATTGTAACTCAAAAACAATAGTCAAATTACTTGTTACAATTTAATTAAAACAAACAAAATAAATTAAATCACCACAAATATTTTGATACGAGTATATAATTATTATTATTTACATTATTAATAATATTCTTTCTTTTTTTTTTTTTTTGTTTATTTATTTTTTAATTAAATTATAGAAAAGTGACATACAATCAATGCCAATAATATCCTTTTTCCGATTTTTTTGTAGTTACATTTGCCATAAATGATTCTTTTTTCTGCTTAATTTAAAACAAAAAGGTTTGTTTTTTTTTATTAAAAAAATAGAATAAAAATGAAATTGCATATAAAAGTTTTAAATGAAATTAACATATAAATCAAAAAAAAAAAAAAAAAAAATAATAAAATTTAAATTTAAATTAATATAAAATGTGACAATTCAATCAAAATGTGACAAAATGCGATTGTCGCTATTTTTATTTAATTTGAGCATTATTCTGCCGCTTTTACTCGTCCTTTTGCTTTCTTTTTATACCCTGTACCAAAGGGGTAAAAGAGTATATATTTAATTTTTGCAAATGTATGTAACAGGCAGAATGGTAGACCCTATAGAGTATATATATATATTTTTATTCAGCATTGATAGGAGAGTCGATCTAGCAATGTCCGTCTGTCCAACTCTCTTCTTTAGCCCCATACAAATCTACCCCAAATTTATGGGTTGTTGCACAAAAATGTTTTTGTTTCTTGAAATATAGTTCCAATGAAATATCCCAATATGAGTAGGATGAAAAAATTTTTTGGTATAGCCCCTCTACAATTTAACCCCATTTTTTTAGTTTTTGTGCGAAAATTTAATAAAATATAGTTGGTAGTAAGATAAAACTTTATTTAAGCTACAAAAAGATTGGGTACAGCGTATCTTGCAGTCGAGCATACTCGACTTCAGCGTTTTAACTTGTTATTTTTGTTTTTCTGATTTATATAAATTTTATCTTTATTAAAATATTTTAAAGTTAATTGGAAAATTATGCAAATGTGTTTAACGTTAAAAAGTATGTATAAAAAAATTATTATTTTTGTAATAATTTGTTGCTTTTGTTTTTTTTTTTTTTTTCATATCTGTCACGCATAGTGTGAAATAGGTATGTTCAATTTGTCGGTAAGTTTGTAACTCATTAAAGGAGAAATCGTGGACAGCTTGTTGAGATGAGTTGTCTGTCTGTTCGTCTGTTCGTCTCTCTTTGTCTGTCCGTCACTCTGTCTGTCCGTCTCTCGGTTTGTCCGTCTGTCTACATATAGAGAGCTGATATATTTGTGTAAAAGACTTTTGCTTCTACTTTTCGACTAAAAAAACCTATTTCAGGCCCACCGATGGGTCCCAGATCCAAATTTAGGAAATCCCTTGAACACGCCATAATCTTTAATTATTTTTCAACTATCTTTTAAATGCGCCCTGTTTCAAGTCTCCACGTCTCTTCAATCCAGAGATATCTCTTTTCCGGTTTCAAGGTTCCCGGTCAAAATTTTCCAAAATCCCGTCTTAGTGCTTCTCAATGATATTTCAGCTTTGTATTCTTAGCCATTTGGCTTGTAGGCCGATCGCCTGAAATACATAAGTCAGCCAGCCAGTCAGGTGAAAGACATATAGATTTTTAAATTACGTATACGCATGATCAAGTATATGTTTTATGTGGATTTTTAGCCATAATATAACAGCTACTGTTTGTCATAGCCGCAACGACCAAATAGGACAACATTCTAAGCAATAATATTTGACCTATCGATATCAAAATGACTCAACATGGTAGTATTTACTTCACACTTCCATTGATGTGGAATGTGATAACTGTATAACAAAATGGTTGATCAGTGGGACGAATTAAATCTTCATTTTGAAATTGTAAAGTCTACTGAAAGAGGCCGTTTTGGATCTAAAGATAACCAAGTTAATCCATTTCTTTATAAGTTTTTCATTTTTCTTTATTTTTATACCCGTTACACATAGTGTAAACGGGTATATTCAGTTTGTCCAAAAGTTTGTAACGCATCGAGGACCCCATGTACGTCTGTCTGTCCGTCCGTCTGTTTGTTGCTATGCGGTTCATTCGCTTAGTTTCCAAGATATTGAATTAAAATTTTTAACTTAAGCTTTTCTCAACGCAACGACTAAGTTAAGTTCGAAAATGAAAGTGCCACGCCCATTTTTAGGTATAGCCCCCATACAAATTTACCGCCCATTTTCGAATTTTTGTATGAAAACACTTATTTTTTTCTGTATGAATTCAATTTAAATTTGGTAAAATCAATTCTAATGTCAACTCCATCGATATGGTAAAGATCGGGCTAACATTACAAAAAGCCTCAATACAAATTTGATCAAATTCATCGTGAAGTTTAATCTAAGAGCCTAGTGAACATGTAAACTATTAAAATTTTAGTGTAACGGGTATTTCAGCTTCGGTTCCACCGAAGTTAACGTTTTTCCTTGTTTACCTTTAGTTTATATGATAAATGGAGAATGCTCTCAAATATTTATATTCTTACATGTAGAACTGAAAGTCCAAATTCAGTTGCTTAAGAGGTTATTTATCTAATTAATTACTGAAATTTCGCTTATCCGCGCTTTCCCGCGGTCAGTTATTCCATAATTAACTACTCAGAATGATAAACTTTTTAACTCAAATAAGAACTAAAACCGGATCTATTCCGGATGTAACGCGGAAAACCAATACGCGATGTGATACATTAAACTTCCGTGTAATGTCGAATACACGGAGTGCTAAGAGCAAGTATTGGATGGGGTTGGGTGTCACTTTCTGAAAGTACCCGTATGAGCGCCGCAGGTGAAAACGTTTTAAACATGTTTCGACTTTAGCGTTTTGCACTTTTGTCTTTACCAATCTCAAAAACAATGGTGACTGTAGGTGAAGTAAAGTTAAGAAAAGTAAAGAAAGAAATTAACAATTTGAGTTCGGTTTTAGTACCGAAATGTGTAAATAATAATTCATATAACAATTATTTTAGGATGAGTTTCAGACACCAACATATATAGGAAGCAGCCACAACCGATAAACGATGACAGATAAAGTCTAACACCTCGACTACGCAAATGACATCTGACTACTCGCGCATACCATAACGCATTCTGATTCAGATGAAGGCGGAAATAAGCAGGATGTCTACAAACGGATCAGTAAAGCCAGAGCTGAATTCTGAACGATGTCTACCATCTGCCGCAAAATCAATTTGAGTTCAACTCCTAAAATCATACTGTTCAAATCAATCGTGCGTTCCCTGATACTCTACAGATGTTCTACCTGAAAGGCAAAGCTCTTAATCACCAAACCAAGTTCAAGAGTTTGTGTATCGCTGCTTGAGGAGCATTCTCCGAATTCATTGAAGGGACAGGTAGAAAGCAGGCATAACATCGAACATCGAGCCGCTCCGCAGAAGTATACAAGTGTATAAGCCCGTGTTCAACTTCATACGCAAAGCCGTTAAGTGGAATCCTGTTGATGGTGGAGTTCAAAGAAGAGGACGTCCGCCAGAAATAAATAGGAGTACAGTATCAAGGAAGCGGAGGAAAGGACTATACATTTCTTGGTGTAGTGTTGGCAAAAAATCAATTATAAATGATTATAAATTGAATGATGAAAGCGCAATTGCAACAAAAATATGAATATAAAACGATGTGACATTTTTTTTTATACAAAACAAGTAAACCCTAACGGCTGAGTGGAGCAATCGCGGACTGTTTTTTCGCAAACTGTGATTTTATCACTGTGTGCAGTCACTGCGATATTCAAGTCGCAGTGGCTAAAGAAACTTCGACTCAAAAAAATATTTTTTTTTGCCAACGTTACCTGGGTGAGCTGCAAGCTCTTGCTAAGAACATGATGAAGTGGAGAAAAATTATTGACGCCCTATGACCCACCAGCTCCCTGTGGAGCTTGGAACACTTTTATGACATTTCTGTCCTTCAGGCAGTTTGGTCTGTTGGGGTGTAATGACGGTCTGTCAATCTACACCGATGGCTCAAAGATGGTCTGCGGTGTGGGTTCTGGAGTATACTCAGATTACTTTGGTGTTGAGAAATCTTTTCGACTCCCGGGTCTCTGCAGTTTTTTCCAAGCGGAGGCTCACGCTATACTTGCAGCTTGTGAGCTGCTTGCAGACCTTAATGTCCGCGACAAATCGGCATTCATCTTCTCTGACAGCCAAGCTGCCATAAAGAGTTTAGGTTCTCACATCACCAAGCCAAATTTGATTAGGGACTGAAAAAAACGGCTGAACGAAGCCAGCTAACATAATTTAATCATCCTTTCGTAGGTTCTACTGGCCAGTGGGGGATCAGCTAGCGCCTCCCAAACGGTTCAGGTAGAGGCCCTAATGGGTGCAGTAATTTCTGCTATTAGCAAACATTTCGCCAATTTGGCCTATTATAATTGGTCATATCTGAACAGCTTCAGAAAAGCTAGAACTATTTGGCCCAAGCTGGACGCAAAACGCTTAAACAAACTGTTAGAAAACTGGCATAAAAAACCTCGCTAGACTAACAGCTACCATAACGGGACACTGGTCTATCGGAAAGCATGCGGCCAGACTAGGAATCCCGTTCAATAGACATTGCAGAAGACGCAAAGAAGAGGACGCAACAGAAACGCTAGAGCACTTGTGCACCTGCACCTCAGATCACACAAATGCGGTTACTTGGGAAATGACAGCTTAACTCCCTAAAACTTCGTACTTTCCTTAACTGCACAGGCTGGTTATGACAAGTCAGCTTTGGGCATAAGGCCGCTTCTACGAGATTAGGTGATACCAAAAACGGCGCTTAATGTGCTACTTGTTTGGGACTGTCCCATATTTATCTATATATGTCCCACCAGTGCTTCAAAAAAAACAAAGAAGAAATGAAGATTCCGGCTGCCTAAGAATGCCTCTTTTACCCTTTTTTTTACAATAAGTTTCATTAAATAAATAAAATAAACTAAATAAAATTATGTCACTAAAAATTAAATCGTTTTGAAGATGATATCTGAAGAGAGTCACTCCTCTATTATTCATTGTTTATACATTTCATTCACATAAGTATTTGTGTGTTTGCAAACAACTAAATAGACAATACAATTTTCCACAAAACGTTGTAATTAATATTTTCCAGTTACTAAAATGTCTTTAGATTGTATCAGTATTTTACCAAATAATCTTAACCAAACCATTTACTTGCGTAAAAGTATTCAATTCTTGTAAATAAATCTTATTTTTATCACTTGACCTCTACAAATTTGTTGCAATTCATAAACAATAAAAGTTGAGTGTGGCCTAAAGATATGCAGCAGATGCATTTGAATAGCGTTTTAAAATACGAATAGACAGACAACTGTAACTAAATATTGCTACTGAATGTATTCAGCATTAGCATTTCACAAACTGAAACAAATCACAAATGATAACATTTTGCATGCATACTCGTATAATATGCAATTCACTCACTCAAATTCATTGATGTGTACAATTCTAAAGATACAAATGTCACAGGGCTGCAGTAACAACTGGCATTGTGTGTAACTGAAAAGTATTTGAGTTAGAATGTAGCTATTCATGCCTGGTTTTCATTAATACAATCACATGCACATATTTTATATTTACGCTTCCGCATAGTCATATCCGTGCGTATACAGATACAATTGTATCTATGTGTTCGCTTGTTTGTGTATCTATCGTGTCTTGCAATTGTGATTTTCATTTATTTGCATACTTAAGTGTACAGTTATTAGCTTGTTATTTGTGTAAAATAATACACACTTAGATACATATGATGAGAAGTGTTATAGTTATAGCAAGTAACTTGCAGATACACAAAATATTAAGCTTTAGTTGATATATTAATTTTTAGCAATGTATATATACTATATACATACATATAACTATATATGTATGTGTAAATTGTATATTTACATAATTGCACTAAGCTCTGCCACCAATAAATTTTTGCATAATTAATTAATATTTACTCAATGACATTTATTATTAATCAACAAATGCTTAAGCAACTGAAAAAGCAATTGTCTTGAGCAGTGCCGTCAGATAGAAAAACAGACAGACAGATAAATAGTTAGTTAGATAGATATTTTATGTCTAAAATATGCTTTTCAAATTTTCTTCAAAATTTATGTAAATATCAGGAAATCTTGTAGCATAAATTTTATTTGCGTATTTACTGATAGAATATATTTCCAAGAAATTATGATATTTTTTGAATATAAATTTGCACAAATTTAAAATGTATATATTGAAACATTGTTTAAATGTTAATAAGTGATATAGAAATATAGTGAAAACTTAAGCATATGACTCGTAGTTACCTACACATGTTCTATATAATTTATTACGCAACGTTTTACGAAAAATAATTTTATTATAAATATATTTTATCGTAATTAATTTATCTATTTTCATAGTCTTTGCTCTCATGTTTTTGGTAGATATTTGTTAGAACGCTCGACTATGAGTTACCTTTGAAGTCAAAAATTTTGATTGTATTTGTATATCGGCCATACCTAAAATTGTGCAATCCCAATTAAGATATTATATTGGAACTCTTACATGTACAGTCCAATCCATGGTGAAATTATCTAATGGTGGTGTATTTGTTTTTTTGTGCGACACAATTTTATTTAAAACAAATGAAACTATACTAACTCGTGGTGAGTAGTCGTGTGTTGGATTAATGCAAGATTGTTTTTTTATATCCTGTACCCAAAGGGTAGGGTTTTAAGTTTGTGCGAATGTATGTAACAGATAGAAGGAGGCAAGATAGACCGTATAAAGTATAGCATATTCTTGATCAGCATTGAAGGAGTCGAACTAGAGATGGGCGTCGGGCGGAATCCCGCGGGATCCCGCCCGATCCCGCGGGTCCTGCGCGGGCGGATCGGGGAGGGATCGGGAACTTTTAAAAAGTTCGGGAGGATAGCTCGACTATCCCGAAAACTCCTTCGAAAATTTTAAAAAGCCGATCCCGCCTAATACCGAAAAAAATTTCGGGACCCGAAATTTTGATTGGGCGGATCCCGCGGGACTTCAGCCCGGACGCCCATCTCTAAGTCGAACTAGCTATGCTCCGTCTCTCCGTTCACCTCGTCCTTCCGTCTGTCCGTCTGTCATGCTGTGTGCCGTATGAAAACGATTATTTCGGAGACTATAAGAGTGCAGAGCCAAAAATTGAAACTTAGACTCTTTCTTAGCCACCAAGTGCACTTACGAACGGTTTTTCTCTAGACCCATTTTAAGGAGTACCCCATACAAATCTACCCCAAAACTTTGGGGTTTTGCATAAAAACGTCATTGCTTTTTATTCTAGGAAGTTCAAATTTAGTATAAATTATGTCTATGATAGTCCCAATAAAATATCCCAATATGGGTAGGACCAACAAAATTTTAGGTATAGCCCCCATACAAATCTCTACTCCCAATATTTTGGGTTTTTACATAAAAACGTCATTGTTTTTTATTCTAGAAAATTTTAATTTAGTATAAATTATGTCTATGATAGTCCCAATAAAAATCATAATATGGGTAGGACTAACCAAATTTTGGGTAGAGCCCCCATACAAATTTACTCCCAAAATTTTGGGTTTTTACATAAAAACGTCATTGTTTTTTATTCCTGGAGGTTCAAATTAAGTAAAAATTAGTGTCTATGATAGTCCCAATAAAATATCCCAATATGGGTAGGACCAACAAAATTTTAGGTATAGCCCCCATACAAATTTACCCCAAAATTTTGGGTTTTTACATAAAAACGTCATTGTTTTTTATTCTAGAAAATTTTAATTCTAGTAAATTATGTCTATGATAGTCCCAATAAAAATCATAATATGGGTAGGACTAACCAAATTTTGGGTAGAGCCCCATACAAATCTCTACTCCCAAAATTTGGGTTTTTACATAAAAACGTCATTGTTTTTTATTCTAGAAAATTTTAATTTAGCATAATTTATGTCTATGATAGTCCTAAAGAAATAGACGAATATGGGTAGGCCCAACAAAATTTTAGGTATAACCCCATTTAAAGATATACCTCGATTTTTTAAGTTTTTCCATGAAAATCCAATTCAATGAGGTATGGTAGTCAAATAGAACCTAACTTAAGGTACATATAGATTGGGTACAGGGTATCTGCAGTCGAGCATACTGACTTCAGCGTTCTTTCTTGTTTTTTATTGTGCTAACATATATGCGTAGTTTGCAAATTGAATTCATTAAATTAGTACAATTTTTTTATAAATATTATTTATTTTAGTGAATTTAGGAAAAAATGTGTATTTGTTTAATGTATTAATTATTTCTCATTTGTGTAGCTATGAATTAAATCATTAAAAAATGTTTGTAGAAAAAAACCATGCCAAGAACAAGAAACGTACAGAAAGTATACATCTTTCTTTCATCTCTCTCACGTTATTTCATAAATGCTCTCAAACTACATACTACTGTGGGCAAATTGTAATGAGAATTTTCAATTTAAACTTCTCGGGGGCTTAACATTTCGGGCTAGTTCTTTTTTTCTTGAGTTGACAGGACTGTTAATAACATCTTTGCCAAGTTTCAGGTCATTATTAGATTTTTTCTATGTCTGATTTAATTGAGCAGAGAATCTGAATAGAATTAATGCTGCAGAAACGTTGAAAATGTTGAAGAAAGCTTACTGGTACCAAACTATACAAAAATCAACAATACATGATTGGTTTAAATTATTCAAAAAAAGGTAGAGAACCTGTTGAAGACGAAGAGCGCCTTGGTCGACCATCGACCTCAACGTACGATGCTCACATCCAAGAAGTAAAAGAATTAGTGCTTGCACGACGTCGATTAACTATGAGAGACATTGCTGATGAAATTGGCGTATTGATAGGATCAATTAATACCATTTTGATAGATGTTTTGGGCCTCAAAAGTGTCAAGTCTCGATTGGTACCAAAGATGGTGATTTTTCTTTAAAAACAGCGTCGATTCTTCGTGACTTTTTCTCCAAAAATGCAACCAATATCGTTCCGCAACCACCGTCGATTGAGGAAATAAAAGCTAAATCGAAGAAGGCGCTGATGGCTATACCGGAAAGGGACTATTTGGCATGTTTCGAGGATTGGAAAAAACGTTGGCATAGGTGTATTTTATCGGATGGGGATTACTTTAAAGAGGATTGATTTACGAGAATAAATAAAGATTTTTCATTTTACAAAAGAATTCACTTTGTAAAATGCCCACAGTAGTATGTGTATGTCATTGTGAAATTACCATATTGCAAGATAGAATGTATACAACAACTTAAAGTAATTTCTCCATGGTCCATAAATAATTTAGATTTCATAGACAAACAAGGTTATGTAAAGCGCTCTGTATCTCTCAATGTGTTGCGTACCAGCGTCTTAAGTCATGAAAAAGATACACAAACACAATTTTAGTGTGAATTTTTTTCATTATAACTTGGGTGTTATGTAACCTAGAAACTGTAAATTTAGTATGACTTATTGAATCATAAAACCAAACACCATATTTTGAGTTTTTGATGTATATGTTTCTTGATTTATAGGAGTTTACTTCAAATTTCAATCGTATGCTTTTATAACAAAATAAGCAAATTATTATTATTAATTGTATGGCTCTGTTCGAACTTTAATGTGACACGTATTAAATCTTTGCCAGTGTTATGAAACCAACTAAAAACAAAAACAGAAAAAAAAAAAATCTCTGTTACACTTCCAAAAATGAGTAAAAAATAATAAGTAAGCTATCTCATTCTCTTTCATAAGTCTTTTTTTTTGGTACCATAGTTTCGCTTGACACCACCTAAGATAATTACTCCATGCTATGGGCTATAGGTGTATATCATATATAATGTGACTTTTTAGAATCGCGATATCTCAGGAATGGTAACTCTTAGAAAAAAATCATTAAGACCATATCTTTTAGGAGAATCTGAAGATCTACTAACTTGGATTGAGGTTTTTTGATAAACTCAACGTTTTCCGAGAAAATCCAAAACTTTAAATTCTGAACTTTGACCTCGAATAACTTTTTGTAGCACAAATAGGATAGATGGGAATTTTTAAACTTTACTTTTAAACCCAAATCAATCTTTGATGTGTTTGATAATACTTTTAAATAAGAAGTTTAATCTTTTTCAAAACCTCTCTTAAACCAAATAAAAAATTTTTTCCATGCTTTTATTAAAATTAAAAATTGTTTATTTATTAAAATTATGAAATATTTTTTTTTGTGTTTTGGACTTGGGTACTCACATTAACGCTTGTTGCAACTGATTCAAGCAGCGATCGATTTTTCGCGTGCGTATCTTGGAGCCGTAACGCACATTCACATCGAAGCGACGCGGTTGACGTGGACGCTTAAACTCTCTAAGGACACTTTTTGTTTCCATTTTTTTATGTAAATAGGTTCTCTTGCACATTTTAGCGGCGCCGATTTATTATTTGCGTACATAATACGCTGTGTATATGGTTTGCTTTGTTTTTTTTATGTATTTAAAATATTTTTTATTTAAAATTGACTCACTTCACAAATTTGTAAATATTTTTAAACATTGATGTAGTCTTTTGTTTGCCGTTTGGTTTGTAAGTCGCGCTACAACTGAAATATCAATTCGTAATTCTTGGAAATATCTTCATCGATTGAGTTGTGTGCGCAGACTAAGGCGGCGCCATATCGCGAATACAGTCTGGTAAAAAAAAAAGAAAATGTTTGTTATTGTAGTTTCCTTTTTTTCTTGCGTACATATATAGGTGGTACATACGTACATACATATATATTCGGAGTATGATTTAGAAAGTTCCAACTTTGTTGTATTCGAAGAATTGATCATTGATTTTGTTCCAAGGTGGAACATTTTTCATTCTTAGTTAATAGCTATTATGCGTGTACATATGTATATGAACAGGCAAAAGAGGCATGATGGACACTACACTACTGAGTAGATATACTATATCCATGTCCATCCATCCGTAATATCAACAAACAGATCTCAAAGATTTGATACAAAGGAACGTGCACTCATTACTG
>JAEIFJ010001438.1:0-19179 GCA_018903435.1 Leucophenga varia | reverse complement strand
TTTCCCTTTACTTAGCTTTCCCCTGGACTTAGCTACCAAGGTCTCGGTAAATACGGATGTACTTCTTTCTGCGGCGATGTGTTCGTCACTCAAATTGTAAATAAACTGAAAGCAAGAAGGGACTTAACATTAACCCTCAAAAAGGCGGTTCTAGTCCCTTTCTCTAGACGATAAGCAAACTCGACATTGACCCCGTTGGTACTTACTCAACTGTCCTGCGCAATTCCAACGAGGTCAATCATCTTGGGACAGTCCTGGATTAACGATTGAATTGGAATTTCCCACATTAAGACAGTTATCAACAAAAAGCTACCTACGCTTTGTGGACCTTTAGGCGCTCTTTGTGAGTAATCAGTCTTACACACGGAATCATTTTCTGTGTCAAATTTACTCATACTCGCTGCCACGATGGTGATCTTTGGTCTACTTCTCTACACATCTTTACAATGTTGTCAGCCGCTATGGATGCTCTTAAAATCCAAGCTCTGAATAGCGATGTATTTCATGACTTTGGTCTTAATCATTTTGAAACTCATTTCTGGCATCGAGATTCAAAGAGAACAGTGATTATATGCGTTTGCTTCTTCGCTTGGGCAGTCGCTTTTCTTTCCTACTTTCCAATCGGTCAGATGGGGTGGGTGGGGAACTATGTTTCGATCCATCAACCATCAAATGCGCAAGTGAAGGGTCCTTAATTGCTGGGTTCCTGGACACAGAGGTATTGATGACAAAAAAATTGAAGACGAACTTTCAAGCTTATTGGTCCGGAGTCTTTCTTTGGGCTCAGCAGAGTATCTTCGTCAATATTGATACAACACCTGGGCCTACGACATCGTACAGTTTGCTCGCCCTATCTGTCCTAAAAACATGATATCTCAACCGTCATGATCTTAGGCTGTTACTGGCTAACTAATTGGTCATGGGCCATTGAAATATTGTCTAAACAGATTAAGTTTGTTCCCAAAGTCAGATTATGGACTCTGTTTGAGGACGAGGAAACGGCTTTAACCCGGCTCCAGATTCATTCTGTTTTATCGCGTTTCATTACAAGCGACCAAATCAGAGTCGCCCCATCTAAGGATACTTTCCCGCTTATTAAAGAGGCGGAGATGATCTTCTGTCCATTAACCTAACTATTTTTCTCATCAACTGGGGTACTATGGCTTCTTTTGAATCGCAGTGCCCTTTAATCTCCAGTTTCGAGGGCCTATCATGTTCATATCATACTCTGTGCTAACGGTAGAAACGTGAAGTAACTTTTCTGAGTCTCCACTTTCACTCTGACCACTTGCTTGCTTTGCGACTGGGCCCATATGGTTAATGGTTATGGCATTACCTATATAATTTGGAATACAAAAGATTACATAGCAACAGAAGATCATGATAGACATCAACAATTTTGGGGTTGGGGGGGTTTGTAGAAGCAATTTTAAAATGGAGCTAGAGAAACGTTTCGCCTTTTTGTTGATCAAGAATTTAGATCAAGTCTATCAAGCTCCTTCAGTCTGTCCTCTTTCAACAACTTAATATTCCTTTTCCTCTTCGGATACAAAGTAATGCAAAAAATCGAGATACAGAGTATGCAATCCAAGTATTTGAAGTAGAAATTAGCTCGGAACACTGGGACCAACGGGACGCATGGAAAACTTCTGAAAATTGCGGAATGTGCAGTATCAGGGAAACCACTTCACTCCCGCCATTCCCCCAAAAAAAAGGTTTAAAAAAAATTTAGCAGTTTTGACTTAGCTACTGATGCTGCACAAGTAAAAACATATACATTATATTATCCTCTTTTTGCCTGTTACAATGTAAACTAAATGAACTATTTTACCCCTCACAAGTACACAATAAAAAACTCTATACGTAATATATCTATTAAAAATGAAATGTGGTCCTATGAAACCCACAAGACAATAAAAAGTGGCACATGTTTGGTGGCTTTATCTCTTTTTTATGGAAGGCTAAGATATAAATTGGGGAAAAACGTTGAGACAGACTGACACATCTTGATCGACTTGGACCTGGATGCTTATCAAGAGTAGATAGATTTATTGGTCTGTTTCCACAATATAAGATGTAAAGCGACCCGAGCCCACTGAGCAAATGTTATCGGCTAATGCATTTTTTATACAGATTTCTTCAGAAAACAAAAACACGCTGGCGGACCTTACTAGTCCTTCCCTAAAATTTAGAAAATTGCAGAGAGACATTTGAACATGGCTAAAAATGCATTAAGATAGGCCATAAGGACATAGATTGCAACGAACATGAATTTGCAGACTTCTTCCTTCCGCTGATGAGGAAATGCCAATTCACACAGGAGTTCGGTCAATAAAAGTAATACAGGATTAAAAGAACGTCAAAATTACCGATTTGAATATCGGTATATGGTAAAAATAAAACGAGACGAAGTAATTTCTAAAGAACGCAGTGGATAAGATAATATCAACAGAAGTCACAGATGCTTAGTGAGCATTGCCAGATCTAAACTGAAGATATAAACCTGGCAACGCTACTCGATTAGTAGGGCTTTTAGAGTGGCTAAGCATGGTTTTTGGCAATAACTTAGCGGCTTATCCAATGCAAGGTATACAAATATTGACATTAATAAAGGTGAAATTTTATATCATTCTTTCGCATATTCGCAATGCGACTTACTTTTATTTCGAATTCGCATTTTGCTTTATGGATCATTTATAACATTTCAAGAAACTTGGTATTAACAACACAAAAAAATACGAAATAAAAAAAAATAGTAAAACATAAAAATCAAAATAAACGCAGAAGGACAACTCAGTATGATGAGAAAACAGCAGGGATTCAAGATGGCAATTCAAGCTAAAGCCAGTAAAAAAAAATTAAAAAATAAAAAAAAAGAAAAAAAAAAAGAAAATTGTAGCTTTCAAGAGACAAGTAAAAGTTGAAGGAAAAAATAAAAAATAAAATGAAAAGTAAAACTCAAAAAATGTTGATGGAAAATTAAAGCAGTGGGCTGGTATTAAAAAATAAAAACGATGTTCAGCTGTATTTCACTGTTTATGGCTTTACGCGTGTATTTGTTTTGGTTATCCTGTCTCGTCTGTCTGTCTGTCTGTCCGTTATATAGAGTGCCCACGATTTATCAAATTAATGAGTATCATTTTTATTTTCATTTCATTTTCCACGCGTCAAGTATACAGCATACAAAAGCTTTATAAGATTTTGCAATACAAAAATTTCAAGAAAGCTGCTATTGAGTTAAACTGGTGAATATATTTAAGAAAATTATTTAAGAATATAGTTCAACAAAATTTGTATTCTTCACTTATTGTTTGCATGTATTTCTTGAATTTTAAAGCTTTTATGGTGACTGTCTGAATTGTTAACAATTAAAATTTAAAACAAATTATCGGAACTCTGGAGTATTGGGGTGCTCAAGTTCGATTTGTGTATCTCTCGTATCCTTGGAGATTGATTTCAATGTGATTTGATATTTGCGTCCAAGCGTGGCATGAAGTTTTGGGGTTATGTCCCTACAAACTTAAACTTATATTGAGATTTTGAGTTTTTTATATGAAACAATTTTATTGGTTTGTTTTTCATACAAAACCACGTATACTGTAGCCTTGAAATCTTTTTTTTTTACTGAATTGTCGGATGAAAAATTACATTATTTTTTGTTCATCGAAACAAAGTCCAAACTAATCCGATTAAAAAATAATTACGAAATTGTCGAAATTATAGAAAAAATTTGTTATCTTTTATCGTGGTAACTTGAAAATAAGGAAAAACGTTAACTTCGGTGGAAACTGGCTTATATACCCGTCACACGTATTTTTAAATTATTAATGTAAGCATTAATCGTGGCTTTCAGTAGAACTTCTATGGACAGGATGGGGTTAATTCATCTGATACAACTCACGTTGTAGGGCCTATGCCAAAACAAGTGGCACATTGATTTGATATTGGATATGGAATATTTAGCAAATTTCTTGGTAGTACATTCTCAAATAATATCCATTTTCATACAAAATTTCGAAAATGGACGGTAATTTTGTATGGGGGCTATACCTTAAAATTGGCATGGCATCTTGGGTTTGACACTGGATGACAAAAGAAATGTTTTTATCCAATTGGAGCAATACATTCATAACACCTGTATTTTTATACAAAAATCGGAAAACCGTAAGTTTGTGGCTAGGGCTATACCTAAAATGGGCGTGGCAACTCTCATTCTCGAACTTAACATAGTCGTTGCTGAGAAAAGCTTAAGTTCCAAATTTCAGCTTAATATCTTTATATCTTCAATGAAAAGATGCCAGGAAATATACAGACGGACAGACAGACGGAGGCTATTAAATCAATTTATCTCGCGAAGCTAATCAAGAATGTATATATGGGTCAGTCAAACTGAATATACCCTTCCAACGTATAGAGCTCTCACTGCAATAAAAAACAAGGAAAACCTTAACTTCGTGGAACCGAAGCTCAAATACCCGCCATATCTGGCTTAGTTTATGTATGATCATCAGTAGATTAGGTAAAATTTGGAGAAGTGATGGCTTGGAGTCAATATTCCGATTCCACCAAAATTTATACACAATGATCGGATCAATTTTAACCTTAGGGCAGAATAATTAACACTTTTGAAATAAATTAAAAATGGTTGACTTGGTGCCTAGTTTAGACATTAGTGACATTAGGAAATGTTTTACCCAATTTGAGTGAATACACTAATAGAAAATTCAAAAAATTGTAAGTTTCTTTGGGTATATACCTTTAAATGGACATGGCACATTAAGAGAAAAGCTTAAGTTTCGAATATCAGGTCAATATCTTTAAAGCTTTGCTGAATGAAACGCATAAATACTGACATGACTGTCTCCAATTACGGACACATTGTGGTTCAACATAGTTCCAAAATTCACAAAAATACATGGCTAATTTGTCGTATAATGCTGGATAGTGGATCTTGAACTGTTATATATGGTATATCCATTTGAACAATATTTAGATGGATGCGCTGCACTTACTGAATTCTACTATGCTATGGGCCCGATCGAGATAAGCGAATTGAATATAATACATGGGTTGGAACCCATTCTTCCATGGCCCGTGCATACACCGCCGGAGGTATGGTCTTCAGCTCCTTTAGCGAATACTTTATTGTTTTTTTCGGTTTCGGCTCGTTCGGCATGTCCCATTCGGTTGATTGTTGCTCTGTTTGCATGTCATGTTCATGTTCATAAAGCTGGAGTTAAAATTAGCTCGAGAAAGAATGTCTTCAGCGAACTCTTTACGAAGCGACTTTGTTTTGCAAAATCGAATCGCTTATTCGGACAGAGTTAACAGTGATGTGTCTTATGCCCAATAAGAGATGTTTACCTCAGAACCAATCTCTCTAGTACTAAATAACAATTTTTATATACCAATTTCTTGAATTTATCGATGCTTTCCCCCCCGTTTGTCGGAACGAGGCATATCTTCCACCACTTCCCGGCCCTCCTTTTAACGGGTTGTACCACTCTGCATGCTTGTGTTCCAAGTAATCTGATTTGCTGCTAAATTATATGTCAAAATATTCATTAGTGTTTGAGTTGGTTTTGTTTTTATTTTTACAATTATTCATCAAAGAAGTGCGTGATCAAATCTTGTTTTCTGAAAGGAAAAGAATTATTGCTTGCACACCGTCGATTAACTATAAAAGACATTGCTAATGAAATTGGAGTATCAAAAGGATCAATTAATACCATTGCGAAAGATTTTTTGGGCCCCAAACTTGTCAAGTCTCGATTGGTACCAAAAATGGTGAATTTTCTTGAAAAATAGCGTCGATTCTTCGTGACTTTTTCCACTGAAAATGGAGCCAATATCGTTCCCGCAACCAGCTTATTTACCTGATATGGCTCCGTGTGACTTCTGGCTATTTCCGAAACTCAAAAGACCTCTCTGAGGAAACCATTTTGAAGACATTCAACGTGAGTCGGCGTGCGCTCTGAAGGCTATACCGGAAGATGACTTTTTCGCATGCTTCAAGAACTGGAAGAAGCGTTGGCACAAGTATATCTTCTATCGGAAGGGGGCTATTTTGAAATGGGCGATATTGATAAGGAAGAATAAATAAAGATTTTTTGATTTATAAAACTAGTTCCGACTGGTTTTTGGTCACAGTATTACACGATTCACTATAGGATTCTTGGTAAACATTTTTTTGCAACACTAAATTTGATGCAAACCGATGTTCCAAAATTATATCCATGGTAAAATTCGCCGGACGCACAAATGATCAACTCACTTTGATAACAAAATGTTAACTTGGTAATTAAGGATGAATAAAAAAGTTTTTCCCAATTATTTTTCCAGAGACGATTTCAATAGCCCCAAACAAACTCACACATTTTCTGATATTTTCAAGAAAGTTATTGTTAAGTCTGTATTTTTAGCTTTAAATTTGATATCAATAATGTGTCTTTAATCTGGTTTATATCAGACCATTGACACCTTCCCATCCAATTTTGAAATTTTATCCAAGCTACTTATGCGTTATTATATTTTCGGTACCAACCCGTTTTTCTTCGTTTGAATTATATTTGAACTAATTCAGAATTATATATATTAAGTCATTGAATTTTAATTTAATAAATAAAATATATATTCTTACTTCGTGTGCTGTTAGATGCATTTCCTAAATGATCTACTTAGCATATACATATAAAACGAATTGACTCGGAAAGTGTTTTAGCAGATTTAATACAATATTTACATGCACACCTTCATACCTACCCCTACCGCAAATTGAATATCTCAATATGATTCTCGGTGGCAGAAGATGAACGGCAAAGTCCCAAGTGCCAAATCTACAAAAATAATATGTAAGAATGTTAATGTAACGATATAAATATACAAATGCCCCACTTACTCACCTAATATACAAGAAAAATATATATACATCTATACATACATAGAGACAAGTGTAAGCAAATATGCCAAAATATGGAAGAAAAAGAAGTGAAAGAAATTGTTTTATAAAGAAGACATACAAATACAAATGAAAATTGCTACATGCATAAATGGAAAAAAATAATAGGAAAAAAGAATATTATATACATGTATACATATGTATGCATGTATGTATGTATGTAGCAATGTTTAAAAGTGAAAAAAAGAAAGGATATTTTCTGAAATGCGACGAAGGACACAAATGAAGAAAGAAGTTTTGCGGAAATAAAGGACTAAACGTTCGGCTTCAAAGCAGTTAGAAAATTATAAAAAAATAATAAAAAAAACTGAAGAAAAATTCAGAAAGGATACGAATATGAAATATAATAATAAAATACGTGAAAAGAAGAATAAAATAAAAACATAGTAAAAAGAAAATAAAAGTGGCAAACGGAAAAAAAGCGAAGCCAAAACGAATTGTTTTATATCCTCATTTGTCCATTTAATGGCAAACGAGCAACGTGCGACGACGAAGCAGTCAAGTAGCAGAAATGGAATGGAATGGAGTGGAGTACGAGAAATAGAGTAAAATCAAGCAGGCAAGCAAAGTGAAAAAGAATATTGAAACACTAATAAAAATAAGGATAAGCAGCAGAGTATGCATTAAGTAAAATATAAAATAAGTGCCCAGAAGAATGGGCATAAACAGAAGGATTATGAAGATATTATAGAATACAAAAAAAAAAAAAACAAAATAATGAGGTGGTGGTGTGGGTTAGTTGCTAGTTACATGGTTATGTGTGTTGACTGTCGGACGACGACTGTCGTTTGTGGACGTTTGAAAGGCGTCAGTCGTCAGTTAGACCTGTGCGAGGTGTTAGGCAGACAAACTGATTCTCATTTTGGCAACAAAAAAAAAAAAAAAAAAAAAACCCAAAGGAGTTCTGCTATCTAGAACGTATGCAGCGAAAAAGGATACAAATATAGGTAGTATGGGAAAAAAGGACGAACAAACGAAATCGAACAAACGAACGAAGAAAAGTTGTGAAGGCATTGGCGACGGTTATGGACGGAAAAGGACTAGCACGACGACGACGACGACAGCGAAAAACGTCAAAGGACACAAGTTAACATTGTACGACAGACGGACAGACAGACATACTTACAGTTCGTCGCTCGGTTGATGCTTTATGCAAAGCGGTCGACGTTGTCGTCGTCGTTTTTGTTGTTGCAGAAGCGGACGCAAGACGCAAGGCGTGCTTTTCATCTCAAAGTTGTGGGCGAGTGTTGCATAGTTTAATCATAACAATAATTCACCCTTTCTTTGCTTTATATTCTTTTGTAAAATTTTATTTCCTATAATTTTTGCTTGGGACAGCAGCGGATATTTTTTGTTTTTTTTTGTTTTGGGTTTATACGGTAATCCTTTTAACAGCCATTTTGGGCAGATTCTCTGGCTCGGGTTTGCTGGGCCAAGAAAATATAAACTGAACCTCATGCCACATTGTGATATATAATTCCATTGCTGCTTGTTCAAACTCAACTCGCATCAAGTTGTTTGTTGTTGTTGTTGCTGTTGTTGTTGCTGTATTATCCTGTCGTTCTTGCTTTTATGCGATTGAAACGACCCATGTTTTGCACTAGTGGCACAAATCGGTTAAACACACATTCTATATGAGCCACAAATATTATATTATATCTAAATAGATATGTATGTTTGTTTGCACAATTGTTTGTTTGTATATACAGTGCTGCTCAACCAAATAGGTTTGGCTTTTTTTTTAGGTTTGAAACGTTGTATCCCTGTAACAAGCCCTCCGATTTAGGCGAAATAATTTTTGCTGCATATAAATAAATCAGTCATTTGTAAAATAACAAAGTTTCTTTTCTTTTAGTTTTGTTATACACGCCACACATAGTGTGAAGGGTATTATAAAGGAGGCATCGGAGAGACTATAAAGTATACTATATTATAGATCAGCTCGACGACGACGTTTTACTCGGAAAGTTTTAAAGATATTGACCTGAAATTTACTTTTACTTGTTTTACTTAAGCTTTTGTGCTCCTAGGTAGTTTGTATGTCGGAACCAAGGTGCCTCACATTTTTAGACATAGCCCCTATACAAACTGGACCACATTTTTCGATTTTTTGTATGAAAACGGTTATTATTTATGAATATATTTAATACAAATTTGGGTAAAACAATTCTAATGGCATCCAATATAAAACGAAAGGTGCTACGCCCATTTTTCGATATGGCCCCCATACAAACCTTGCGCCCATTTTTAGATTTTATATGAAAAATAGTTCATATTTATGGATATATTCACTCCAATCTGTACAAAATCACTTTTACCGATATCTTATGAATATGCTACCGATACGGCAAGGATCGGGCCACTATAAATATATAGACCCCATACAAACTCACCTTCGATTTTTTTTTTTTCAAGAAAGTGATTAAAAGTTCGTGGCGGGTATTTGAGCTTCGGTAATACCGAAGTTAACGTTTTTGCTTGTTCAATTTCATTTAGTGAAATTGTTGACCAGTCTTTTAATTGCTTCAACTAGGGTCCCACAGTTACTAAAATGTCTTCCCTCCTTGTGCACTTCTCTGAACAAAATTACCTAAATATTCTCGATAATTTTAATGTCAGGGAGTAAGGCGGCTACTCGAGAAATTTGACGCTTTGGTCTTTAATCCACTGTTTTACAATCCGGAGCGGTATGGATGGAAGCCGGGGCGTTGTAATGGTCCATGGAATATGAGCATAAATTTTCGAAAACTGGGGAAAAGCTTTTTGGAGCACAGTCTTGGTACATTCATTTGCGTTCATCTTCGAGGACAAAATTGAAGCTCGTATGTCTCCGTAAAACAATATGGTTCTCCACATCTTACCCGCACCTGCACAACGGTTATGATGGACTTAGAAAATAACTCTTCCCTTTCCCGCATATCGTGGAAATAGTAATTTTGGATAGTCATCGCGAGGTTGAACTTATATATTTATATATTTTTCTGGTATATAATGAGTAAAACTTTTTAAATAAGGGTTCAAAATTTTTTGAAAAAGATAAAGTGAGAAAAAATTTCAATTGAACAAAGAAAAAGGAAAATGTAAAGAGATTTTTCAAACCTATTCAGTTGAGCAGCACTGTACATACATTACTGCTGCAAATCTATCAGACTAATATATAATATAATATAATATAATATATATACATATGTAGTTACATAGTCGAAATATTTTTACTCCACTTTATTTTTCGATAAAAATAGAAAACAAAGTTTAAGCCAAAAAATAAACACAAAAAAGTGGTAAATCAACAAAAAAGGCAAATAAAAAATATGAAGCAAAAAACAAATGTAAAATAAAAACTTGTTGGCTCTCGCTGGCAATAGCAGCATTACACAAAAAAGGGTTTCAATGTGAGATTCATATGCACACATACATACATACACACACATACATATATTCTTTTACTCCGAGTTGCGTTCAATTCTTTATGCATGGAAAAAGTTATGCAGCACGAATGTTGGAAATATAAAAATAAAAAAAAAACTTTAAATAATTTTTTTGTAGATAAACTTTCCATATTAAGCATTTTTATTTTTTGTGTTTTTTTTTTTGGCAGTGCAAGCTGCTTTATTTAATTTTTCTTCTTTTTTTTGGCAAAGCATTGCCAGACTCAAAAAATATTCTCCAATGTATTTATTTATATATTTTTGAATGTTGCAACATTATTTTTATTTTTTTTTAAATTTTTTACTGAATACTTCAAATACAGGGTGTCACACGAAAACAATTTGGACTGCTTTAAAAAGTTTGCTAGATTTTTGGTAAAATGTGGGGTGATTGGCTGACGTTGCGATGTTTTAAAGAAATTTTGTACCAAATCTCTTTTTATGAAATCTCGAAAATTACTGGAGCTTTTTTATGACCCCATAATCCTACAGAGGTTAATTGCTATATTGGTCTGATCTTAACCAAATAAATGCATGGGTATCTTACCACTTTGAATAAATATCTTTTAAAATAAACGTTTTGCTCGAAAAAGTGGCAACTTGGTTTCATTTTTTTCTATACTTAAAGTAGTCAAAATAAAGATTTTTTTTTTTTAAAACACGGTAAAACATTAACTTTTAGAAGCTACTAATGAAAACTATGAATTGCTTATACATGTATAGTATGATAATCGATAGCATAGATAATTTTTTCTTTGAAGAGGGTGGGTTGGGCTTCATTATCCGATACAATCCAGCTTTAGACACCATCTTAGGAGTCAAATTTAGACATAACAAGGTAACTTCGGCTAACTTCGCCAGATCCGAAGCTTTAGAATTCATCACACAAATTTGTTTATGTGTTATCACTGTGTGGTTTAGATATAACTTCGATATGGGATGGTTGCTGGGGCTCAATGGGTAATACAGCTCAAGTTTAAACAAAATATTGGTATCAAAAAGTACAAAAATACCAACAATTTTCTTGAAAATATCAGGAACACAAAGTATTTTACCCACTTGAAAGTGACCTAAATTTATATATAATGCCCATTTTCGGGTACAAAAATTGTGAAATAATCGGTTAGTTTGTATGGGGGCTATGCCAAGAATAAGGCAGCTTGGTTTTGATGTTGGATTGCACTAGAAGAATTTCTGCAAATTTGGGCAAATACCTACTTTTATATAAAACTTGGAAATGGGCGGTAAGTTTAGAAGTGGGGTACCCCTTAAAAACGGGTGTGTTACTTTATTTTCGAAATTAACTTCCTGGAGAAAACTTGCAAATTTATTATTTTAAGCATTTGTACACATATTATGGTAAGTTTTGCAAAAATTACATCAGACTTCCAGGAAGCCCTCCCAAAAAGGCTTTTTGCGGTGACTCCTACATCCCCTCTGCCTTTCTGAAGTGGATCATCTGTAATGAAAAACCATACGGATTTCGTTAAAGTAATGTATAACCTTGTAATTGTCAACAAAAATAATTTTTTTTTTTTTTTTTACATTGTCGACTTTTTAGAAAAGATATACTTTTTAGGGTGTGCGATGTCGTCTTTTAATGCGTTACCAATTTTACGACAAACTAGTAGATCCCGTTCAAACTTTTCTAACGGATATAAAAAAATAAAAGCAGGGTATTGTTTGTTTTATAACATCGTAATGCTCCAATGCTTGTTGTTGTTCTATAGAACAACAACCATATATCGAAGCAAGTTGTTGTCTAACTGAGCCATCCAATTTTATTTATATTTATTCTCTTGCATCAAAACATAAGCAATGTAATTGTTGTATGTATTCGGTATAGCTGCAGTGTGTTTGTTGTATTTTTTTTGTTGGCCTACAGCGAATATAAAAATAAAGAAGAATGCATAAAAATAATAATTTTGTTTGTTGTAAATTTTGTTTTTGTTTGTTGTACTCGACAAACATGATATCTTTCAGTGCTGGTGTTGGTTGAGGTCAATGTTCCACCTTCAAGTAGGCACATTAACAAAATTTAAATAATTTTAAAACTTAGTGTTTTGTTTGTGCTAAAAAGGTGAACATGTCCTATGCCGACTGTTGCTATCTATTTCGATTGCATTTATATTTTTGTGTTGAACTTGTGGTTGGGTCTATCTCTTATAGCATCCGAAAAAATCGTTTTCTATACGGCTGACAGCATAACGGACGGACGGATAGACGGACAAACAGACATAGCTAGTTTTATTCCACTTTCAAAGGACAAATACATGAAATATGTACACTTTATAGGGTCTATCTAGCCACCTTCTCTGTAACATACATCTCGCACAAGCTTAATATACTTTACCCTTTTGGGCACAGGGTATAATAAAGAAAACAAACAGACATACATAATGTAATCGACTGAGCATATGGCACATGCAACATTCAATGCATACAAATGGTATATAAGCCATTTTGGTTTTTAAAATACACAAAGCGAGTAAAGCGCAGCCAAGAAGTAAATATGCAGAAGTAATATGTAAGTATGAACATGTTTACATATGTTTGTAAAGGGTGTCCCAGAATAAACGCAAGATTTGCAATAAAAGTGCTGGCAACACTAACAAAATTCTATCGTGTTCCCATTGTGTTACGCTTCATTTTTACATGACCTAAACTTTTTCAGCTGTCAATTTGTTATTTTTCAGGGTTGCCAGCACTTTATTGCAAATCTTGCGTTAATTCTGGGACTTGCGTTAATTCTGGTACACCCTATACATACATATGTGTATAAGGATGGTACAAAAATACATGGGACCCAATTCTTAAAGCCCTAGGATTGTTCTAAAAACGAATATAAGAACCCCGTATCGGATAATAGTTAATGGTGCTACTATGTCTCGTGAAGTTTCCCATGTATATTTCATGGGTTAATAACACTTTTTCGTAGATTTATTGTAGAAACTTGAATAGTGAATATTTTTAAAACGGATAATGATGCTTAGGAAATATTATCTGATTTAAATATTATCCGATCAAAAAAAAAAAAAAAAAAAAATCGGAACTTATTTTCGATATAGAACAATCGTAGGAAGCATTGTTTTTGACCACCCTAATGTATATTGTATTGAAAATTATTGTCTTGACTGACTTGTTTTATCGATGTACTGGTAAATATCTTATTCAAAGCGTTCGTAGCGTAATTTCTTATAATTTCTCTAAGTCATATTGTAGCTCTAATGAGATAATTAACACTGTCTATATACGTATGAACTTTTTATCTGAACTATCTGAACTATAGGTTTGCATTAAGACTTAACACGGACAATATCACGACTATCTGTATACAATAACAACAACAGAAAATTTAATACAATTTATATGCGTACAAAAACACACACAAATACACACATAGTATATATATGCATGTATAAAATGTGGGGTGAGATAAAGCTGTCTTACGTACACATAAACCTACACTAAGGCAAACATACAGACACATACAAACAAAAGGATGCGTGCATACATGCATAAGTTAACGTTGCGTATGTGTAATGTGCTTCATTTTGTTTCAATGACGTCGATTTGAAGGCAGGCAGTGAGTAAGGAGCATCTCGCATCGTTATTGCTCGCCGTTTGGTCGGTTATGGACATAAAAATAAAAATAAACTAAACAAACAAGCGCCGAGCAAGCGAGCCGAACCGAACGAAACGAATGAATCGCGAAGTAAACGAACGCACAGAATCATGTCAAATAAACAAATACACACACACACATATCATAAATACATGAAATGAATAACTCATACATATGAGTGTAGTTGTATAGAAACGTAGACAGTGAAACCAACGAATAGTTAGAAGGTCAGCCTGTTGGCGAAATGACTGTGCGCAACGAACGACACAAAATATCTTCATAATTTTATATAGTCACTTCCATTTGCATACATATGTGTACATACATTTATATTTATAACGACACACACATACACACAAACATACAAACATGGGACAATGTAAGCATTTATCAATAAATTGATGTTGACTTTGTGGTTTGTTTTTAATATTTTTACCGCTCTTTAAGTGTTAAAAGGATTTCTGCCATTTATGTCAATACATAAATAAACGAGGGATGTATTGTAAGTTTTTACTTTTTAATAAAGAAAAACTAAAGTAAAGAACATTATTGAAAATTGTTCTAAAAATAAGCCAAAAGTTGAATAAGCAACGTTCAAAATTATTTAAACCCTCTAACAGGCACAACGAAGAATTGATTCAATCAAGTTGATCATTTTTTCCAAAATAAATATTGGGAAAAAAGATTAAGTTTTATTTTTAACAAGAGTAATTTCTGTATCGATTCTATGGTAGCCACGTTCACCCCTGTTTTTTTTTTAAACAAAACATACACACCTACACAATTTCATTGAAATCGTTTAAGTGGTTTCGGAATCAATCGAAAACGAATAACGTAACATGAGATTTTTAAATTTTTAAATAAAGAAATTATGTTCAGGCCAAAGAAAAACTTGTAAGAGTATATGAAAGGGTCACCTATAATTTTCTTTGAAGCATGCAATGTCCCATCTTTTACATTTTCAGCTAAAATCACTTTTTTCTCCCCAAAACTACCAAATGGTCCAAACAACAAATTAAAGAAAATTCTTAATCAGTTCACCAATCAAATTTTGAGGAGATATAGAACTACAACAATAATAATTAGGCTTTTTGCGTTTCCATTTTTTATTTGTTTTTTGACCCCAGCATCTTGACGAAAATCTGCATCTTAACGAAAGCTCCTTTTTCAACCTAAACCACCGACTAATAGGCCGCTTTTCTTGAAGAAATCAGGCTCATCCCTCTGAGAATGCTTCTAAGTTCACTGGATGATGGTTAGTTAATTTTGAATTCCAAAATCAGTCCAGCCATTTTCGAGTTATGATTTTTATAAAAGAGGAAATGTTTGTTTGTTTTGAATAGGCTCTGAAACTACTGGACCGATTAAAAAAAAAAAAAGAGAAAAACGGAGAGCAAAAAAGCGGAGAGGAAAAAGGAGAGGAGAAAAAGGTGAGGAAAAAAGAGAGGAAAAAAAAGGGGGAGGGGGAAGGAGAGGAGAACAAAAGAAGAGAGAGAAACAACAAAATCAAGAAAGAACGCTGGAAGTCGAGTATGCTCGACTGCAAGATACCCTGTACCCAATCTATATGTACCTTTAGCTAGGTTCTATTTGGCTACCATACATCATTGAATTGGATTTTCATAGAAAAACTTAAAAAATCGGGTATATCTTTGATTGGGTTTATACTCTAAAACTTTCTTGGGCCTACCCATATTGGTCTATTTCATTGGGGGACTCTCATAGACATAATTTAAACTAAATTTAAAACAATGACGTTTTTTTTTGAAAAGCCCAAAATTTTGGGTAAATTTGTATGGGAGCTATACCCAAAATTTGTTGGTCCTACCCATATTTAGATATTTTATTGGGACTATCATAGACATAATTTATACTAAATTCAAATTTGCTAGAATAAAAAAGCAATGACATTTTTATGTAAAAACCCAATATTTTGGGGTAAATTTGTATGGGGCTATACCCAAAATTTTGTTGGTCCCACCCATATTGGGATATTTTATTGACTATCATAGACATAATTTTTACTAAATTTGAACTTCCTAGAATAAAAAACAATGACGTTTTTATGCAAAAAAACCCAAAATTTTGGGGTACATTTGTATGGGGTACTCCTTAAAATGGGTCTAGAGAAAAACCGCTTGTAAGTGCACACTTGACGGCCTAGGAGAGTCTAAGTTTCAATTTTGAAAGCTCTACCTCTTATAGTCTCCGAAATAACTGCTTTCATACGGCAGATAGCATGACAGACTTGACAGATTCTGACGGACGGACAGACAGACAAAGCAGCCTGACTCCCCCTTCCAATGCTGATCAAGAATATATATACTTTTATAGGGTCTATCTTGCCTCCTTCTGTCTGTTACATACATTCGCACAAACTTAATATACCCTTTCGACTCTTGGGTACAGGGTATAAAAAGGAGGAGAAAAGGAAAAGGAGAAAAAGAAGAGGAGG
This sequence comes from Leucophenga varia, assembly GCA_018903435.1. Lineage (NCBI taxonomy): Eukaryota > Metazoa > Arthropoda > Insecta > Diptera > Drosophilidae > Leucophenga > Leucophenga varia. The sequence goes on along the minus strand of JAEIFJ010001438.1, from coordinate 2,713 downwards.
AAAAAGAGGAGGAAAAAGAGGAGGAAAAAGGGGAGAGGGGAGCAGAAAAGGGAGAGGGGGGGGAGAAGAGGGGAGGAGAAAAAATGGGAGAGGGGAAGGAGAGGGTATGAAAAAGGGAAAAAAGAGAGGAAAGAAGGGGGAAAGAAAGAATAAATAAGGAATAAAGAAAAGGAGGAGAAAAAGAAAAAGGAGGAGAAAAGAAAAAGGAGGATAAAAAGAAAAAAAGAGAAGAAAAGGATGAAAAAAAAAGGGGGAAGGATAAAAAGGGGGGAGGAGGAGCAAAGCCGTGGATACCTGGCACTTAACAGGGTCTATCATGTCTCCTTCTGCTTTTTACATACAAATGCACAAACTTAATATAACTTTTTACGCTTGGTGGTACAGGGTATATAGAAACTGGGGAAAATATAACGCTGGGAAAAGTGGTTGTATCAGCCAAAACATTTAAATAGAACTATTTGTGACACCAGAGCAAGGCCAAGTATTTCGACTAGTTTTTGTAAAAAATTTTTAGTATTATTGATTTTGCGTATAAAATATATAAATATCACCCAGTCACGGTAACAATTCTGAAATGTAGCGAAAAAGCCCAAAAGATGAAAACTATAAAACGTAGTGCATTTTCGATACTCCTAACCCGACAACACTGCCTAGAGATGGTTACTTCAAGTTTATAAAACGAATATATTTGAATACATTTTCTTTTACTAGTCAGACTAACTCAAATTTATAATATTTCCTATTTATGTAATATGGAGTTGATCTCTTTACAAAAAATACTTATCAAAATTGTAAAGCATATTGTTTGAGGCAACTAAAAAATATATCGTATTGAATCGTACTAAATAAAGAGAAAAAAGGTAGAAGGTTTTGTTGGTTATCTGCAAGGGGTCACATATAGACATATTTGTTCCGAGATTAAGTGTGAAATGAAAATCTCAGACAAAATCTTGATTATGGCTTTGAACAAAAAATTTGCCACACAAAGATGGATATATCGATAATTGTGCTTGCCATAAACATAAATCAAAAAGCTGCTCATGAAAATATTGATATGACATTGATCTTCCTTACAGCACTAGTTAGGATATAAAAAATAATCTATTTTATGAAATAAATTACTACGAAGGGTGATATTTAGTATAATGGCAATGAAATCATTCAGTTGGCGAAATTCTTTTTTTTTTCAACAGTTTAAACCTTTTAATACATCTCTCGTAAGCGTGTGTATGTGTAATAAAAAATTTTATTACAGTTATCATCATAACATCATATTTGTGTTATACACACACATTCTCACACACACACGCACACACACACACAGACAGTCACTTACTTACATTGGATTCCCAATTGATGGGCAATGATTGCCCATTGGCATAGTTTTTTTTTTTTTTTTTTTTTTTTTTTTTTTTGCTTTTTATACATTCAATTTAGCGTAGGCGTACACATATTTTTTCACATCGACTGTTGTTTAAGTTGCTAACGGCACTGTTTTTCGCAGGAATTACACTTGTTTGCCCTCAATGATTTTATGAGAAGGTGTGTAATTTTATTTGAGTTTGTATGTTTACATCATTTTTTTTTAAATTGTTTGCACATTAAATGTCACTCATTTGTGTTATAAAATACAATAAAAAACAAGAAAGAACGCTGAAGTCGAGTATGCTCGACTGCAAGATACCCTGTACTCCAATCTATATGTAAATTTTAAGTTAGGGTTCTATTTGACTACCATACATCATTGAATTGATTTAAGTAGAAAAACTTAAAAAATGGGTATATCTTTTGATTGGGTTTATACCTAAAATTTTGTTGGGCCTACTCCATTTTGGTCTATTTCATTGGGACTATCATAGACATAATTCTTATACTAAATTTAAATTTTCTATAATAAAAAGCAATGACGTGTTTTTTTGTAAAAACCCAAAATTTTGGGGTAAATTTGTATGGGGGCTATACTCAAAATTTGGTTGGTCCCACCCATATTATGATATTTTATTGTGGACTATCATAGACATAATTTATAATACTAAATTTAAATTTTCTATAATAAAAGCAATGATGTTTTTATGTAAAAACCCAATATTTTGGGGTAAATTTGTATGGGGGCTATACTAAATTTCTGTTGGTCCTACCCATATTGGGATATTTTATTGGGACTATCATAGACATAATTTTTACTAAATTTGAACTTTTTTTCCTAGAATAAAAACAATGACGTTTTTATGCAAAAAACCCAAAATTTTGGGGGTACTTTTGTATGGGGGGTACTCCTTAAATGGGTCTAGAGAAAACCGTTTGTAAGTGCACACTTGACGGCCTAGGAGTATCTAAGTTCTTAACTTTGAAAGCTCTACCTCTTATAGTCTCCGAAATAATCGTTTTCATACGGCAGACAGCACATTGCAGACGGACAGACGGACGGATGGACAGACAGACAAGTGGGTGCTTGCCCGACTCCCTTCCAATGCTGATCAAGAATATATATACTTTATAGGGTCTATCTTGCCTCCTTCAGTCTGTTACATACATTCGCACAAACTTAATATACCCGTTTACCTTGGGTACAGGGTATAAAAAAAAAAAAAGGAAAAATATTAACTTCGGTGGAACCGTAGCTAAAATACCCGTTACACGACACTTTAATAATGCTTAAATTAAATTTCACGAAGAATTTGTCAAATTTGTATGGATGCTTTATATTATATTA